>LPNX010133555.1:661135-692416 GCA_001517045.1 Pseudotsuga menziesii
GAAGAAATAAGTCTGAAGTTTGTTTAGCCCTGAATGTATGCAAATACCTTTCCTTTAATGATAACTAATTTTGTAGATTGACCTCGAGTTAACCATTCTCCTGTTCATCGTAATGTAATAAATGCTTCCATAATGGCATAACCTAGAGCTTTTAATGTTTAATCCCCTCGCCATGCAACAAATTCCTTTGGTGCAAATTATTAACATATAGCATACAGGTCTTGGTGATCAACCTCCTCAGTAAAAATTAGAAAGTAGGTTACTTGGTGAACAACCTCCTCAGTAAAAATTAGAAAGCAGGTTACTTGGTGATCAACCTCCTTAGTAAAAATTACGAAGCAGGATAATTGTTAGAAGAAGAACATGCCTTTTCTTGATCACTACTAGAAGAGTAAGAGAAGAACAAAGTCCATCTCAATTTCCTTTACGAAGTCATGAGGAAATTTAGGTTTTCAGAAGAGGATCTCTTCGGTAAAAGCATATATAGGGAATCCCTATGTTTCCACCCTAATCAATGGTATGTGATCTACTAGCTAATTTATTTGTGTTGTCAAGAGGAACTAGGCATTGCAGTCAACTTTCACCAACTGTGGAGCATATACCTATGGCCACCGTGAGACAGTTTGCTTCATGAAATTTGTATTCAATTTGCTTCATAGTTGTTTTTGCTAGTGGTCCAATTTTCTTTGTATTTTTTTTTGCAAAGCAACCTGTGGGAGAGTTGAAACCATGATATTGTTAGTAGCTACCTAGGAATTATTGAATTTTTTTTACAGGCCACCATTGACTGGAAATGTCATAAGATAGGATAGTATAATTTTTTAATATCCAACTAATGGCCAAAAGAAAGCTCAATAGGACATGGAACTAAATACTGATACCAATCTGTAGGGGTGATGAAAAAATAGAATCGTAATTGTATAATTTCCATGTAACAATACCTTAATCAGTCTAGTTATATGGTTGTTAAGGCATATGTTGTCTACCTGGCAATTCAAGACTTCAAATTAATAAAGCCTCCTCATTGACAACAGTCTCTCATCATCTAATTATAAAAAGGATGTGCATATATTTGATGTCAATATATGTCAACTGGTATTTGGGAACCCCTGCCCTTAATATTCCAGCAAATTTTTTTAAAGAGCTTGTGAGTAGGTAGTTCACTGTTTTCTTTGACTGGAATTATATTCTTAAAAATTCTTAGATTGTGAATCTTGTAAACTTATTACAAGATTCTTGCTTGGACTGGGTTAAAGAAATCTTTCTCTGGAATGACCACCTGCGGATTTAGTTAATAATCCTAATGGTGATTTAGACATTAAGTTGCAAATAAGGGCTTATCTTGTAATCACCACCTGGTTGTTGTTATTAGATTTTGATGTAAGAGTATCTATCAACATAGGGTATGACAGGAACTGCAGGGAAGGAAATCATGACAAACAATGTAAATTGAATGATGGTGGGATAATTGACATGTTTCAGTGATTCTCCAGCTTGTATAGGTATTAAACAACCTACACATTGCTCACATGAGAACATTCCTGTCAATTCACGGGAGTCTTGTGAATATATAGGGAGCTCTCTATTACCAAAATTCACCATTTGTCAAAAATATTGTTACAAGAGACATAGACCTCAAGAAACCCTTAACTGCAGTGATGCTGGTATTCACAATCTCTCCTGTGGTAATGCTAAGGGGAAATTGATGAAATATCCAATTATAACGCCAAGGAGAAATTGATGAAATATCCAATCTGAAATAATTTCTTTCTTTAGATGAAACTAGACTACCTTGTTGCTAGCTTACCATAGACAATATTGGTGAGCTTGGGTACCCTCTATGTCACAGGGTTTTCCTATGTAACGTAAGTTTTGAACAAAACACCCTAAAATTTTTAAAGAGACCATGGTATTGAGCTGGGAGGTCGTAAATGGCCATGGGAAAGCCCCCCATGTTTTGGTAAATTACCAAATTACTATATTCACCCACACTTTTTGGCAAATCACTATGTCCACACCCATAATTGTTTTTAACTATGCAAATTTTCCAACTTGATCAATCACAGTTTCACTCCTAATGTTATTTCTATAGTCCTTATAGCCATTGGCCAATGCCTACAAAATTGCTCATAGCTCTAGGACATTGGAAATTGATGGAAGTAGTCTAAAACATAGCATATGAATTGAACCAGAGCCTATGCAGTCGATCCAGATTCAAATACTCATAAGCTGGAAACCTAACCAGAACATAAAATTTATTTGTATGCAACATATAAAGCATTGCATGGATTATTTCCTGTCTATTCTCATTCTTCTCATTTCTATTGCGTCTAGAGAATATGATGCAAGACTGTTAAGTATTACAAATCCACCACCAGATATAGGTTGGGAGTTGCAGAGGAGTTGACTTGAGCTTAGCAACATGGCCTATAGATTCAAAAGACAAGTTGGCCAATCATTTTAACTTTTTCTCAACCCCTTGCATCAAAATATGCTAGCCATCAGTACTCACGAGTCTGGTTGACAAAGAAATTCAAGGAATTCCAAGGTAAGTAATGACCTCTCTCTCTTCAAGCATTTAAATGAGGGGGTGTTTATAATAAACCTAATTTACAGCATATAGCAATAATGAATGTGAAGGTTATCATTTCAGGAACAATGAACCAAGCTAGCATTTCCAATAAAGAAAATCCCCTGCTCCCTAATCTCATGTCTTTAATGGCCATTTCTTAACATGTACTCGTATCAAAGAATGGTTGATATTTTTTTTAGCAACTGATTGATGTTAGTGGGTTTCATAACTGGGGTATTGTACAACACAAAGTTCTTCAAGATCTGGGTTTAAATTGGTCTGATCTCTATTCTTTTGTTTGTCGCATTTTGGAAGTGTGGCAGAATAGGGAAGCTTCCCAAGTGCATGAGATTATACTTGAAAGATATTGTTTTGTATTTCGATAGATCACTCTATCAGATATTGATGTTAACGAAGATGCTGCTTTGCCATGGAGTCTTGAATTGGGCAGAGACAAGTTGCTTGAAATTGAATACTTCATAAGTTTTAGAAGAATTATGTAACAATATTAGACGCAAGGAAACTTATTGGACAGCCAGCTGTTGCACCTGTGACAACAAACAAGTCTAATGTGAAGCCTCTTTCCAAGAATTTAGTTCGATTTGAACTAGTTCATCTTGTTTTCAACTCTAAAAATGAGAACTATTTGGCTGTAGCTGGGTATGAGGAATGCCATGTTCTCACTGTCAATTCTTGAGATGAAATAATAGACCGTCTTGCAATTGAGCTTGCTTTGCAAGGTGCTTACATTCGACAAATAGCCTGGCTTCCTGGTTCTCAGGTTCAACTCATGGTGGTGACCAACAAGTTTGTGAAGATTTATGACCTGTCCCAAGATAACATTAGCCCTATGCATTATTTTACGTTATTGGAAGATTCAATTATTGATGCAATATTAGTACCCATCTTACGTGGTCAGCTAGTTCTTTTTGTACTATCACAACATGGCATGTTGTATAGGCAACAAATAGAAGTAGAGGGTTATATTGGAGCTCAAGTTTTGGCAGATACTATCCATCTCCACAGTAGAGATGTGCAGTCAAAAGGTATATCTTTGTGTTTCACATCAGCCTATAGATTACTTTTCCTCTCTTATCATGATGGTTCAACTTTGATTGGGCATTTGAATCCTGATGTGACATCTATTAGCAAAGTATCAAGTGTTCTTGAGGGTGATCAAGATGGTCAATTAAGGCTTGCTGGACTACATCACTGGAAGGAGTTGCTTGATGGCAGTGGTTTCTTTGTCTGCCTCTCTAGTTTGAAGTTGAACTCTCCACTTATTGTGTTTCTTGGTCCTATGGAGCTGTGTGCACAACTTCTGCGATTGCCTGGAAGTCCATCTTTTCAATGGGTTGGCATTTCAGCTTACAGGACTCTCTCTAAGGACAAAAATAATGTTCTATAAATGGGCATCTTTCTAGTTGAACTGTTGCAAAATCCCTCCCAGCCTGCTTTTGTTCTAAGTATAGACTTTGGTCTCCCTACCATCTAGGTTACTCGAGTGCTAACACTCCCTTGAAAAGTTGGAGCCTTCATATCTCGCTACTTCCCTCCCTATTCTACGTTTTTCTATATCTCTCTCGTTTCTATACTTTTAAAATATCTTGCACATATTATATTATGGAGAGGGAAGTTCTCCTCGTTCAAGACATATCTAACACTTCAGGCTAGAACCAATTCCTATTAGAACTCATTAGTGGGGCATAGACACCAAAACAAGTATATTGCATTCCCTATATCCTTATATTATATATGTACAGATGTAAGTGAACATAAAAATGCCTTCAAGCACTCTGTTCCTTTTCTTCCAAATGATCGTTACTGGTCTATCTGCCATAATGTAGAACAAATGGAAGTACTAGGCTACCAACCAAACTTTGTTGATGATTTTGTTTTAAGAATCAGAACAAATGATTTTCAAGTTTGGATTAGTCTCATAATTTCAAGAAATTTCTCATTATAGGGACAAATTATACGACGGGATTCATTGAGAAATTAAATACGGTAATTGAAAATTGCAGTATCGAAATTTAGTTTTCAGAAAGAACAAATTTGTGGAAACTATTCACTAGGGAAAGGAGTCTGGAAGGCAATTTTACAACCGCAAACCAGGAACTCAGGGGGTTTTCCAATACAAAAAATGATAACTTCATAAATCAATTTCATCTAGAAAATGTAAGCATGATCAACTTCCAATGGTGAGAGAAATGACCTGGAAATATTATTTGTCACTGCTTCAATGAACTTCAAGTAATAACTCTTATCGTGCTTACAAGTGTAATTTCCGGTATCTCTTCTTTCGTGTAATGTTCTCAACTACTTAGAAAGCCAAAACATACTATCAATGTATCTACAAAATGCCCGGGCTGCAAATTTGTTGTCTACATGGGTGTGCAATGTCATCTTTTATCATCTCTGTTCCTTTCCAGGGTACCTTCCACCCTGGATGTCTATTCTATGCCCTAGCAATGGTTTCATATTTCATCAGGCATACATTCTCTTCATGCGCAAGCAGGTTGAAGCCACGTGCCAGTCAATGCTTCACACATGCTGTGGGATATGTTTTTGTTGTGCAAATTGAGTAAAGTCCTTCAGATATCTTCTTTTCCTCTTCATGTCTCCAGAACTATAAAAACTTATCTCTGACAACATTCTCCACAGAGGTTCCAAAGTATGGACATCCATTGTGTGCCCTAACCATCATTCTGCTCTCCCATGGACAAATATCCACAGATCACACATGTTTTTTCTACTTCTATTTATCAGTGAGCATCTCCATTGGGTGTCAAGTCCATAATGTGAGGTTTTCTCATTTGTAAGGAATCAGAAAGTATAGGCAAAGTTTATACTAGAAGAACATTGTTACAACCCTAGTAATGTAAAAAAGGCATGAATCCCTGATAGTTTATTGGGACTAAGGTTAACATTAAAATTAGAGTTATGGGTGTGGATTCACATTTGTTTTCTAGAGGCCAAACACAGGTTTATACATAAAATTAAAAGAATAGACTCTAAACATTGGAAAAACAATGTCTAGTTATAACTTGAATTTTGTATACCATCAACGTACATAATACGAAAATCGACAATATAAATCTAGATGCAGATTTGTGAATCAAATTTTTGATATAGCTTGTACTCAATAGGTTTATTTGCCAACAAGTAATCACAATTTTGAGACACATAAGGAACTTCACATTATAAATCTTAGCACCACAGGTGAACGGATATCAAGCATTAAAACACTGTTTTTATTCAAAATTTGTGATTTAGGGCTCTTTTAGGTAGGCAATTTAATCTAACAAAAAATAAATAAAAAATAAAATTAATTTTGTGCTTTCATAATCCCTACAAGAGTTCAGGAGAAAGCAAAAACCATGACCCTCTTGCTTGTGCATGGCCAAGCACTAAACACTTTAATGTAGTGATGGTTGTTGGGAAAAGACAGGGATTTGGAGAATTTAAATTTAACCAATATGATATATCATATAATCACCGCCTAGATCAAGGTGACACGGGTCCAAATTCGACATATTGATTTTACATGCTCTGTGAAATTTGAGTTATAAAATGACTCCATGTGAAATGAATTAGAGTCTGAGACCACCAAAACCAAATGAACATCAAGGACTGAAATAGGTCCATTTGAGGGTCTGAGACATAAGAAAATTGATCTGACTCCTTTAAATAAGTAATGTAGAGAGAGCGTGTGGGAAACAAAATCCAACAGAGAAAAGTTAAAAACTTCAATAAGGTTAAGCAAGTGTATAAGTGATGTTTACAGTAAGTTAATTGTTTTCAATCTAATTTTACAACCATCACATTCTTTCATGCATCCATAGAGCACAATAAGGAAGTTGATTCCCTTTCCAAAGCTGATCTTACACTGGAAGCTGGAACTTGGAAAGTGCTGGAATCAAGGAATGGACAAGTTCTGGAATCTGTTTGATCTTTCCATGTCCAAACATATTACTGGTTTCCTCTTCATGGTGATAACATTCTCTTTGGGCTGGGGGATGGGCAATAAGTCACTTCATATATTTCATGTACTTTTGTATCATGATGCCTATAAATGGGACTCTGTGCTATGTTGGAGATCCCTCTATGTATCTCGTTTAAAAATGGTGACAACTCATTACAGCTTTAATGCTGGTTGATTAGGATTATTTTGAGATTTGGAGATCACGCTTTAGAAGCGCTCCAACAAGAATTTCTTTATGGAGCATTTAGGCTTTGATAATTGGAGACCATTTTTTAAATGGTTGCAAAATGTCGTATGCATGTACAGAATGTAATTTCTCCTCTTGTGAATGGAATTTATGATTTTTTTTTCGAAGTACAAAAAAGTGTACAAGTGTTGTACTCAAATTGAAATTGAAAAACAAATAGAGAACTTACAGAATCCTAAATCTCATCCTTGACTATATAAAATGGATCTTGAGCTGCAGACATTTTGCCATAGCCACAGCTTCAACAACAACAACGATTGGCAATTCTTCTTTTCCTTTTTTCTTCTCTTAAATATTAACTTTGTGACTAAATGTATTTCTTCCTTTGTGTAGCTCCTGAAACACATGAAACTTGTCAAAATTCCTTTATTAAAATTACGTATTCCACATTTTTCAAGCATTCACAAATTTAGTAATAATGGAAATGAAATAAAGAGGCTAAGAATTATTAAATAAAATTTATGTTAATGTATTCATTAATACAAGGAAGGATTTCCCAAAAAAGACAGTCCATTTCTCTGACCTAACATCATCAAACTTGAAAAAAATTTAAATTCTTAGAAAAAATTGATGCAGAAGCACAGATCTGACAGTACAACAGTCTCTTCAAGCAGAAATTTTGTTGCTGAAGAATTGTTATGAACCCGGATCCCCTCATCTCTTCCCATGCTCCGGTTCAAACTAGCCACCATCCTGTGTAGTGAAAGGAGGTATACTTCTAGTAGGCCCGCTGAAGCCAATGGGAAACAAATTCATGTGGGCCAGTGATGGATTTTCCGGACCTGCATTTGATCACCAAAGATGGACATGGATTTAAACAAGAACCAATGGGATGAAAATGCTTCCTATTGGAGAATAGTTACTGATACCATAAAAAAGAGTTAGAATGATAATCAAAGGCAAGACAACCCCAGTTCATCAAGAAGCTGGAAAATATAACCATGCTGAGCATACAATTCACTAGGCCAAAGAGGAAAGATTTGCAGTTTGTGGATCATTTATTGTTTGGAAACTTTATGGGGGCATGGCCAAACCTCAAAACTTCTCGAGTCTAGGATCCAGAGCCATTGTGCCTCCCAGATGAAACGTAGTTCAAAGTTACTCTTGTGATAAGGGTTTCTTTGGCTTTCACTTTCAACTCAAGGAAAATCATGATTTAATCTCCCACTATGGTCTGTGGTTTCTGGGTACCGACAGGTTGTATCTCAAATTTCAATCGTTGGTCTATGGATCTTGATCCAGAGGAAGAGATTATGTCCTCTGTCCTAGTGTGGATAAGACTACCTCCTCTGTATAAAATAGATTAAAATGGCCAAGAAACTCTGCATAAAAAAAATGTCACAAAGCAGAGGTGCAGAAAGCAGTAGGGACAGTCTATTCTTTTAAATGCATAGATAGATACACCCATAAATACATAGATTGCACAAACTTCCAGGAGAGGTATGTTCCTTTTTATTGTGTGAGGGAGACGCATAACCTTCTTACTATCCATTGACATTAGGTTTTTCTTTCAATAATCCCTGCAATACAAGAAATTCTTGCCTTTCAGATCAAGTCAGGATCTGTGTAATCCCATCTCACAGTGGGAAAGAAGAGATGAACCCACGTCCTAAAACCCAAAACCCAAGTACAAAATCACAAAAACCCTCAAAACCCTGATATCTTATTACACAAAACAAGAGGAACCAACATACCCAAAAAGGCCATGAGCCAAAGATGCAAGGAAAAGGGTTAGATTTCGAGGTAGCCACCTGGTCAGATAAGTGCCAAAAGCTGAAGAGGGGGTGCCAATAAGATCCGACCGAGTCGCAATCCACAGAGCTGCCTTGAAACAAAAATATATATGGAGAAAAAGAAAAAGAAAAAGAGAATATATATATATATATATATATATATATACCGACTGCCTTTTGCATTGCTTTGCTTGCCTATAGTGCAAATCACTTGTAGGATGAAACAGGCACAAAACGAAGTAGAATCCAAACAGATAAGAAACAGAAAGATGGCCTTCCCTACTTCCCCGTTAGCATTACATGTGACCATTTCCTAGCATTTCATGTCATGTCCACATTTTAGAGTTGCAGTGTATATCTATAGATTATTATGTATATCTAAATAAAAAGTTTTTATGTGATTATCTTAAATATAAAAATATGTTAAACAATTTGATTTTTTTTTGAGTTTTTGTTGAGTTATTTTGTAGAAATAAGTTTAGATTAATAAAAAAAAAAAAATTGGCAGAGACTATCCATCTCCACGGTAGAGATTTGCAGTCAAAAGGTATATCTTTGTGTTTAACATCAGCCTACATATTACTTTTCCTCTCTTATCATGATGGTTCAACTTTGATTGGGAATTTGAATCCTGATGCGACATCTATTAGCAAAGTATCAAGTGTTCTTGAGGGTGATCAAGATGGTCAATTAAGGCCTGCTGATCAATTAAATTCAATGTTTTTTGTAGTCACCCTAAGAGGATCATAGTTCCATATTACATCTTTCTTGAAGTCCTAGGAGCTTAAAATATTTTTATCCTTCCTGTTATTTAAGGCGTAAAAATCAAAACTGGATTGGACACCTTCCTGATGTATTCTAGGACGAAGATTCATGCTCATGATTTGTGAATATAATCATGTGTATGGACCTTGTTAAGGTCAGATTACCTCATATTTTGCTACAAGTTAAGGGTTGTGAGGATAGTTTATAACAATAAAAGTACTGTCTGAGGTGATATATCCTTAGGGATCAATATTACATTGTATTTAAGCTACGTTATGCTCTCAATCCCAAATTAGTTACTACACATTTAGTATTAGGGTACACATATGACCCTAATATGAACCAGATATATGATACTAAGCCCCATATTAGACAAATAAGGTGATAGGGAACATATCGTCATCATCATAATCATCATCAATCTTGACTTAGTGAACAATGAAGGGAATTTGACACTTTACAAAATGATAAGCAACACTTTCTAAAATTGTATAAATATGCCACCATAATTGTATTGATAAAGGAATTTAGACTAGAGACCTTCTATCAAATGTATTATAACGAGACAACGATAACATATTTAGTGGATATACATGGTATCTTCATGGAAAACACTATTAGTAACATAAAATTGGACAATTGGACTAGTCATAGATTACCATATGACAAGTTGGGCCTATTATTTACAAAGGATGGAAATGAAGCAAATTAAACTTTGCATGACTTGAAGATCCCCATGCCAAAATAAAAAATTAAGTAAAATTCAACATACCAGAATTGCAGTTCATACTAAATAAGAAAAAGATATATATCCTGTCAAAAGGAAAAGAGAAGGGGAAAAACCATACTTGCCAACAAACATGATATGACCCTATTTGATGAAGATGAAGATGACCATGAAAATTGAAATTAAATGTTTATATTTCTTGACAACCCCTTGAAGGAGAGAAAAGGCGTCGTCGCTTAAGTGACACTTATGACACTAGCCGTCGCTTAAGCGACGCTTATGAGACTATCGGTCGCATAAGAGACACTTATGGCCACATTTACAAAAAAAAATTATCTTTGTGATTTTTGGTAAGTTTAAAAAAAGAGATCCACGCGCCGTCGGATTTTTCCGTCGAGTTTTGGATCGAAATGTAGTAGTGCTATGTGTACTCTTTATACGTACTTTGTATAAAATATATAATAATATATTATTTTTTAACATTTGTCTTAGGGTATCACATATTGTGATCCCTAGACTTGTGACACTTTCTTAATTAAGGTCATCAAGTAGATGGTTAGGTCTACTAGGCTAGGAAACTCTAAACATCCTTGCATGTTGGATTCTCTCATATAACACAGTAGTTCTTCAGTACTTGATGAGAATAAAAAAATTCAAATTTTCATTTAATCACTTATAGATAAGTTAGTTGAGATCAATATTTAAACGAGTCTTTCTCACTCGGGAATCATTAATTCTTTTCAATAACTCCTAGCTCTTACCAGAGCCCATACTCAACACTAAAAACAAAGAGTTACAAAATTAGTGCAATTCCAGAGCTTCTCGCTCAACACTAATGCTAGGATGTACTTGTACGATATACCTAGGGATACAATGGCCAATGATTCAGTGTTCAGGATATTATGCTCAAGATTTCCTCGCTCAACACAAAAAATTTCATCAATCATGTGCTTCAAGGTCCACACCCAACACAAGCAGACATATATATATCATATTCAATTAGCTTACACCCAGTATATCAAAAAAATCATCATGTTCATATGTAGTGGGGTGTTTGACCTAGTATATCAAAATAAAACATCAAGGTAACATCATAATCAATGGGATCATGCCCATAAGTGTTAGGTCAAAAAATTGGGATATTACATCTACATTTCATGATTATAAGGCTTTCATCAAACACTAGAACATAACATCAAGTAAAAAAAAAAACAAGTATCAATAGGTGCATCATTCACTATCACTATTAGCAACTACGAAGTAATGATTTTCCTCGTTTTTTAAAGGAGGTTTCCCATAAAAATGATCAACACCACCTAACATTCATCAATTTATCTAAGGCATAAGAGTCATAAATTTTCTAATGCCACTGATGACAAGGAAAATAATTACATGGTAAAATGGAAACAACCCATAAATATGAACTTACTGTAAAATACCCCAGTTACCTTAGAGCTATAAAGCATTCAAGAAGTCTGCAAAAAATAAAAAAATTTAGTAATCTTTTCACCAATTGACACATTTGTACTGCATTCATAATCATCATCATCATGTAGACAAAATAAATAACCAGCACAAGATATAATACAATGAGACAACCGAATTCACGTGGTTCACCCCAACCTTGGGGTTACGTCCACCAAAGATAGTCCAGACCAAACTGTCAGGATTTTTATTTTTATCAGTAATCCAACAAGATTACAATATAAGCAGTTCCAATACTGCAGCTTTTCAACGTATAGCTCATATAGATAACAATACCAAAAAGCCTTACTGCAAGGCCTTTAACTTTAAAGGAAAACACTTCACATTTCCTTTCCGTGTAAGGGCTAGTAAGTCGAGACTAATGTTTCAAACACCCAACCACACTCTGGTTATGTAAAGATTCATAGTTATAGAGGTCAACACTACAGCAAGAATCCAAGGTTATATCAAGTCATGGGAGCTTCAAAAAAGATACTCAACCAGTCCTAAACAAAAAGGGGGTGGTTTCCCGTCAAACCTTCAAAATCCTCAAAATCCTTAATGATATTATAGTAGCACAACCTTTGATCAGCTCGAAACGTTCAAGCTTGGTTATTGGAAAAATAAAGGTATTACTTGGTAATTGTAAGTAATTCTTTTTATTAAGTGTAAAAAGTTTATCCACCTTCCGTAGAAACATACATCCTGAATTAAGGTATGTAGGTACAGCTCCTAAAGCATGATACTAATGCCATAACACTTAAAAGAAATCTTTAACGGGATCCATTGGTAAATCGAGTAAAACGGTGGAACAACAATCTTGTTTCTCTTGCTCTAAACTCGTCATTCTTAAAATTACCTTTTAAGGTGAGCGGAGGGTCAAAGGCCTGTAGATCGCAATTCTGAATGCCTCTAGCTACCGTGAGAGGAGAATTCCAACAGGGAAAAGAATCAGAAGGGATAGTGCAAAAATGACTCACCATTGCTTAAGGTTCTGCTATGGGAAAAGACACCAGCCCATTTAGGGTTCAACCATTAGTGAAAAGAGAGCACAACAACTCCCAGCTACTCAATTCTCGTCCAATGGGTGGTCGGGTCACAGTCCCATTCCCTTCTACCGTCTGCTACATACAGATAATTATTATTCTAATAATACCCAAATATGAGGTGAATATTTTTTTAGTCACTTCTTTTTAGCGAGACGTAGGTAACTCCCACTCTCTAACTTCATATCGTAACTGCAACATACAGCTAAGAAGAAAGGAAAGGTTGGTCGAGATCGGCATACAAGTCAGATCTTCCAATCGCTGAAATAATTACAAGAGAACAGCAGCATATTCTCAGTATTCAACTCCTTTAATGAATTAAAACAATAAGATATCATTTTTACCTGCTGTAATTCTCGTTAATGCCGTTGAAAAATTGAGAAAGAAGTGCATAGGCGCTTCCACACAAATTCTAGAGCATACTTTATACAGACCCTCCCAAGAGCGCAACACCGCGCTGGGTAATGGATGGAACACTCCATTTTACGAGGAGAGCCCACGGCTCAAGGTGAGTTATCAAAAATGGACCAAAATGCATAACGACTGCCTGTCAACAATCTTGAGGATAAATAAATAGGGTCATATAATAAAAATACTCAGTGATTTGAAGGCACCATCGCCGAGGATAATTAACACCGAGGTATCCCAAAACCTGGCAATTGTTAAAATTCAAGTATCGCAGTGAATTGTATCTATGGCTTAAACCTGCGCCTTAGTAGGAGTCATCGGTAATAGACATTTAGTGAAATGTAGCATTAATAAGCGCTTCAAAAGTATCTAGAATATAAGACAATTCTGGATCTTGATCCGAATAATATGCTCCACCCATATTCCACATGACTGTTTGGAAAACTGATATACAACACCAGAGTCCTATTCGAATGCTAAGTGACAGTGAACTATCTCAATAGTTTTGCGATTAAACTATGATCCTAGCTTAAGGCGTCTGAGATCCAGTCCCCAAACCGAAAACCCAAGACAAGAAAAATACGTACCAGAAAGAAACCCCAAAGTATTAGGCTTAATACCGTCATTAATATTTAATGAACAGAATGCAAGGCATTCAGATCCTACCCACGTGGATCCATCATTCGAAACATGGCTCATGAGGGTAGCCACTTTGCTCAGATCATGGTATAATATCCCAGATCGGGGTTAAGGAAAAAAATATATATAAATCAAGAGTTCAAATTTCAATCAGCACTCCAAAACGTAGGCAAAGTCGGCATCATACTATCATAGGGAAAATAAATGCACCTAGATCGGTTTTCAATCTGCAATGTAACCCTAGGATTTACCAGATCCCAACGCAAATCAAAGTATACATTACGATATTACTTCCATGGGCAGATGGCATATAAAAGAAATCGATTCTAGATCTACTAGGATACACGTAGAGGTAACAAAGTGCAACCAAACAGTATAGAATCAACGCAGGTATTGGTACCATACCTAGATCCAACCATTATCTGGATGACAGAAACCACTTACCACGAACTGTCCACGGGAACTAAATAATAGATGTATACAGCATTCTCGATCCAAGCGAAAACAGGTCTAAGTAATATCTCACCTTTCAGTCGCATACCATCTCCCGCTTGACGAGAAAAAAGTAGATTGTTTCTTCCCCAGTAGGTATATATTACTTCTCTTCTTTTAGTGTGGTCATTACTCTCTTTCGGAACCTCCCCTTAATTTGTGCCAAGATTAGGGCACAAATTTAAGCGACTATTTCAGTCACTAAACGATCACGACTGTCAAGGTTCAGGGAAGATTTTATTTCCCTCATTCAAGCTGAACCTCCCTTCTAAATATGCCACGGTTCAAGCCCGAAACATAAGGAGGATTTAATATTATACTTTTCCTTGTTCTGTCATGATACTCTACGTTATCTCAATTAATAATATTTGCCTTTTAAATTTTCCTATGTGCTTATGATATGATTTATATCATAATGTCTTTTGTGTGAATAAACTTCTACCTAACTTTCAGGTTTTCTGTGGGTGGGGCCTTGGCACTTGAGCTCCTCACACAGAAACCCTCATACAATACATTACAAATATTCCAGGGAATAGGGGAAGGATATTACATCCCTCCCCCTAAAAGAAAAAACACCGTCCTTGTTGTTTTCAGGTTTCTAAAACTTTTATTCTTCTTTGGAGTCATATTTTCTTGCCTTGCTCGGATCTCTCTTTCCTTTCTGATCCTTGTGGGTTCATAGGACCTGGGAAAGTCGGGTCTACCCAAATTTCATCAATAAGAGTCAATTCATTATGCAACATACTTAGCAAGTCTTTTGCAGTATTATATCTATAATTTAGTCCTTTCAGTACTTCATGTCCAAATCACAATTCAATTTAAACACAAGTCATAGATTTTTTTGCAATCTGCAATTTTTGTAGGGTTCATTGGTGTCATATCACCCGATTATTTTTCATAACACAATTGATACATCAATAAAAACATGACTATAAGCATTGAAATCCCATTATATCAATAATGTCAATGCTAGAAATCCATATAATCAACCGATTTCCTGTCAGTTCTATCTGTTAATTAATCAACATATTACCTCATCGGTACAAGTTTACCTGCAAGGCACATGCCTTTTCCCGCATTGTTCCTTTATTTGGATGTCCTCTATCCCAACACATCAAGTGCCAACAGTACTCCAAGTACCAACTCAAGCCACCCAACACAAGGACGATACCAACCCTTCGCGTATCTCCTCTGTGCTATTCAGGGTGCTTGTCATTATTCTTCATTCAAGCCACCCAACACAAGGATGATACCCTGTACCCCTCTTAGCGGTATCTCCTTTAGGGTGCTTCACCAAGCTGAGGCACTCCATTCTCGCACACCTCCACAGCGCCTAGAGGTTATTCTCTTCACAGAGTCCCCCAACTCATGTGACAGTCCTCTAATGTGTGCGGAACAAGTCTTAACCAAATGTCTTACATCTGGGCGTCCCCAGAATGCATAATGGTCCCTCGCTGGCCTGGGGGAAAACAAGGTAGATTTTAACCACTACCTCCATCACCACTCCCTCTTCTGGTGATAACTTTATACACACGAGATAGCCTTGGAGCTTTTGCCTTTTTCATGGCCATAAATCCCCATGCCTGCAAGCACTTTATAGGTGGTCAGTTTATCATATTATCAATTCAAAGAACATCAAAATTTTAGCATAAACCATGCCTTACCCCATTTCTCATTCATCCGATAAGAGCCTTTTATCACCAGAATTGACAAGTAGGCATTTTCAAGAAGCCACAAAATATTTTCATTTTCTTATACTAACACCACTTGCAAGAAAACACATAAAACTTGAGAATTTTGACAATGCAATTACTCATTAACTTCCAAGTATTAGAATAGGAAAAATTCATTCACAGCTGCAATTTTATATATACTACATTTGAACCTTTAAGTGCTTTGTCAATGCCATAAGACCAACATCCAAAATCTGTTAGCAATTCTAAACAAAGTAAATTGCCTACAATTAGACTTGCCATAATAAGGTTCAAAAATCCCAATCAAAAGACCAATTTAACAACTATCTTAGCTAAAACTGTCCCTTCTACAATATCCATAAAAAATAATTTCAATCACTGAGATGGGCATCCTGCGGATAAATAATCAAAAACACAACCTGAGATAATCATGGTCATCACCAGCTGAAAGACAACTCGACAGTAGAGATGTCCCCAATGAAGTTGGTCTCCGGAAATGCTATTGGACATTTCCTACCGTGCCATCCTAATGGTTGGCATGCTCAACTGTTCAAACCTTCTTCAACTTAAGAGCAAATTAGAGAGTAATACTGAAACCTTAAACCACTCAATCAACAAACTCAGTTTGCACAAAAGAGGCTATATTATTCAAATAATACTCTTTGCAATGTTTAATCATATAGTATTGATTCTTGAATGAAAAGATATTTGTATACTTATACTGCTACAACTTTATATAACATTAGTTACTACCATCCACTTGCATACTAATACCATAATATCGACACCATCGAGCCTTTCATCAACTTCAATATAAGGTGCAAGTTCCTACTAACTTATCCAGTATTTAAACAATAATTCCCAAAACATTTAGTAGCATCATTTTACCTACCGAAATGTATGATGGAATATTTAACCGATATTTTTCCATCCATGCACTTAAACTTTGTAAAACGCTTATGTGAAATCTCTACTTGGTACATTGCTAACAAGTAACAAGTAATATAAGGAACATAACCTATCAAGCGTAAATTAATGAAAATGTCTCCAAATACCAGCTAATTGGATTTGCTTCTATAGTTCTCCGATCTCGAGAGGCTGCTTATATTAAAAATAGGAATTATACCACAGCACCATTATGTGTGAGAATGGTAAAAATGTTTTTCAGATCAACCCAAAACCCCAAATTGCATTCCTCAATTTATAATAACACATGCATGATAAATCAAACGCAGAAGTACACAAAATCCAAATTGATTTAGAAGGTATAGCAGACCCAAATGTAATCTTAAGCAAATACTCCAATCACAGGCATACATATGTTGATACAAATATGAAATTGCAGACATAACGCCCACACATACCGGATGTAAAATTGCAAATAGAGTCCTTTTTCGATTTCAGATATGAAATCACAACATATGCATATAAATTCCATATTGTACAAAATCGAAGGAATTACATATATATATATATATAGATCCGGATATGAAATTTCAAGCCTAGCGTATATTTACATCCCTAATAGAAGAAAACTCAAATACAACCCTTATCGATTTTTAAATAAGAAATTGCAGTATAGGCATATAAATTCCCTATTACTTATCGATAAAACATTTACCACGATTTCCAGTTGTTAAGAATTCAAACCGTGAATCCCACCAATGCTAACCAATTCAAACATTTTTCATCAGCAACTTTCAACATTTACTATCATTCCTTACAATTTGTTAAGACTTTAAACCGTAAACCCGAGCAACGTTTTTACAGATATATATAAACAAATTCAAACATTTTTCATCAGCAACTTTCAACATTTACTATCATTCCTTACAATTTGTTAAGACTTTAAACCGTAAACCCGAGCAACGTTTTTACAGATATATATAAACAAATTCAAACATTTTTCACTAGTAGCATTCAATCTATAAGGTAATGTATTTACCATGATTCTTTATAATCCCATGAATAATTCAAACCATAAATCCCAACAAAGTTTTCTTTCTAGATTTGAAGCAAAATTAAATTTAAAACACAAGCAATCACGAGATCTGTATAATATTGCTATCGCTAATCCCTAGCAGCTATTTATTTCCATATAAATAATAATTAAAAATTAAACCCTAGCATTTAGCATTTACGAGATCTATATAAGATTGCAATGGCTGATTCCTACCAGCGATTTATCTCTATGTTTAATTCGAAAATCAAACTGAAAACACTAGAAACTACCTAATGATAAATAATTCAAACCATATAAATGTGTTTTCAAGTTTAACGCCCTCGCCATGAAAAAACATAGCAGAATTTCCCAACCCAACAAAATGTGACTCAAACCATCCATTCGATATCTTCTAGGAATTCAAGACAACAGTTCTAGAATACAGGCCTCAGATTCTGAAGACAGATTAACCACATTCAATAAAGCGTAAAAGTGCGGCTATGATTCAGTGTTTCAGATGAATAAACTGAAAACGCAATTTAAAGATAGAGCTTCATGTTTCCAACTCGAAAGGGGAAATCAACTCGCTGATTTATAATAATATAAACTTAGGTATGTATCTTATACGATATACATTTATATTCGATTTCCACATAAGTAATCCTTACCCTTAAAAACTAAACTCTTATGCTTGCATAAATATACACTTAACCCCAAGAATTTTACTTATTATGACAGACTACGCCTTACAGATCCAAAGCAGAGATTTATGCCTATAACAAAGTTCAAAGAAATGATTTCTGGTGCAAGGAGACATAAGCCCCTTGAAAAAGTTAACACAGCCAAAACGCAATGGAATTAATTCCATGCAGAGTTTATTATTTCAGGTGCATTTAGAAGTCGACAAACATAATCACAGGCTATATTATACATAGGTCTATTTTTTAGTCAAGCACACTTAGAAGGCGATCATGAGTCATACCTAGAAAAGAAAATCGCAGAGGATGCTACCTTCTGAAGCCCCGTAAGACATCGACTTCTCCTGCACAACTACAAGGTCAATAACCATGTGTATTGGGTACAACTTAAGGTACCTGGAGCGTTTTGAGCCCAATAGGCCCGAGCGTTTCAACCTCGCTTTGATACCATATGTAAAATACCCTAGTTACCTTAGAGCTATAAAGCATTCAAGAAGTCTGCAAAAATAAAAAAAATTAGTAATCTTTTCACCAATTGACACATTTGTACTGCATTCATAATCATCATCATCATGTAGACAAAATAAATAACCAGCGCAAGATATAATACAATGAGACAACCGAATTCACGTGGTTCACCCCAACCTTGGGGTTACGTCCACCAAAGATAGTCGAGACCAAACTGTTGGGATTTTTATTTTAATTAGTAATCCAACAAGATTACAATATAAGCAGTTCCAATACTGCAGCTTTTCAACGTATAGCTCATATAGATAACAATACCAAAAAGCCTTACTGCAAGGCCTTCAACTTTAAAGGAAAACACTTCACATTTCCTTTCCGTGTAAGGGCTAGTAAGTCGAGACTAATGTTTCAAACACCCAACCACACTCTGGTTATGTAAAGATTCATAGTGATAGAGGTCAACACTACAGCAAGAATCCAAGGTTATATCAAGTCATGGGAGCTTCAAAAAAGATTCTCAACCAGTCCTAAACAAAAAGGGGGTGGTTTCCCGTCAAACCTTCAAAATCCTCAAAATCCTTAATGATATTATAGTAGCACAACCTTTGATCAGCTCGAGACGTTCAAGCTTGGTTATTGGAAAAATAAAGGAATTACTTGGTAATTGTAAGTAATTATTTTTATTAAGTGTAAAAAGTTTATCCACCTTCCGTAGAAACATACATCCTGAATTAAGGTCTATAGGTACAGCTCCTAAAGCATGATACTAATGCCATAACACTTAAAAGAAATCTTTAACGGGATCCATTGGTAAATCGAGTAAAACGGTGGAACAACAATCTTGTTTCTCTTGCTCTAAACTCGTCATTCTTCAAATTACCTTTTAAGGTGAGCAAAGGGTCAAAGGCCTGTAGATCGCAATTCTGAATGCCTCTAGCTACCGTGAGAGGAGAATTCCAACGGGGAAAAGAATCAGAAGGGATAGTGAAAAATTGACTCACCATTGCTTAAGGTTCTGCTATGGGAAAAGACACCAGCCCATTTAGGGTTCAACCATTAGTGAACAGAGAGCACAACAACTTCCAGCTACTCAATTCTCGGCGAATGGTTGGTCGGGTCACTGTCCCATTCCCTTCTACCGTCTGCTACATACAGATAATTATTATTCTAATAATACCCAAATATGAGGTGAATATTTTTTTAGTCACTTCTTTTTAGCGAGACGTAGGTAACTCCCACGCTCTAACTTCATATCGTAACTGCAACATACAGCTAAGAAGAAAGGAAAGGTTGGTCGAGATCGGCATACAGGTCAGATCTTCCAATCGCTGAAATAATTACAAGAGAACAACAGCATATTCTCAGTATTCAACTCCTTTAATGAATTAAAACAATAAGATATCGTTTTTACCTGCTGTAATTCTCGTTAATGCCGTTGAAAAATTGAGAAAGAAGTGCATAGGTGCTTCCACACAAATTCTAGAGCATACTTTATACAGACCCGCCCAAGAGCGCAACACCGCGCTGGGTAATGGATGGAACACTCCATTTTACGAGGAGAGCCCACGGCTCAAGGTGAGTTATCAAAAATGGACCAAAATGCATAACGACTGCCTGTCAACGATCTTGAGGATAAATAAATAGGGTCATATAATAAAAATACTCAGCGATTTGAAGGCACCATCGCCGAGGATAATTAACACCGAGGTATCCCAAAACCTGACAATTGTTAAAATTCAAGTATCGCAGTGAATTGTATCTATGGCTTAAACCTGCGCCTTAGCAGGAGTCATCGGTAATAGACATTTAGTGAAATGTAGCATTAATAAGCGCTTCAAAAGTATCTAGAATATAAGACAATTCTGGATTTTGATCCGAATAATATGCTCCACCCATATTCCACATGACTGTTTGGAAAACTGATATACAACACCAGAGTCCTATTCGAATGCTAAGTGACAGTGAACTATCTCAATAGTTTTGCGATTAAACTGTGATCCTAGCTTAAGGCGTCTGAGATCCAGTCCCCAAACCAAAAAACCAAGACAAGAAAAATGCGTACCAGAAAGAAACCTCAAAGTATTAGGCTTAATACCGTCATTAATATTTAATGAACAGAATGCAAGGCATTCAGATCCTACCCACGTGGATCCATCATTCGAAACACGGCTCATGAGGGTAGCCACTTTGCTCAGATCATGGTATAATATCCCAGATCGGGGTTAAGCAAAAAAAAATATATAAATCGAGAGTTCAAATTTCAATCAGCACTCCAAAACGCAGGCAAAGTCGGCATCATACTATCGTTGGGAAAATAAATGCACCTAGATCGGTTTTTGATCTGCAATGTAACCCTAGGATTTACCAGATCCCAACGCAAATTAAAGTATACATTCCGATATTACTTCCATGGGCAGATGGCATATAAAAGAAATCAATTCTAGATCTACCAGGATACACGCAGAGGTAACAAAGTGCAACCAAACAATATAGAATCAACGCAGGTATTGGTACCATACCTAGATCCAAGCATTATCTGGATGACAGAAATCACTTACCACGAACTGTCCAGGGGAACTAAATAATAGATGTATACAGCATTCTCGATCCAAGCGAAAACAGGTCTAAGTAATATCTCACCTTTCAGTCGCATACCATCTCCCGCTTGACGAGAAAAAAGTAGATTGTTCCTTCCCCAATAGGTATATATTACTTCTCTTCTTTCAGTATGGTCATTACTCTCTTTCGGAACCTCCCCTTAATTTGTGCCAAGATTAGGGCACAAATTTAAGCGACTGTTTCAGTCACTAAATGGTCACGACTGTCAAGGTTCAGGGAAGATTTTATTTCCCTCATTCAAGCTGAACCTCCCTTCTAAATATACCAGGGTTAAAGCCCGAAACATAAGGAGGATTTAATATTATACTTTTCCTTGTTCTGTCATGATACTCTACGTTATCTCAATTAATAATATTTTCCTTTTAAATTTTCCTATGTGCTTATGATATGATTTATATCATAATGTCTTTTGTGTGAATAAACTTCTACCTAACTTTCAGGTTTTTGTGGGTGGGGCCTTGGCACTTGAGCTCCTCACCCAGAAACCTTCATACAATACATTACAAATATTCCAGGGAATAGGGGAGGGATATTACACTTACATTCTGTTGAGATGGGAGAAGGATTTACGATAGAGAAATAAAAAATTAAGAATTTCACTATCCCACACAAAAATGTAGAGCCGAGAGAAATCAATAAAATGAGAACACATGTCATCCACCAACGTTAAGTTTTAAACTTTATTTCTGATCTAAATTGGGATGAAAAATTCATGCACTTGGATCAACAATGACACCCCAAAATTCAATTGATTTTCATTTTGGAATCAGTCACATTTATCAACTAGTAAGCTTTATGTTTGTCACTATAATTGAGAAACACTAACTAACTACATTTTTCATCCAATTCTATTCTTTTGTTTGCTGGGTCTAGAACATATGCAAAAGAAACAAATACTTACACTAATGATTTTTGTTTTTCTGCTTGAGCAAGCCTCTTTGGGTTGAGCTCTCACACTTCTTTTGTAAAACATCTATTCAAAAGATGTGCAACACTATTTCTTTCCTCTGCCCAATATTTTTTGGGTAGTCCCCTACTCTCCAACATGCATTTGGTCATCTTTACTGTTGTTTGACCCCTATTCACCACAACCACATTCTGTTGGGGAGTGAATGATGCAAATAATTGCTTTTGGAATCCTTTTTCTTACAAAATTCAATGAACTTATTGGAAAAAGTTATCCTCTATTATAATTTTGAGTGAGATTAATAGATTGAGAAAATAATCATTGAAGGTATATCTCAGGGGAATTGAACCCGATACCTCATCTATGATACCATGTAATTTTTTCCATCACACCAAAACCTACATATATTTATGAACATATGAAACCACGCAAAAGGCCCTATTATCCAGGGTGGTGGTTAGTCCACATTTTTATATTCCCAAAGGTTTGGTTGTTATAACATGTGGTTGTATCGATAATCCAACACAACTACTTCTTGGATTCCTTTCTCATGTTTTTATATTAATGAAAATAAAAATTTCCATGACCTTCCATGCTCTCTCTCATCACCCAACACTACTATCTTTGACCCAATCTTATTTTCCACAAACACAACAAACTAGTCACATGTTTGAACATTGGATGCACTGGAATTGAGAAACCAATAATATATTCACTCACAACCCATAAGAGAATCCACAAAAGAATAACAGTTGTATTTATCATTCTCCGCATCATTTGTTGGATTATAAGTCGACTGTTGGTTGTGTTACTCACCCACCATTGTTTCCTATGGTTGTTTCTCATGTTTTTCATATTTACAACAATAAAAATATTTCACATCCTTACCATATTTATCTGGATTTGTATTCTTACCTATGTACTCATTTTACCTCACTCCTTCTACTTCCCTTTTCATTTCCCTATTTATGCAAAGTTCTCCCAAACATATTGTTTCTGCTTCCAAATTGCATTTTCCACCTTCTTTATAAAATTTCCTACATTGATTTATCTCCATCCTACTTGTACTTGTAATTCCCTTAAGGAACTCTAAACTTTCTCTCTGTGATTTTGTAATTGCATCTTCAACTACTATAATACCTGATCTGCCACCTTTTCAAATATGATGTTGGAATATTCATAAGTAACATTGAATGTTTCAGCAAAATTCTTAAATCGAGGCAATCTTGTCATAATGAATATTACCATATCTTCTTTGACCACTTCCCTACCAATGGCCAATCATTTTTCTTAGATGTATTTCAACTTCGATGAGTGTTTTAAAAATGGATGAACATTTTCCATTATCATATAGAAAAGTAATATTTTAAGGTAAAAGGTTGTACCTATGTAGGAAGTTTCATGCACCTTATTCAATATTGTCCACATCTTGCAGGTATCCTCTACATCCTAGACTTGTGGAACTATGTCATATGCCATAGAAATTGTATTCAACAATACTCCTCATCCTTGAGATTTCTCTTATTTTCATAATATTATTCCTAACAAACATGTATTGGAATATGGATAACATGTGCTTCTTCTAAACATAAAAATTATGCCCTTTAGATTTCTTAGTGGAGTCTAAAAAGTTTCAATCCCACCATTTTCTTAAAAATATGCCAAGTGAGAATCACTACATTACTGAATATATCAATCAATGTCAAAAAACATAGATATACCTCCACATGGCCACAATGAAACATTGAATTCTCACCACTCCACCACCATGACACTACTATTGCTTTGCCAAATTGTTGGTCTACTATATAAATGTTTCTACCCACAAGGCCCACAAAGTAGTCTCTGCACAAAAAACTTGTCTGAAAAAATGCATTAGAAGCAGTTGTATCAGAAAAGAAAAAACTAAAAACTAACCTATAGCCTATATTTATTCCTCTTCATGTGTCTTGGGTTTGCATTTCTATTTGAGTGTGTTACACTTCTAGCAGATTTCAAAATTGGAGATATAAAGATCATGTTTGTTGTCTTTTACAAGTAAAGAATTTATCTACATACCATCCTACCTTTTCATTCGATAGCCTCATCTATATCATTGGATTTTTATACACTGCAAATGGGTTTGGCTTCATCTTCTATTCAAGTTTACCGTTGTTTCCAATGGCCAAAACACCCTATTGAGGACCTTCAATACCTAAAACATCCTTCACATGAAATCCAACAAGCAGAACACCTTGCATTCTTGTGTCAAATGAATGTGTTCTCCCCTTATGGTATCCCTAGTAGCATAAATGAAGAATAGTATAGATATTCTAAGGATCTAAAGAAAAAGGAACCTATAACTAGATTGCTCAATGGGCCTCAACAAATCGGTATTGGAGAAACAAAAGAGACAAAACCAATTGTTACAAAACTAACCTAATTTATTTCCCTCTTTTTTCAAATTTGTTGATATTATTACATATATTATATAGTGGTATTTTTACCTCTGACTAAATTAGTCATTTTTAGTTGCGTTTCTCAAATTTAATAGTATTTAGCTTAAAAAACTCTCACGACTAACTTCTTTACTCGTGCTCAACTAACTTTTTTAAGTCACATAGTCATTTATTTGTCAGATTCTATTGGTGGGTGGAATACCCCCATCATGTTCGGAATGTATACGATGCACTAGTGTCCATTGCTTCTTGCGAATTGATACCATGGCGTAATGTCTAGTGCTTCTTTGGATGATTCCAATAGGAAATCATTAATTGATATAGATAGAACATAAACATTGTGCAATAACATTATATACTTTCATAGTATTTAATCAATTATTCATATCATATAAATTTATACTGAATATAATAAATAAGAAAAATAAAATGAATAGGAAGACATATATAAATATAATAATTATGCAACTACTAAAATTGTAAAACATATATAGCAATAATTACCATTATGACTAAATATACTACAAATTGTCAATAATTAATGCCTCGGTAAACTATAAAATATACTACAAATTGATGGAAATCTGTAATGCCCCATATTCCAATTCTTCAGTTAAAACATTAACATGACTTTCCTAAGGATTTCATTTACTTCTTATATGTTGACATCATCTAGAGTAGTGTTGGCACCCCAACAACTCCCCTTGATTTTACAAAAAATCAATGGACCCCCATTAGAATTTTGTAAATATTTAGCTTTGTGTTTATTTCTCTTTCATCTTGCTTGATTTGGAAAGTGATATTTTTGGCTTTATTTCTTCGTATTACTTGTTCTTCGGCTTGGTTTCAAGTTCTTGAGATTTCATGATTTGGATCACCTTTGTCGTTTCACTTTCTTGGTTCTTTAGTTGATTCATAACACGTATTTTCTTTCATTTAGACTTAGTTGAGTCACTCACATGTGTGAGTTATGTTGAATTGAATTAATCTGATGTTTGAAATATCACACCTAATTGTTTATCTTTGAAGCATTGGCACATCAAACATTTCCTGTCAAATATTTCAACTCATCTCCTAAAGTTTGGTATATAGAAGGTTTGAGGTAAGCTTGCCATGTTTAGGTGAGCAAGACATCAATTTTTATTAATCTTTTATTTTGGCGTTACCATATTTCAATTAGTAACAAATTTGATAATTATTATTAAATTTTGAAAATACCTCAATTACTTTTAATAAAGCTTTTTGGTTATAATTTTGAAATCTCATTTCAATTTGTGAGTAATATTATTTATTCCAACATGCCAAACTAAAATGATTTTTAATAACGTAAACATTCATTCAAAATTCCATGCATAGTATGACTTTATTTCTTTGTATGTAATTGTATATATTTATTTGAAATATATATAATTACATCAATATTAAAATAAATAAAATACTATCACAAAGAATTTGATAAACTCTTTGAGACAAAGACATTATGATTTTGATGCTTTCTCTATTCTTATTTTCAATTTTATTATTATTTTTAAATGGAGAAAATAAATCAAAATTATTGCAATAAACTTTTGGATTCCTTATGTTCGAATTTGTTTAGGAATACATATATTTATGAAATCAAAAGTATATATAATAAGAATTTCTTTATGGAATTTTGACATCATATATTAGATGAATTTCTCTTATCTTGAAATATTTAAAAGAATCCATTTTGATAGGGTTCTCTCACTTTGATCTTTTTATAAATATCATAATTAGCCATTTGTGAAATAATTTACAATACATAGCTATATCATATTTTGGCATTAATATGATATCTTTCTTGTATATGACTTTACGTGAGTATGCTTTGATTTCAAGAGGAATGAAAGAATCATCATATTATTGTTGTCATTAATAACGGTAGCCTACATCGTTTTGTTTAACAATTTACACATATTCTTTTCTTATATTGAGCGAAAAACATTATTTTTTTTATGCATTTTTGCATTCAATCATTTAGTATTAATATATGAAGGCTGTCGATATTACAAATTAGTTCGCATCTTGGTCAAAAGATATTACATAAGAATAACATTCCCAATCATTGGCATGATAAAAAGATTGTTGAAATCATTGAAGATTCTTTGATGACTATGCTTTGGATTTTAATCATTGAATATTATTAAAAGAGAATAGGAGGCGTGCCACGAAAATAATGCATATTTAATAGCAAGATTTTAAGAAAACAATAAAAAAAAACTAAAGATTTAGTTAGCATCAAAACCATTTCAAAGAAATCTTATTTGTAACGAAGAGAAAGGCAACATGTGTTAACTGGAACGAATAGTTGGATAAAGATATAGAATTCCAGTTTGAATGTGAAACCAATTCATTAAAGAATGTCCCACGTGTTGCTTGTTCACCGAGATTATAGAAATCGCCAAGCATAACGGTTCATCCCTCTACTTAGACAAAGTTCACGATTTACCATGAGTTTGATGAGGAATATTTCATCCGATCTTCTTTTAATTGCATATTTTCGATTTTATTCTCGTTTTGATATATTCTTATTTTAAATATATTTGGTTGCATATTTGACGTTACAAAGAGAGGTGTATCTCCTCAAATGGTGGTTCGTACCTGATCACGGGAATCATTCTACATTTGTTTATAATATTCCAGATCGCAGCCACTAGTTTATTAACCCCTGGTCTATTTCGGTCTGATCATTCGTTTTGTTTTTGGGTGTGCAGGTTAATTGATCTAAGGCACGAAGTATTGCAAAAGGAGGAGATATAACAAAAGATTCTATTGCAACACATTTAATAGAAGATTAAAAAACCAAATCGCGCACCAGTGAAAGATAGGTTTTTGCACGAATGGTTGCGCATAAACCGTGATGAATTAGCCAAAACCATTAAAAACCCACTTCACAAATGGGCCGATTTACCTTTCCACGTGAGCCGTTTCCAAAAATTGTGAAGGATCTAGGATATTTTTGGGCCTATTTCAACCCGATTTTTCCAGGAAACGTCTTTTGCAACCAGCTGTAAACACCAAATGTGGAGATGGTTATCTTCCCGATCGCCTATATAAAGGATGGAGATTCGACTGCAAGGGGAGGAGGGTTCTTAGAAGAAGAGAGGATATTTTATTATCTTCAATTATGTTTCCTTTTGTAAATTTTATGTTGCAAAAAGAAGAAGAGACACTTCGAGGAAGGGGGCGCGTGACAGAGCAAAGGAAGTTTTGTTTTCTCTGTTCTGTAAATGCTGCTGCCAGACAGGGCAGATCGATGGAGATGAAGAGATTTGTCTTCTGAGGACTCTGTTGTATTTCTCTGCAGGATAGAGTGTGTGAAGAAAACTCATTGAAAATATATTTTATTACTGGTACTATATCATACTTGAAGTTGAAGCTTTGATATGAATGCTACTGGACATCTGCAAACAGATACTGTGACTGGTATTTTGTTTTTGGATTTATATATATATATTTCAGCTTGTTATCTCTAGTCTATATATTAACTCAGTATTGCTGTGACATACTGATGTTCAATTATCTATTTCACTTTATCAGCTCAAGCTAGTGTTTGAATAAAATATTTCATTATGGTTTTGTTTATTAGTATGTTTACTATAAACATAAGTTTTAATGATATACTTTTCTGTTTATTTGAAATCTCATTTGTATGTTGACAGTGACTTTTAGATAGGCATTATCTCAAATTCAAATAACTATCTAGATAATTAATTATTAATCAATTTCAGATAGTTGAAATTGACTCTGTGTTTGCAGGTTAGATTTCAGTTTTGTTGTCATATAGCAGAATGACTTTTAGTTATGATTTAAATGTGTTTGTTTAAATTATGCTTCAGTTTTTCTGTTCATATTTATTGGTTAATAGTTAGTATAATCTTAAATTTGCTCTCAGTTGTAAATTTGCTCTCAGCTGAGATAGGGGTAAATAGAATAAATAGAATAGTTAAGTTTAAATTTCATTTTTTAAGTTTAATTTTGCATACTTTACATAAGTTTTCATATTTAGAAAACTTCCCAACAATCGAAGTCTTTCCTTAAGAAAGTAACCTTAGGATATTTTAGATATTTAGGTAGGATAAACATTACAATAGGTTAGATTTTGCTGTTTTTAAGTTCTCCTTAAGAAACAAACTAGCTGGTAGCAGGACCATAACGTGCGAGGTTTTGTTAATCCAAACATACCGGACGCTGCTTTAAGCTGATTGTGTGGACAAAACCTCCTTATTGGCCTAGATTCAGAAAATCGGACCAACAAATGGCGCTAGAAGGAGGGCCGATCGGCAAGTAAGCCCTTTTGAGCTATTTCTTTTAAATTTTAATATATTTTTAAAATGGCTCATATTACTATTTTAGAACATGCTTTTAGCATGCCTCGGCCTACTGGAGGTATTTCTGAAAGTGCAGTAAAACTCTTTCAAAGGTTAAGTTTGATGGAGAAGGTAAAATGACTGCTTTGAAACATCTCACTGAATTTATAGATATTTGTAACCATTTTAGTATAGTGTGTGAGAGTAAGATTTGCAGGCTTTTTACTGTCACTTTCAAAAGAAGAATTCGAGGCTGGTTCGAAATGTTACCAGCTAAGTCCATTCATTCATGGAAACATTTTATGGAGTTATTCATTGATGCGCATGAGGATTATAATTATCAAGCATTGAGGTATGAGATTGGAAATCTTCGCAAACAAAAAGGTGAATCTACTAGTACTTTCTTTTCAAGATTTATGTCAATACATTTTCGATTTCATGAGAAAGATCAATTTTCTGCAGAAGAAATAACAGATTTATTTTTATCTCTTGAGTCTCTTTCAACTTTATATTATCAAAGAAATCATGATAAGCTTCAAATTAACGATATGCATGTTGATGGTTGCATCACTTCATCGGTTAATACTGATTCAAGGTCTAATTTTATTGATCCAAATTCTAACACTAAAATCGTTGAACATCAACAAATCTTAGGATCGTCTAATATACAATTTCAAGAACAAAAGAATTTAAATTCAACACTTACATTAAAAAGTCATTATCTTGTTCTAACAATTGTAGTTGAAAAGGAATCGATGATTTTAGGACCTAAAACCGAATCTTTGAATGATCATTGCATAAATCATGATTTTACATTTTCTTCCTCTCAAATTGAACAAAATTATCTCATTCCTTCAAAAAATATGCCAGCAAATCAAAATATGGATAATGATTTTCCTCTTGAATTAGTTAATCAAGATTGTCCTTTGCAAACAAGAACATCTAATTCTCAACGTTTGGAAACTTATCATGCTTTATACCCGGATCTATTTACTGATTATAATTCAAGTCCAGATACTAATATACAAACACTATGGTCGGTTTCTATGCAAAGTGATTTGATGTATAAGAATGAGGAAAATATTTATATTCAAGATATTGACGAGGAAAATAATCTTATAAATATTGCTCATGAATCTCATGCATATAATAATATTAAAGAAGTTAAGTTAGAAGATAAAACTATTTCTTATAATGTTGGCGATACTAATCTTTTCAATTGTAAATTAATCAAATCGTCAAAACTTCATGAATTTCAAAGGGGAAGTGCTTACTCTAAGGTAGTGTCAAAATTTGATTTTCAAATTTATGACGATAATACTTCTTTACAATATATATCCTCTACTTTAATTTTTCCTAGACCCTTTGATCATAATCTCGACATGCCACTTTTTTATTACTATCCTGATGAACTTGCTATCACACATTCCATTGAATCTTCACGAGTTTTAGATCTCCTCCAATCTTCTTTTTATGATCCAGTTGATGCATGGTTGGAAGAATCATATGTTAAAGGATTTTCACGTCATCTTCTTCTTCCTTTTGTAAATATAAGTTCTAATTTAATACTTTCTATTTTTCAGTATGAAGCAGTTCAATTCATATTGTTAATATTCGATATGTTTTATTTTGCAGGATTACAAATGCTTCAATGGCTTCATTGGATTTTTGACTTTACGTGACTATGATTAAATATTTGATTTTAGTGTACATAATATAAGACTAGGAATAAGATAGAGTAGTTTCTTATCTTTTTCTTTACTCCTTAGTTTTTAGTTTTGATTTCACACATAGTAGTAAATATAAGAATGTATATATTTATTAATCAGCTCACTATTTGTCTGCTAAGGATAGATGGATCTCTACTTAATTTTTTGTCAGGTACACTTGGTTGGATTGACAAGTTAGAAAGCGTGTTGAAACAAGTGATACAATCGGGAATGCATGAATACGAGTATGGCCTTGCATCAAGGAAGTGAATTCTTTATCTTATTTCCATTTCAAAATTTGTGTAATGCCCCATATTAATTTATGATTAATAGTAAGTGCTTTTTAATTTAATTGAAAAATTATATATATAATAATTATTAAGGTTAATATATTTTTTAA
>LPNX010133574.1:0-56610 GCA_001517045.1 Pseudotsuga menziesii
CATATATAAAATTTATGAGACTGACAGCTGCTAATTATCAAATTTATGAAAATGTTTTCATAAACTTCTAATATGTCATTTGACTTTTCTACAATTGAGAGTACCTTCAGAATCGAGGATTCTGAAGGCACTCTTTTATAATCTTTAAAAGTTAAATCATAAAAGAGATTTGATTCACTTTTCATTTCAACGAAAAGTGAGGGGGTTGTTGCTGACTGCCAACAAATGGCGACGACCTGGGCGAACCAGTTATCTCTTCTCATACAGCTTATAAATGATATAAACAAAATCTTAAAACTTATTAAAAACAATCAAAAAGTCTCTATCTGAATAAAAACCATTATTTTTATTCATATTCATAAGTACAACTCAGAGATATTCCATCTTTAAAATAGAGATCTTGTTAGAGATAAACTTAGAAATATCCTGATCGAAACAAAGTACTTCATAGTAAAAATAATCTGCACCACCAATATAGGATATAGAAATTTACTTTTCCGAAAAACTTCTAGAATCTGTTCCATAAATATGATAACTTTTTTTCTTTCTTTTCTTTTCTTTTTCTTTAAAGAATGATTTTGACTGAAGACTACTATCTAGGTATGATATCCCAATATGATAGTATCATTCACGAGAACTGTCTGGAATAAGCAAGCCGACTCATGATGATACCTCTTGTCTCTTGATTTTTTAAACCAAAATCCATCACCCTGGTGATCAGAAATGAAGCTATCCTAGACAACACCTATTCTTCAATCAAAATTTATGTTTCCTTTACTAAATTTGAAATTTTAATTTTATAAAATGAGAGATCATTACCCAGCATGGTGACCAAATGGTAATGTCAGTCATTAATATCACCAGAAAATGAATCAGCTGGCTCGTGATGAGACCCCTTATCTCTTGGTTTATTAAACCAAAAGCCATTACTAGTTTCCTAAAAATGTCATACTAGTGATATTTATGATTCTTATTAGATCGGCTTATTACTAAGACCTTCCGTCTCTCATTTTAGCATTTTATTGACTGGAACAAATTCTAAAAAGTTTTCAGATTGTAAATAATTTTGAAGACTAATGGTGGAGATCTATAAGAGTTTTTCAAAGTACAAGCTTCGAAAAAGACATTAATTAGCTATCCCAACTTATTATAAGAAAAATAAAAAGGTGAGAAATAATCTGAGTAATACTTAAAAATAAAATAATGATAGGTTTTTTATAGATTTAAGAAACTTTGATCGTCCTGAACAAATTTTTTAAAGATTTCAGTCTAGTATCATAATTTTCAAGCTAACGAGCAAACTGACTCTTTTTCAACTAGAAGATTTATTTATTTACATTTATTTCTTCAGTTGACATCTAAAGATTACTGACTGATTATATATAAAAACTTGACAGTCTGAAATATTTGACTAACAAAATCAAAACTGGTTGCAATAGCGGAATGATGTTTGGAAGTTACATAAGTCTTATGAATTTATCATCATCCTTAAATAAAATATAAATCAGTTTTTATATAAAATATAAATTTATTTACAAACAGCAAATAAATTATATACATTTTAAGACCTAAAATATTAACAGAAGTATTTTTTCAGGATCAGTCCATTCATTGGGAATGTTTCGAACTGACCTTCTAGTGTTTGCAATCGAAAGGTACTTGGACCTATCTTATAAGCAATAACAAAGGGACCTAGCCAAAGCTTTTGAAACTTAGTATGATCTCGTTTTTCCTCATGAACTTTATCCCATTTTAAAACTAAGTCTCCCACCTGAAATTCTCGATTGGAACTAAAGGATTGGTCAAACCAAGACTTCACAATTTGTTGATGTTTTGTAAAGTGTTGTTTTGACTTTTCTCTTTTTTCCTCAAGCTTTAACAAAGTATTGATCCTCTTTTCCATTGTTGGACAATATTCATCTTGAACAGACTGAGCTAACTGTAATGAAGGTAAAAATAAATTCGGTGGTAAAATAGCTTCAGTTCCATACACTAAGAAGAAGGGTGAGTTACCTATCGCAGCCTTAGGAGTTACTCTGTCTTCCCAAAGGGCATTGACTAATTCTGTATGCCAATCATGATGGTGAAGTGAAGTAGTTCTTTTGATAATTTTCAATAAATTTTTATTTGTTGATTCAGCTAAACCATTTCCATGAGGATGGTAGTTAGCTGAATACCTGATTATTATTCCCTTCCCTAAGGCAAATTGAGTTAACTCAACTGATGAAAAATATGAAGCATTATCAAAGACAAGGGAATCTGGAACACCAAATCTTGTTATGATAAAGGATTCTAAAAATAATATAACCTGATTGGTATTTACAACCCTTAATGGTGCATCTTCTGCCCAACAAGTAAAATAATCAGTTGTCATTAGAGGAATTTTGGGGTCTAAAATGGGCCTCCTAAGGAAAATAATAAAATAATGGTTAAAATAATAAAATAATGGTTAAAATAATAAAATAATATTAATTAATTTTGGAGGAAGAAAGAAAAAAACTACTTTTTGTGTTCGTATTTTTGACATATCTCCTTGTGTTTTTACTCAAATTTCGATTGGGAGAGCTCGTTGGATGCGGAATTTGATTCCGCATCCAACGAGTACCCACACGGAATACTTTTTATGGACCTCGCTACCCCAAAAACAAGAAATACCTGAAAAAATGTGATGATGACATCATCATCACATTTTTTCAGGTATTTCTTGTTTTTTGGGTAGCGGGATCTGTCAAAAGTATGCAGTGTGGATACTCGTTGGATGCGGAATCAAATTCCGCATCCAACGAGCTCTCCCGATCGAAATTTGAGTAAAAACACAATGAGATATGTTGAAAATACGAACAAAAAAAGTAGTTTTTTTTAATGACAAATATGCCAATTCAACCATTATGGTTGACTTATTTTATTGAAATTCTATTGGTTCTTGAATTCCAACTCACAAAAACTTATTTTGGCACATTTTCTTATAAGGCCCATTTTAGACCCCAAATTTCCTCTAATGAGTTATTATATACTTGTGTTGTTTAGATGAGGGAGGATTTATTGGCCCTATTATATCAATACCCCATTGCTGAAAGGGTCTTTCTACTGAAACTGGTTGTAAAGGAAAAGCAGGTTTCTTAACCCTTCCCGCAGCAAGTTGACATTCCTGGCATTTTCTGACAAAAGCATAGGAATCTCGAAATAAGGTAGGCCAATAATAGCCAGCCCTAAGAATTTTATGTGCGGTGGTTTCTCCACCAAAATGACCTCCTGCTGGTCCAGAATGTAACTCCTTCAGAATTACTTCCATTTCATCTTTGTCTAGACATCGAAGCAATACTCCGTCTGAATTTCTTCGAAAAAGGACATTATCAATTAATAAATAAGGAGAATATTTCAATCTAAGTGCTCTTTTCTTCCTTGGTTCTAGGTAATCAGGGGCAGTTCCTGTTTCCAAAAATATTCTTATGTCTGTATACCAGGAATCCTGTGGTGGAGGATAGAAATAGATTTCTTTGGTAAGTAAAACCTCATCAATGACAGTTTCAGCTTTATCATTAGGTAGATGAGCAGCTTCAACAGCTAATTTACATAATCCTTGACCTTTGACTATCATTGAGGGTTTAATTTCTAAGTCATACTCTTGAAGAGCTGTCATCCAAGGTGCTCTTTTCTCACCTAAATCCTTTTGCACTAACAAATTTTTGATTGAGGAATAAGGGACTATTATTTTCATTTTAGATTTCAATAAATATGGATGAAAATGTTTGACAGCTTTAAAAATAGCAAAAGCTTGCTTATCAACTTCATGGTAATTAAGTTCGGCACCTTTAAAATTTGAACTCATAAAGGAGATTGGTACTTCGTTATTTTGCTGATTTAATTGGGTTAAAACTTCTGCATATGAGATGTCAGAAGTGAAAGTATACAATATGAAATATTCATTAAAATATGGGCTTAGAAGGCTAGGGGCTTCTGAAATAGCTTCTAAAATGACTCTTTTTCAGTTTGTCCCCAATTAAAAATAGTGTCTTTCTTAATCATTTTCTGTAAAGGACGAATGATTTCGGAGAAACTGGGGATGAATCTTCTAACAAAATTTATTTTACCGAGAAATGATTGCATTGCTTTCTTGCTAGAAGGGTAATTTATTTTTGAAATGGCTTGGGTTCGTTCAGGTTCAATCATGATTCCATGTTTTGAAACCACACAACCTAATAAAATACCTTCTGAAACAACAAATATTGTTTTTTTAGGATTTAAGGATATTCCAAATCTTCTACATCGTTCAAATACCTTTCTAAGATGATTAATATTATCAGGTCGATGTTTAGAATATACAGTAACATCATCCAAATAGACAACAACTGAATGATTAATTAAGCCTCTAAAAGCAATATCCATTACTCGTTGAAAAGTTGCCCCAGCATTGATTAACCCAAAGGGCATCTTGCGGTAAGCATATGTTACCCATGGAGTTCTAAAAGCTGTTTTCAATTGATCATTTGGGGAAACTAATATTTGGTTGTATCCTAAGAAGCCATCAAGAAGTTTTGAATAATTTGTTCCATGGGAGGAACTGGGTAATTATCCTTTTCAGAAGACTTATTAAGATTTCTAAAATCTACAAATAACCTAATATCTTCGTTTTTCTTCCTGACTGGAACTAGGTTGGCTACCCAATGTGTATGTCTGATGGGAAAAATAATCTTGGCAGCTAACAATTTATTTAGTTTCTTCTTAATTGTTGGTTCTAGTGACGGGTGATATTTCCTTATCTTTTGTTGAAAAGGTTTTGACTCCTGTTTAATATGAATTATGTGTTGCATGACTTGTGTGTTGAAGGTTTTTAAATCATCATATGTCCATGCAAATACATCCTTAAATTATTTAAACAACTTTATAAATGTTGTTTTTTCTGTGGGGTTGCAATCTACTCCTAGATTTATAGTTTGGGGGTTTAGTTCTGTTCCTAAATTTAAATGCTTTCATACCTCATTTGAGAACTATTTCTTTTATAGTTAGGGATAGATCTGAATTTATCTTGAAGATCAAAGAACTTTTCTAATATTAATACTGAATTAGGGATCGGTTTTACCTTTTCAAAAGCTTTTTCAACTGAACAAAAATCATTTATTGCCAAAAAATCCCGCAAATTTTCGTCATGAGTAACTTCATCAATGGCTGAATATTTAAAGGTATCGTCATTCATTAGAAAATTCAGCACCTGCACATCATTATCAAATACACGCCAGTTAAAAATATTATCTGGTATAGAAGGCCTAAAAATCAATTCTACTGAAAAGAAATCTGGTGTAAGATTTTCTGATGGAATTAATTTTGATGCTACATTTGCTAATAAATATGCTTCTTGATTTTGAGTTCTTGGAACTGAAATTATGTTAAATGCATCAAAATGTGAAATAAGGTTCCATACCTCTCGTTGATAATTCTATAAATGTTCGGAAAGGCAGTGAATAGAATTACGGACTTGTCGGACGATAATTTCGGAATCACCATATGCAATTAATATTTTGATATCCAAATCAATCTCTTTTTTCAACCCCTATATTAAAGCTTCATATTCCACAGTATTGTTTGTACAATTAAATTCCATCCTACAAGCTATACATGTTTTATTTCCCTCAGGGTCTACCAGCAGGAAACTAGCTCTGGCTCCTTCTTTGGATTTCGTACCATCAAAATATAGAGTCCAAGTAGAACTATTAACAACTACTTTGCTTTCTATAATATTTACAATATTAAGATTATCTACATCATTAATAATTTCCTTGAATGAAGAGTCAGGATCAATAGATGTCACATTGCTAATTTCTGATTGCTGTGTATTTTCAGAGAAAGCAGAGTTTTCAGCTTTAAAATTACCAAATCCCAATTCATACATGTAATTTCCCATAATGCAATTTGAAAATAAAGCAGGTTCGCTAGGATCATGTAGTTCAGTCACAGTATGTTTCATATATCTTTCTCTATTTATCTTTATTTGATTTGACTTTCCATTCTTAGGTAACCATAATGTTGACCAATCCGTGGCAAAGAATCCATTCAATTGTTGAGACCAATCTCTACTTAAAAATAGCCCATATGCATCAGGAATATCTGCAACAACAATATCTATAATTTGAAAAATTGAAGGGTTACAAGCAATCCTGACTAAAACATCTTTCATCTCTCCTACAACCTTCACATTCGTCCTATCCAATTTAGTTATTTGGGAATTTGATGGAACATATTTTCCATTCAACCTTTTGCATACTGATAAAGGCATCACATTGGAGGATGCTCCGGAATCTACCATGCAATTGTGAGCATTCCTATTGAAAATCTCAAAGGTAAGTAAGAATGGGGGCGTGGTTGTTTTAGAATTCTTTCCTATTAGTGAGGCTTTGTCAGCTATTAATTTTCCTTTATCAGTTGCTGTTGAATCATCATTAGAATTGTTTGCAACAACATTTTGTTTCGCATTAGGAATAATTGAACTCATGGCAGGATTTATAACATGACTATTAGGAATTGGGTAAATTTGAAGAAGGTCGTACATACTGATGTTTGCACATGTCTTCTTTAAATATTCAATTGTATCATATTGTAAATCTAATTTTGGAACATTTTGAATGGGTTGGGTAATTTTGGTTGATTGAGTCTGTTTTCCAGATTGAGTTTGTTTATTAGGTTGTGAATTATTGTTGTCATTATTTGCAGTAGAACTTGACGAAGCTCCAGGAGTGTTTGTGAATGTTCTACTACGAGTATTATAGGCATGTTGTCCTGTAGGCGGACTTTTACTCTCATATTCTTTTACAAGACTGTCCCAGAAATGACCATTAACTTGTTGAGGTTCCTCTGATTCTTCATCATTTTCCAATTCCTCTTCTTCTTCATTTTCAGCTATTTCTTCATTAGAAGGAGTCTCAGATAAAGATAAAACAGCCCGAATTGTATTAAAAATTTCTTCATTTGCTGCTATGTCAGGTGGTGTATTTGTTTTATTATTAGGATTCGAATTTTGTCTAAACTGATTTCTGAAATATCCCCTAGAAGAAGAAGCTTCAGAATTGGTTTTTTTCAATCCTACAACTTCATTGGTTAATGCTCGAATAGCATTTTGTAGTTGTTCTACATCAAATGCTTTATCTTTCTCTGAATTAAGTTTTTCAATCTTCCTACGAGGGAAAGTATCAGATTTCCCACTTCTATCCGGTTCATAGGACATAGAATCCTTCTCTACTTTAATAGATTCCTCGAAAGTTTCTACCAACGTTGTTTTCCCAGCTCTCTTAACAAACATCCCAGAATATTTTGGTAATGCTGAAGTATAATTTTCAATAATTATATCCTCACGTGGTTGAGAAGCAATTGGAATTTTATTTTTTAATGTCAGAAACCTCTACTTAAAATATTTAATTCTTTCTTTAGACCCCATTTTAATCCGAGATAACTCTAGAGCTAAAAGAGCAGGTGTTTTATCTTCCCCAAATTTATCTAAAAAAACTTTATTAAATTCACCCCAATTTGTGATTGATCCCTATACTAACGAAAAGTACCAGGTAGAGGCTCTTCCTTCAAAAGTTAGAGGAAATAATCGACAAACCACATCTTCATGCTGAACGTTCATGGTTTGAACAGCTAACATGAATTTGTCTACATGCACCTCTGCAAGTTCTTTATTATCTGGGTTAAACTTAGGAAGAAGTTTATCTGAGTGTTTAGGCGAAGGATGTTGTACACCAAGGACAACTACAGTAGTTGTTCTCAGCCAAGGGAGTTGTGGATTAGGTGGAGGATTAGCTCCTCCTCCCACGGGTACGTTTCCTGCCATAGGGATTCTCTCAGAACCTGAAGAAATCCCTGAATTGGATGATCTTGGACTATCAGGTGGTGTTTCTGGAGGAGAAGGTGGCTGATCAAAACCTCTTACTGAAGTTAATCTTCTAGCAATGTTTGTTTTAGTAGTTTGTCTCTGATGACTTCTAATTTGATAATGTGGAGTGCTATCAGCTTCTTGCAAAGTCTTCAATTTTTATATGATTTTGTTTTAATATTCTAAATTTTAAAGAAAAACTATTATAATTATTCTAAAATTACCCAAATGTTATTTAACAACTGTTAAATGTAATCTATACTAAGATAATACTAACTAAACTATCCTAACTATCCTATCCCAGCTGAGAGCAATTTGGATATTATATTAATTATCAATTAATATAAAGATGAACAGAACGATAAATGAGTAAGATCTAAATGAAAATATTTAAACCATCCACTCTAAATCATTCTGCTATAAATTACCTTGACAGAGAAATTGAAATAAACAATTATTTCAGATTCTTCTGAAATGTTTAATTAATTAACAACTAATAAACAACATTAAATATTTGAATAAGAGATAATGTTCAAAATGAAATCATCGCAAAAATCCAAATGAGATCAAACAGACATAAATATGTATATCATTATATCTTGAATTTTCAATAAAAACACTGATTAATTCAACTATAATAACGTACTAATTCAAATAACAATATTGTGTTGACAAAGTGTAATATCACACAATGAATACAAGCATAACCAAGTATACTGCCTCAATATTATAAGTAGAAGATTATATACTAAAATATAAAAAAGAGTATCCAAAATAATACCGATCAATGATATCAGTCTGAGAATTTCCAGTCACATTCCACCTCCGAAGATAAAACCTCAATCAAGAACAAAACTAGTACCAAAATAATATTTCAATGATGTTTTTCTTCAGTCACTCCATCCCCTCTTGCATCAAAATTACTAGTTTATATAATCCTACTAGTCTTTCGATTCAGTTTTTTCATAAATGTTGTATGCAATACTATAGGAGTCCTATCACTATTAAATTGCATCGAATCTCTTCAACAGACACTTGTCACTATAGGATAACAATAATAATAAAATGACTAGCCTGAAACATCTACTGATTTAAAGGAACTAGCACATTCGTGGCTATGTCGAAATTCCAATCTTCAAGAAGCATTAACGTCTTCCAACTGAGATCCAAAATATCCTGTATTTATTGAGGATAGTGATACCATGTCCACCTGTTTAAACAAACATGAGAATCTTATTTAAAATAAATTTTAACAGAAATAACAAAAGAACAATAAATTATGTGTGTGCCTGCAAAATCTGCAATTTTGCAGGCATGCTTTTAAAAAGATTTTATTACCTGTTGACAGAGAGATAAACCATATAACTAAAAATAGAAACAATCATCAGGTTCTACTTTGTAAATTGATCACTCTTCTGGCTTCAAAAAGTTTGGCTTTGAGCCTGATGATTACTAGCTTCTGTTGTTCTACTTGTTCGAGCAAGTGTTGGTTTGTATCTATCATTGAGTTTTTTGCTTTCTTGTATTGGTTCTTCTTGATTTTCATGTCCTTCCATCTATTAATCTAGTTAATTAACTCTGCCCTGAATGTCTTATTTTCCACGTCTTTCAAGGCAGCATTTGCTTGACACTCTTTTAGTTCATTTTTCAATTCTACAATTTTAGTCTCATATACCCTGTCAAGGACCTGTTGGAGAGTTTCTTCCTCCTTGTCATGACACAAATCAGCTGCCTGAGAAGAATCAATATTATCTATATCTTGAACAGGTTATGGAAAGCTCATAAAAGATGGCTCGGGGCCCAAACCATAAGCGTCCATACACGATGGAGCAGCTTCGAACTTACCCGGCTCTGTAATGTCTTTAGCCAATTTTTCATGATTATTCTCTATAAGAGTAGGTTCATCCATATGTGTGGTTTCAGGAACCAATGATGGAACATCATCCTCAAGATGGGCAATCACTAGCTAAGTACTCTGTTGAGTGGCCGTAGGAACAGAGGCTGTAGGTGTAGTATTCATACTTCTAGTAATTCTTCTTGTACGAACAAACACAAGACCTTTTGGTTCAAAACCCCCTTTCTCACAACACACCTGTGTTAATTGTTCTAGTTTATGCATGGACTCATCACCATGTTTTCGAGGAGTATATAGCTCAAAGAGGTTTTCGTATTTAACAGCATCAACATCTTCATTTTTTGGTTAATTCTCCCTCTACCTTTGTAGGTGTACTAAAGCACTTTTCAGATAGGGATTGGTCCAAGGTTGTCTTATCGTAACAGGGAGCTACATTCACGACCCCATCATCACTGATACAAGTACTTATAGGTGGATTTGCTTCCTGAAGCTCTTTATCCTTTGATTCAGCCTTATGAACATCACCAATTTCGGATTTTACTGGAGCCTTACATTTCCTACGAGTTTTGGGGGGAGGGTTTGGCCAATACTGAGTTGGCCCTAATTTACATTCAACCAAAACCTCATCCCAAGATTTATAGCTAAGAGACAGTTGATGCTGGATTAAAATTTTAATTAGACCATGATGGAACAGACTTCTATCAGGATTACCTATGGTAGTTTGTACCGAATGTGCCATTTTCTTCAGACTTTGCAATAGGTAAAATGGAAGATTAAGTTTAAATCCTTTCAATGCTAACAGTAGTCGTAGATGATAATAATGCAGATGAGAGAATCATCCATCACATGATACGTACCTACCTAAGATTTCATAGAATGCTCGCCATTCTGGATTTAAAAACTTAACCGAAACCCCAATCTTCAATTTTGCACTGGACGGTAAGGGAAACAACAAAGACTGACATTTCTTCTTATTCACTTTCCCACCTTTAAACCATCGCTCTCCAGTTTGAGGAAGCTTCGTAGCTTCTGCAATTTTATCTTCATCAATGATAAACTTGAAATCTCCAATCTGAGCTACATTTTATTTAAAACTCAAAGAAAACTATTTAGTAACCTCCACGTTATGGCCACTAAAACATCTGAAGAACTGACCCCATCCAATCTTTTCGAATAACAGAGCAACTTTCTCATTGGCTTCAACAAGCTCCGGTCCTGAAATTTCAAATCGACTAAGCAGAGCCATAGCTCCCTCACTACTACTCTGGTTATGGATTGAAATGAATGAAGTCGTGAAGATGAAAGGAATAGGCACCCAGGTATAATACATTACGCAAAATGTCAAATCCTCACATGCTTCATACCTAACAGATATGAGAACTCCAATTTTGGCCATTTTAACCAAATTTGGAGATGATGAGGACAACAGCCAGTGTTTTTGCTATGATAAATGAATGGACTAGTCATGACTAATTCAAATTCTTCTGAAATAAGAATGCAAAGGACATTTCAAACTCTAACTAATCTTTCATATCGAAAATCATTCGATTCAGGGATTACAAATCAGCACATTTATGACATTAAATCTGGAATGATGAGCTCGTACAACATCATGAATGGAATGGTTATCAGTCATATATAACACTAAATTTTACTGATATGATTTCATTATTACACTCACAGCTGTCAATTAATTTGATAGGCATTAACCAAATCTTCATACCAATGCAGCGATCCTAGTAACAGATGTTGTCTATTAGCCATATGAATCATGTCTCTTCATTAAAAACTATCAATTGATGATTTACTCCAGATTACACATGGAAGGTAGTCATGTTTATTAACATGATGATATAGTGTTATAATAATAAACCCTAATGTTCTTGAAATGCAACTAACTAATGATCCGTATTGACACTCAAACCATGTATATACATGAATTTTCATTTCGAAATATAGTTTTAAAAATTTATGAAATCCCAACCATTTATGTCCCAAAACCAGATTCGATAGGATATAAAGCTTATAAAACTATGACACATGAAAATTTCAAAATAATATTCATTTATTTGCACTCTCACTAGTTATATATATACAATTTTTACAAAGCAATGATATGATATTAAAGATTAAGTTACATATGAAATGTGAACTTTAGGTCTAATGAAAATTTTAATTAATAAATCACCTTTAGTTCTAGTGATTTCAAGAACTTATAATATCTTATCAATAACAAGCCCCAAACAAATTCAAAATGTGTTTTCTTTAAACACCAATTAGCATACTATCCTTTTAAATCTCTTAAATCAACATATATAATCAGATAAATTAATTAATGATAAAATTGATCATATATAAAATTTATGAGACTGACAGCTGCTAATTATCAAATTTATGAAAATGTTTTCATAAACTTCTAATATGTCATTTGACTTTTCTACAATTGAGAGTACCTTCAAAATCGAGGATTCTAAAGGCACTCTTTTATAATCTTTAAAAGTTAAATCATAAAAGAGAGCTGATCCACTTTTCATTTCAACGAAAAGTGAAGGGGTTGTTGCTGACTGCCAACAAATAGTCATCAAAATAGACGGCTTGAGATAAAAGAGATCAGATCTATGGATAGAGGAAGATTCACATGGAAAATATGTATGAAGAATAATAGAGGGTTTCGAAGCATAAAATACTATAAAAGGAAAAGCACATGGAGGAAGCCTATTTTTCTTTCATGCATTGGAATAAGAGAGCTCAGTTTGCGTGGAAGAATCCAACTTAGACAGATTCTCATCCACTCGTCAGCTGGCCAGGTAGGCCACTTTCTACCTACCAAAGAATATTTGAAAATGGATAGTGGAGGGGAAATAGAGGATCAAGCTCTAGAATTTCAAAAAAATGAAGACGTGTTTGGGGATGGTGATGGTGAGGTTTTTGATACCGTGTTATCTTTTGGCTCCATTAATTAGTTGCAAACTAAGTTGAAAACATTTAAAGATCAGGGTAAATACGTGCATGGTGCTTACAGGTCCCATTTTTATTTTTTGTGTCCAAAGAAAAACCTAAGTTTTCATGATTTCATTGACTGACGTGCTTCTAATTATTCCTCTTTTGAGAGTGTAATTATGGATGCGGCCAAGATTAAATTTTGTGTTCTATCAGCGCGTTAGTCATCCGTGATTCCTTTGTGGTTCCCTCCACATCCACTCAAAACTATGAAGACTTCAGTGAAGGAAACCTAGTCCAATCATTCCGTGAAGCGACCATTGAACAAAAATAGTCCTTTTCACTACCTATTTTAAACCAAATGTGTCTCTACAAAATCAAGGTTTCCCTATTGATACCAATTAATTTAATGAAGAGACTAAATCGGTCATTTTATTAATGAGTCAGTTTCTAGGTTTGGATACAGATAAGTATGTCACTGAGTTGTTAATGAGTCTTATTTTTAGAGTTAGTACTAGTCTTCCTGAGTCCCAGACATCCCAAACAGTTCGCCTTAAGTTTGATGAATTCCTAGTTCAGAGCATTCACTCTCAGCTCATGAATTTCCACAATACAAAGTATTTCCGATACCAATCTCATTTAGTAAGGATGTTCCTGTTCTTCAATGAAAAAAATTTGCAACTACCAAAGATGGTTTTGATTGATGATATCAACAGGAGTTTCTTCAAATATATGAAATTTTTAATGGCTGAAGTATATAAAGCCTTTTTTCAGAAAACGTTGCCCAGAGGTTTTCCAGTTATGAATGGATTTTCGCAGTTTTCACTAGACAAAAGGATTGATGATTGGTTTTTATTTGAAGAATACACAGTCATAAGGGCATACATATTTACTCATGAACCATATATCCTACCTGTATTTCTCACTCCACGAATTTTTGCACTTGAATTAATCAAATATAAGCTTTGAAAATGAACATTTTATAAGTTTAAAAAAAGCTTCAGAGATTAAATTTCCTTGGGTAGTTGGACCATTTATCATCAAAAGTAAAGTTGCATTACCTTTAGTAGAAATATTGCTTAAGGAGATGGGATTTCAGACTGATATTGCAATAAATTATGACCCTCATCACATAATTTCTATAAGAAAGAAAGTTAATAAGAACAATCCTTTTGGAAATCAAGAGGTTGAAGGTTTGGCTGAAAGCGCAAACTTGTCAGATTATCCTTTGGTAGTGCAGAATGAATATGATATGCAGTAGGATTCTACATCACCAATGTGGGATATTAGTGTCACACATCCAGATCCATTGGCAATTGTCCCAACACCACAGATAATTTCTCTTATTGCTAGTCATGCTGAAATGACTAATAAAAGATTTTTTTTGATGCTATGGAAACAGAGCAGGCAGATAATTCAGCAACATCCAAGAAACAAAAGGTTGAAGTGGAGGGTGAAATCGTAAAGGTTACAAAGACTGAAAGTAAGAAAAATAAAATGAAGTAAAAAGGCCCAATTTTTGAGGTAAAGGAGTATGCTTTTTCAGAAACTCCTGAAGGTTCTACATGTCAGTTCAAAACTAGAGAAGAATTGTTTGATAAGTACAAAGATGACAAAGAAATATCAACAAATGATTCCCTAAAATTATCTGATGATGTAAGAAAATTTTCAAGAAAGGATGTCTCTTTAGTCACGATTAGGGATCGTGTTCAAAATACTTTGAACTTGGCAGTGTCTACTAAGAACAAAGTGGCATAAATGAGAATGAATATGGAAAATACCTATGTGTCAGACATGATTCATTTGCACAAGCAGACTGGAGAGGTCATATACATTTATATGCTTAAGGAAACCCTGAAGGTGTATAGGTTACAATCCACCAAGTCTAAAACATGAAATCAGTTGAGACAAGAGAAGGTGGAGAATAAAGCACACCTGTAACAAATCAAAAATCTCAATGGATATTTATTGATTGCTGACAGTGAAGCAAATAATGGAGAAGCAACTCAGAAGTTGCTTAATGAAAAAATAAGATACAATTCAATTGTTAAAAAAGAAACTAAAAATTCCTGCCACTCAATACAAGCTTCAAAATTGCCAAAATTAGAGAGGGAGAGAGAAAGGGTGCTCTTGACTAAAAATGAAAAGATCCTCAAGCAAAAACAGACTGAGTTAGAGAAGAAAATAGAAGATATAGGAAAAGAGCCTGAGGTACAAACAATTTCACCAACTGCACTTGCACAAACAAATGAAGAAGCAATTGTGCAGGCTATGTCCCAGGTAAGGTTGAGAGATATAGAGATTATTGGATTGAAGAATCATAATAAAATATTGGAAGACACAGATCTAAAGAAAGAAGAGGACATAAAATCTATAGAAAATAAGTATAAAGAGCTCTTAGACAAGAATGATAAATTAGTAAAGCAGTTGACTCGACAACTACCTATACAAGGAGCTAAGCATATCATCTAGGATATTATTATAGCAGAAGCAGGTAAATTTAGACCATATATCAATTATATCCTAGATAAGGAAATTGTCATGCAAGTTGATAGACATAGTTGTACAACAGTTATAGAACTTTTGAATAAAAATCCCATAGACATAACAAATAATACAGTTAATTTTCTGAATGTCCTGAAAGAGGATGATTTGAGGGAAGCAGGGATTAAAGATAGGATTTTAGTCATCACTTGGAAAAGAAAGGTTGTTAGCAAGCATCAAAATCTTGACACTGTACAAGCCAAAATAGACATCATGCAACATCAAATCAAGATGTTCATTGAATTATTCACACCGATTTTTAAAATGGGTTTACCTTTCTTTTGGGAAGAAAAGGGTAGGCTTTTATCTCAAGCAGAATGTCATGCACAATTGGTCAGATGTAGGTTAGACCATAATAAATTTGAATACATGCAACAATATTTGTGTGGAAAAACTATAGTGGGTAAATTATCTGAAAATTTTGAGATATTAAACACTTTTAGAGCTACTTGTGCGCATCTTCCAGAAATCTCATTCATGGATCATGTAGAATTAAGGGTGCTAGAAAAAGAAATGGCCAACCTAGAACTACCAACTGTCGCTCAATGGAAGACAGTTGAAAAATATGGGAAAACTAAATACAGGCTACATGGATAAATACTTGTTGACTAACATTGAATATTAGTTAGTTAACAGTTATAGTTTATTTCTTGAGAAGTTATTAGTTAGAGAGCCAAATGACAGATGTAAAAAGGAATTTATTTGCCTATTTTTAGTATAGAGTTAGTTATCAGCTCATAGAGCATTTTGTTATATTTAAACAAGTTTTTACATTGCAACAAGGGTTGGAACCCATGAGAAATTTTATATTGTAATAGAGATTGAAAGATTAATAAAATTATAGCACCCAACAAGCCTTTGACAAAGATTCTTGTGTCATTATCTTTTCATTCTATACTTTCTTTCCTTATATGTGTATGTTTTTCCTGTTAAAAAAATCCATTTTGTTATCATTTTCATGCTTAATGAGTTTATAATGATTCATAATTCATATCCATATGCTTTGTTTCATTGATTTTAAGCATTCACAAAACATTTCTTCTAAAGTTAATGGTGGATTCATCCTTGATAGATTCCCACATTGATGGATTGTTTCTAATTTCTTCTATATCACCTGACAACAAGATTTTTAACTGCAAAGCAGTAACTACCTTTCCTATGTTAAAATTCCTTTGTACTAGCACTGTAAATGTTTATTATCCCATATAACTCCATACACAATTAACACTTGTTTCAACCTCCATCAATATTAAATTTTGTTTCTTTTTAAACATATATGGCCTATGAGATAAATATTGAGAGATCCCACTCTGGAAAGAAAGAAGCCAACTTTATTCCCAAAGTTTGGGCCTGTGGTTACCTTGGGATTACCCTTTCATAACCAAGATAAATTCTAAGTGCTAAAATCTTAGCGTCGTTGTCAGGGAATGAGAGTTCAAATATGCCTTGGGAGGAATGACAAACTGATTCAAGAAGACATAATTTATGTGGGAAAACATAAGTTCTTTCATTTAAGGTCAGTTGTGCATTTTCCCTAGCGATTAAACGTTGATTTTCAAGAATATATTTAGAAGAGGACATCCTGTCTTCCAAGAGGGCACATACTACAAATAAATTTGATTCTGAAATATTATACAGTGTGGAGAACCCAAAAAATTTGATTAGGTGTAGACGTGGTAAAGAATAAATAAGTACTTATCATACTTAAAGGTCATTGATTCAAAATCGAGAAGAATATTATAGTTTTCAAGACTTGGATTTGGAAATAAATGTTGAAAGGTCTTTGTTTAGGTCAAAATTAGGATCATATTTGAAACAAACTGAAATCAATCCAAACAGGCTTCAATCATATTTGCTAGACTCACTTTGGAATAATATACAAGATATTGTAAAGACTGAAGAAAATAATCTTCTGATCCAAGCTTTCCAACCTTATATTCCTATTCCTGTTCAAAGTCCTCCTACTATTCAAAACCATCCAAGACCCATGGCATCCATATTTGCTCCTTTGGCTCTTCCTGTTGTGTTACATGATTTTCCCCAGAACTAGTCATAGAGAATATATTTATTTGATGGGGAAGAGAACTTTACATCTAGACGACACATGGATAGATTTGAGGATTTTGTTGATCTGGAAGAGGTTGAATATGATAATTCTAATATGGGGTTATTTGCACAAAGTCTATCTGGAGAGGCAAAAAGGTGGTTCAAGGATCTTCCTACAAGATCCATACTCACATTTGAATCTTTCCAAACCCTGTTCTTAGATAGGTGGGAAGGAAAGAAGAGTCCCTTACAACTTCTATCTCGGTACAATAATCTAACAAAAGGGAAATTTTGAGTCAATACATGAGTTTCCAGTAGATTCATGAGGGTGTATAATTATATTCTAGTAGATATTAAACCCTTAGTAGGTGATGCTAAACTACATTATGCAGATGCTTTTGAGAGTGATTTTGTTTTATTACTAAGAGAAAGAAAATATGCAAATCTTCCTGCAATGTTTAAAGATGATTTAGAGGTAGAGGAAAATTTGATGGCTTCAGGAAAGATGAGACGAAGAATAGAGGTGGATAGAAGAAAAACCAGAGAAGAAAATCAGCTTTCCACTTCTTCTTCTTCAAATGATGCTAATTTTGACATAATGATGAAAACAATGGAGAGGTTAATGGACAGGTTGGAATTAGATAACAAACCACCTAATAGAGAACAACTTGAACCCCAAATAATAAATCCAAACTTTATAAGACCACCTCCTCGTCGCCCTCAAATTAGGCAGAGAGAACAAAGGAATCCAAGAAATCCTGAAGACCATCATATAAGGCCTCCATTGCTAGAAAATTATGTGGATGAGGAGAAAGAGAGTGACCTAATGGACAATCAAATACACCACTTTGATACTCTAGATTATGAGATCTATCTGACAGAAGAAGAGCACAATTTGATTGCTCAAGATGATGATTGTAATGCATTTGAGATAGAATTAGAACAATATCAAAAGGGTTATCAGAATGCCATTGATGATTTCCAAAAGAAATTAAAGTTGATAAGTAGAGATGTGGTTATCAACAAAGGAAGACCCAATTCAAATAAACCTTCTAGTATTCAACCAAATATAGAATAACAAACATAAGAAAAAAGATAAGCAAAAGGAAAATATTGTACATAAAGCTTTAGAAAATAAAAATAAAATTTAAAAGGAAGTTAGACAACCAATACTAGTTGATGTAGATAGAGAAACTTCATCTTTCAATATACAATTCGAACTGTCTAAAATAAATATTTCCATCCCATGTAATGAGTTGCTGAGGAATAATGAATACATAGAGAAAATAACTAGCATTGTTAAAAATGAGGGTGATTGTTAGCTAGATACTTTAGAATTAACAGGTGATGCTCCTACCATTGTACTTGGGCCTAAAGTTGAAGATACAGATGAAGAGGATGTCCCTCATTTTTATGTAAGTTTGAATGTTCATGATATGATTTTGCACAACGTTATACTAGATTTTGGTGCATCTCATAATGTAATGCCAAGGGTAGTGGTGGAGAGTTTAGGATTGGAAATGACAAGGCCTTATAAAGACTTGTATTCATTTTATTCTAGAAAGGTAGGATGTTTGGGGTTGATCAAAGATATGGTGGCAACTCTTGTATAGATTCCTACCAAGAGTATTGTAATGGATGTGGTGATCGCTGCCATCCCTCCTAAATTTGGTATTCTATTGTCAAGATCATGGGCTTCAAAACTAAAAGGAACATTATAGATGGACATGTCATATGCAACCATTTCTTTGTTTGGAGGTCACAATAGATTGTACAGAGAGAAGATATTTGCATATGTGGTTAGTAGCCAGGAAAAACCTGATAATGATCCCATTTATGTTGTAGACACTAATTTGGAATCTTCCATATTTTTCAATGACTCCCGTGTTGATATAGAAATACCTATATTTGTTGAATTAAAGAAGGATAAAGAGTTTTCCAAAATACAAGAAGCATTAGAGAAAAAAAAGAATGAGAAGGGATTGTGGACAATGTATTTTGATGGGTCCATTAGTAAAGAAGGGGTTGGTGCTGGTATTTGGATAATTTATCCAAATAAAGATTTCAAAGAGTACTCTTACAAGTTGACATTTGAGTGTACTAATAATGTGGCAGAGTATGAAGCTTTGTTTTTAGGGTTGAATGCTTTGAAATATTTGAAACCTAAAAGAATATATGTGTTTGGGGATTCTGAGCTAGTAGTTAATCAAGTGAATGACAACTACCAAAGTAGACATCTCAGGATGAGAGCATACAAAAATGAAGTATGGGATATGTTGGGAAATTTATTTATAGATTATAAAGTTAGAGTGATTCCTAGGAAATAAAATCAAGTAGTTGATTCATTTACCACCACTGTTGGAAATTTAAAAGTTCCCGCTTATTCAAAGAAAAAATATAAAATAGCATTGTAAATAGAGTGTCCATTCCTAAAAACTCCAAATACTAGCAAGGTTTTAAATATGACCTACAGATAAAATTATTTTTTAGATTTGTCAAATGAATTTGTAAATACATAGATAGACACAAAAAACCAAAATTCAAAAAATTCTAGGAAAATGTATAGTTTGCATAAGAAGATGTTGAAATGAAAAAGTTAAAGAATATGATTGGAGGGAATTATATAATCCAGTTGAAAAGCAATTATATTCCAAAGGGTGTTACTCCTCTAGAGAAGTTATTTGATCAAAATGTTGTTGCTAAATATCTGAAAGCTCAACCCACTAAAAATGATATTGAAGATCAAAACATAGGAACTGGAGATTCACCCAAGATTGTAAAATTGTCAAGAAATCTACCTGTAAAAGAAAAAGAAGAATATATAAATCTGATGAAGAAATACATTGATATGTTTTCTTGGAGTTATGAAGACTTGAAAGAGTATGATACATCCATTATACAACATACCATTCCTATCATACCTGGGGAGAAACTGTAACGTTCCCGACCCTTCGATCGGCGAAGAGGACGCTACCAATCTCTGCTATCTACCCGGGATGCCAATCCCATGAACATACACATAAAAATTTAAATGCTTTAGACTAAAACATGCATACATTATTACCATATAGCAAAAGCAAAACCATAAATTCAAGCATTAAGCATGTTCATTGTAATTCAATATCAAATGTAATTGCAAGGAATTAAACACAAGAATACTTATCTTATGAAAAAGAACGCCCTGCAACCAGCTATGTCGCTACAACATTCCACCCAACTATAGGCCAGTGTGCTCCTTAATCTCTCAACAAAACTTCCACCCCTTAGCTAGGCATGATTCCCCAAGGAATAAGGAAACTATGCAAGCTCACACATAGCCAGACATATGTCAAAATTCAGTCAAGCCCACATAGTTGGGTTTATCAAACCAAGAGTACACAAAAACACATAAACAAGCCAACAAGTTGGGTTTATCAGGTTATGAGGAGATGGAAGCACTGTCTGCTAAGATAGTGGGCTCACTGAAGAGCTAAGGATACCTTCATAAGAACTAGCTTGACTCCTAAGACATCTACACACATCCAACACAAGGAATCATTCCCTTCTCTACTGTACAGTCCCTCGGGACATGACTTCCCTTCCAGTCCTATTTAGTGGGTGTAGAGAAGTGAATCAACCCTCTACTTCTATCTGTGAGGCTCCTCTAAAACACTAGGTTTTTCAAGCAGACACCTTTCCACTCCTACACAATCCAAAGACCAATTGCATACACAGCAATATACACCATTTCTAGGTAGAGGAGAACACTTCAGCCACATAATTAATTTCCCTGGAGGTTAATATCAACCCACTAACAACAAAACGTATTCCAGGGGTGTTTTTGGCCCTAACATGGCAAAAAATGAATACCATACACAATAATTACAATGTTTGGAAACACAAAAATGATTTTCATCTTGACAACCATTGGGGAAATGCAACAAAAAACATCGGGGAAGAAACCCAACCACAAGAACATCACAAAACAAAATTCTCAGCCACCAGGAAATGAAGAATGACTGTCAATGTGAGGAAGAAATACACAGCAATCCAAAATCATGGATTTCATACTCAAGAAATGCCCAGCCTTTTATCACTCCAGGAAACTCCTCTAGGTTGCAGCTTGAGGATGCCTGGTAACTTAAATGTTTTTATGGTTTTATAAGTGGATCAAGTCAGGTGACCTACAGCACCTCACACTCTCAAGACATGCATGAAACTCAATCAGGGATAAGGCTTCTAACTACCACTGTTCATAGGTTTGATAATATGGTGCAAGGATTGAGAACTTATCATGCTGCCAGATTCATACATAAAACAGATATATATAAATGGCTAATCATAACAAGGAAAGTACTTATAATTCAAATCATCAATATGCCAATATGCAATAGGATGATAGCTATTAGACATCAATTAACCTGAATAAACCTGAATAACACATTCAAGCATAAGCACAGAATAGACAAGAAATGGAAGCTAAACATATGATAGCAAAAGAGCTTATATTAGGTCATGAGCAATATGAGAAGCCTAACAACAGTAATGGTATACAAGTCCACGAATTCAAACCTTTTCTATAACATAAGTCTTAGACTTTATAGCCTTTACAAAAATATTCAGATCTTGAAAAATTGGATCTGTTTTACTAAAAATAGATAAAATTAATGTTTTTGCAAAATTAGGTTAGAAACCCTAATTTAACTACTAGTTTAACTAAATCTAACACTTGTTCACTCTTTGAACCTTTTGATGACTGCAGTGAGTACTGGAGGAAAGATGTAACTGGTCTTTTGATGGATGAGCCACGGTTGGTTAAAATAGGTAGGGTTTTGTGACCCTCTCCTCTTTGATGTATCCCCAAAATTGGAACAGACCTCCTTTGATGGTGCACTTCAGCAACTTTCAGCTTTTACACTTAATCCTTCTCTTTTCCAGTTGTTGGTGAAGTAAACTCTTCATTTTTCTGCTGTAACCTGCCTTGTTAGGTCAACTTTTTCCCTAAAAATTTGGCTAAACTACTGAAAATTGGGGCTCAGAGATGCATTTGGTTCTCCAAATATGTGACACCTGTGTATAAATTGAAAAAGGTTTTTGTAGATTGGTGTTTTTTGAGAAAAAACCTCTCTTTTTCTTGAAATTAGTTTACATTTTCCAGATATCTGTATTTCAAAAACACGTGTAAAACAGGGAAATTCTGAGATCTGAAAATTAGGGCTCATAGATGGATTCGATTCTCCCAATCTGAAATACCTGTAGGAAAACTGAGAGAGGTTATTGTTCTCTGACATGTTAAGAAAAAAAATATGAGCATTTTGCAAAATGATTCTCCAGTCGCTCAGAATCATCGTTTTAAAATTATGCCTTTTCATAGTAAAACGTCGATTTCAGTGGCTTAGAGCGCCCTGAAATTTTGGTCTTAGCTGTCGAAAGTCTGCTTTCGGTGGCTTAAAGACCGTTTTGAAACCATTCTTAGCCACAGAAACCTGTGTTTTGATTTTTTTGAGCGGTTCCTCCTCCCTGTGCATTTTAGGTGGTTAATCATGCTAAATTATGACACACCTCATGCTAATGAATTTGATTTTGATGGAAAGACAACCGTTTTCACTTTTCATCCTTTTCGGTGGTTAAGAGTATTTAGGGTTTTGTTTGCTAGATACTAAAAGGCTGAGATTTTGGTGGCTAATGAACCACCGCCACATTCTCCCAAGCCACCGAAACTTTCTTTCCAAAAGAACATGCATAATGAGCTTTCAGTGATTTACTATATTTCTGGATCTCATTGTTTAGCTGCCGAAAGGCAGGCCTTTTAGTGGCTAATGAACTATTTGAAAGTTCACCCAAGCCACCGAAAGTTTCCCTTTCCAAAAATGTATCTCATTTTATTTCGGTGGTTAATGTTCTCCTGCAAACACTCGCTAAGCTGTCGAAACCAAATCTTTTCGGTGGCTAATGAGATGTTGGAAAACTCGCCTAAGCCACCGAAATTCATTTCCCATAATTTTAATAAAAACGTGATGAGAAATATTTCGGTGGATAATCATGGTCATGCGCTAAACTATTAGCTGCCGAAAGATGGGCTTTTCGGTGGCTAATGAGTTATTGAAAATCTTACCTAAGCCACCGAAAGCTAAATATTTCAAATTTATCAAATAACAAAACATCAAATACCCCAAATTTGTTAGTCATCCCAATATCTTTCATAATATGACTTGAAATCTTCATCCTATCAAAAATAAATTGTATGAGTGAACTTATTGAAAATAAATTTATTTTGGGAGATAACATCTGGCTCCTACTTGGGGATGGGAACCTCCCTATGAGGTCCCAAGAACCCCAGACCAAAATTCCTTTCCTGAAAAAGAACAATTAAAGCTATCATCTAGTGTTCCATTGGGCATGGAGTCATTTGTATTTTATCACTAATCTGCTACAACCTACCTGTAGCCCGCATTGCTTATTCATGAAAACAACTGAAAATGACCTAGATGCTCATATTAAGAGCTTATTTTCTTATCTATTCCTACTCATAATTCTAATCAGTAGAGGCTTCTTATCATGTGACATCATGCTTCCAATGAAGCCATGTCAGAAACTGATCTGCTGAACTTATCCTTAATCTTGACCCAAAAAATAAATGAAACCATAGCATGCAGCAATGTAGTCTCAAAGGGTGACAGAACCAGCTATCATATGACAAAAATATTTTGATATCTATGCTGCTCATAAGTTCCATATAGTTAGCAACAGGGTCATAAAAGCCAACAGGAAATACCTTTTTATGATGTTGATCTTTTCCTTCACTGATGTCAATGTTGAATGTGGACTTCTCATCCTTTGCCGGACCAAAATGCAAGCTCAATAGCTGTTCTAAACCTTCTTGTTCTCTTATGATCAAATCTTGATCATCAATCATTAAAATTTCCTTTTGATAATAGTGCTCACAATAGGATGATAAAGCAGGGTTTTCATCATATGAATAAAGATCAGTTGAAAACATATAATTTCCTATACAATCATCAGTTGTCATAGGCCCATCCTGGTTTGCAAACTGATCATAAAATACAGATTCATACATGTCTTGGGAGTACTTTGCAAACACTAAAGAATCTGATTCTAAATCTGAAAAGACCTCACATGCTTGCTATTGTTCCAAATTTGCTTCAGACTCATAATCTTCCTGTTCAAAATCTGAATCATACTGATATTTATCTGGCTCAGGTAGATGATGGTTTTCAAAATCAAGCTACTCTAGGATTCTCCTTGAAGCACAAATATTTTCCTCCACCTCTAAAGCATCTTCAAACATAATGCTTAATGATGAATATTTCCTTTCTAGAAGAAGAAGGAAAAGTTTTTAATGTAGTCCCATCGCATAATATATCATGGCAGCTGTCTCTATGGGTCAGATCTCCAAAGGCATATGATGATAAGTGTTGTATATTCTTCGATTGAATATAGGCAAAGTTTCATCTTCCTCTCTCTTCAAAGCATAGAAATCAGCGAGATACAAATCAAGAGATTTGTTCTCACCCCAATGCTTCAAAACAACATCAGTGAATTCAATCCAAGATCCAATAGAGTCATATTTTAAACTCTTGAACTATATAGCAGCATCTCTAATCAATGATTTAGAGAAAAATCTCATGATTACATCCTCATGAACAATCTGAAAACGGTCAATAAAATCTTTGAAATATTCCAAGTGCCTTTCAGCTGAAGCTTGATTCTCTCCAGAAAACCAAGGGAGATATTCATAACAGTCAAGAGGATAAGGATGAAGATGAGAGGGCAGTTTTAATGGCTTAAACATCTTCATCTTGATTTTGATTTGAAAGGATGTGGTCTGATCATGAGGGATAATAATCTGCTGACAAGGTTCAAGGTTATGGCAAAAAGTGTTGAGCTCTACATAGGTTTTGAATCAGTTTTGGTTTCTTCAAGGTTACATTGCTGATCAGATTTATAAGGAATTTGGATACAGAGGTCATTTTTATAAATGATCTACGGCACAAAGACTGATTCACCTTCTACCATACGAGTAGGTTACAAATATTCTTCTACAGATGGATTTATAAAAGATGGCTGATAATCTTCAGAATATATAGAACATAGGATAAATCTTTTAACATGTGAAGGGAAAAGTATAAAGGAGCTGATAAAAAATAACAGCAGCTCATAAAGTAAACTGATAAACTGGTACCTGGATTTTGAATTCATCCTCTTCATCTTTTATCAACCAGGTCCTCCCTAGTGGAGATTTATTAAATTCAGATGGATTAGGGAAATAGAAGTCTTTGTAAATCTACCCTAGCAGCAGGGCTAGGTTTTCTTCTCCCTCTACCAACAAATCTGATCTAGATGTCCTTGCTCCTCTAGAATTTTTCCTTTGTAGAGCTCTTCCTTTTTTGATGATCTTCTCTGGGTCTACAACAGGTGTTGTTCGTGGCCTCTCTTGATTTTATCTAGTATGAGCCCTTCGCAGAGCCACAATTCTTCAATGGAGTCACCAAGGATGAGATCTTCACAAGCAACAGTGCTTGAAGATTCCTCAACCCTAATTTTTTTTGATTTACTTATAAATTTCTGAGAACTAAATGCTTCAACATAAGAAGATTGAAATGGAGGTCTATTTGATATAACAGCAGAAATACCTTTGAAAATGCCTAATGTAGCTCCCCTTTGTAGCTCTGGAGGTCTACCTTAGCAAAGCACTAGCTCTTCTTAGGATTTCTTCTGGATCTGAAACATGTGTTACTGGTGGCCCTTTAAGGTTTTCTCTAGTACTTGGTTTTATTGAAGCCACCTTATTCCAATGGAGTCTCCAAATAGATGATTACAACCAGAATAGTGTCCAAACTTTGTCTATCATCAAAGCAATATCTATGTCGTCTCCCAGGGAAGATGAGCTTCAGTCTCCTCTCCCTGGCAATGGTGCCAATTTGTTATCACTCCAGGAAACTCCTCTAGGTTACAGCTCAAGGATGCCTGGTAACCTAAATGTTTTTATGGTTTTCTAAGTGGATCAATTCAAGTGACCTACAGGACCTCACACTCTCAAGACATGCATGAAACTCAATCAGGGATAAGGCTTCTAACTACCACTGTTCAGAGGTTTGATAATATGGTGCAAAGATGGAGAAATTATCATGCTCGAAGATTCATACATAAAACAGATATATATAAATGGCTAATCATAACAAGGAAAGTACTTATACTTCAAATCATCAATATACCAATAGGATGACAACTATCAGACATCAATTAACCAGAATAACACATTCAAGCATAAGCACACAATATACAAGAAATGGAAGCTGAACATATGATAGGAAAAGAGCTTATATTAGGTTATGAGCAATATGAGAATATTGACAATAGTAATGGTCTACAAGTCCCTGAAGTCGAACCTTTTCTATAACATAAGTCTTAGGCGTTATAGCCTTTACAAAAATATTCAAATCCTGAAAAATTGGATTTGTTTTACTAAAAATAGATAAAATTAATGTTTTTACAAAATTAGGTCAGAAACCCTAATTTAACTACTAGTTTAACTAACTCTAACACTTTTTCACTCTTTGAACCTTTTGATGACTGCAGTGAGTACTGGAGGAGCATAACTGGTCTTCTAATGGATGAGCCATTGTTGGTTAAAATAGGTAGGGTTTTGTGACCCTCTCCTCTTTGATGTATCCCCAAAATTGGAACAGACATCCTTTGATGGTGAACTTCAGCAACTTTCAGATTTTACACTTCATCTTACTCTTTCCCAGGTGTTTTTGAAGTAAACTCTTCATTTTTCTGCTGTAACCTGCCCTGTTAGGTCAACTTTTTCCCTAAAAATTTGGCCAAACTACTGAAAAATAGGGCTCAAATATGCATTTTTTTTTCAAAATATGTGACACTTGTGTATAAAATGGAGGAGGTTTTTGTATATTATTGTTTTTTGAGCAAAAACCTCTCTCAGTTTCTTGAAATTCGTTTCCATTTTCCAGATATCTGTATTTTAAAAACACGTGTAAAACAGGGAAATTCTGAGATCCGAAAATTAGGGCTCATAGATGGATTTGATTCTCCCAATATGAAATACCTGTAGGAAAACTAAGAGAAGTTATTGTTCTCTAACATGTTAGGGAAAAAAAAACCTCTGATCGTTTTGCAAAATGATTCTCCACTCACTCAGAATCACCATTTTAAAATGGTGCCTTTTCATAGTAAAACACCAATTTCGGTGGCTTAGAATGCCTTGAAGTTTCGGTCTTAGCTATCAAAAGTCTACTTTCAGTTGCTTAGAGACCGTTTTGAAACCACACTTAGCCATGAAAACCTATTTTTTGAGTTTTTTGAGTGGGTCCTCCTCCCGATGCATTTTAGGTGGTTAATCATGCTAAATTATGACACGCCTCATGCTGATGAATTTGATTTTGATGGGCGGACAACCATTTTCACTTTTAGTACTTTTCAGTGGTTAAGAGTATTTAGGGTTTTGTTTTCTAGCTTCCAAAAGGTTGATCTTTCGGTGGCTAATGAACCGCTTCCACATTCACCCAAGCCACCGAAACTTTCTTTCCAAAAGAACATGCATAATGAGCTTTCAGTGATTTACTGTCTTTTCGGATCTCATTGTTTAGCTGCCGAAAGGCAAGGCTTTCGGTGGCTAATGAACTATTTGAAAATTCTACCAAGCCACCGAAAGTTTCCCTTTCCAAAAACGTATCTCATTTTCTTTCGGTGGTTAATGTCCTCCTATAAACACTCACTAAGCTGTCGAAGCCAAAGCTTTTCGATGGCTAATAAGCTGTTGGAAAACTCGCCTAAGCCACCGAAATTCCTTTCCCAGAATTTTAATAAGAACATGATGAGCAAGATTTTGGTGGATAATCATGGTCTTGTGTTAAACTATTATCTTTCGAAAGCTAGGATTTTCAGTGGCTAATGAGTTATTGAAAATCTCGCCTAAGCCACCGAAAGCTAAAAATTTCAAATTTATCAAATAATAGAACATCAGATACCCCAAATTTGTTAGTCATCCCAATATATTTCATAATATGACTTGAAATCTTCATCCTATCAAAAATAAATTGTATGAGTGAACTTATTGAAAATAAATTTATTTTGGGAGATAACATCTGGCTCCTACTTGGGGATGGGAACCTCGCTGTGAGGTCCCAAGAACCCGAGACTAAAATGCCTTTCCTGAAGAAGAATAATTAAAGCTATCTTCTAGTGTTCCATTGGGCATGGATTCATTTGTCTTTTATCATTGACTCGTTGCAACCTACCTGTAGCTCGCTTTGCTTATTCATGAAAACAACTAAAAATGACCTAGCTGCTCATATTAAGAGCTTATTTTTCTATCTATTCCTACTCCTAATTCTAATCAGTAGAGGCTTCTTATCACGTGACATCATGCTTCCAATGAATCCATGTCAAAAATTGATCTGCTGAACTTATCCTTGATCTTGACCCGAAAAATAAATGAAACCATAGCATGCAGCAATGTAGTTTCAAAGGGTGACAGAACCAACTATCATTTGACAAAAATATTTTGATATCTATGCTGCTCATAAGTTCTAGATAGTCTGCAACAGGGTCATAAAATCCAACAGGAAATACCTTTTTATGTTGCTGATATTTTTCTTCACTGATGTCAATGTTGAATGTGGACTGCTCAACCTTTATCGGATCAAAATGCAAGCTCAACAGCTGATCTAAGCCTTCTTGTTCTCTTATGATCAGATCTTGATCATCAATCATTAAAATTTCCTTTTGAGAATAGTGCTCACAATAGGATGATAAAATAGGGTTTTCATCATATGAATAAAGATTAGTTGAAAACATATAATTTCCTATACAATCATCAGTTATCATAGGCTCATCCTGGTTTGCAAACTGATCATAAAATCCAGATTCATACCTATCTTGGGAGTACTTTGCAAACACTAAAGAATCTGATTCTAAATCTAAAAAGAGCTCACATGCTTGTTGCTATTCCAAATCTGCTTTAGACTCATAATCTTCCTATTCAAAATATGAATCATACTATTATTTATCTAGCTCAGGTAGATGATGGTTTTCAAAATCAAGCTGCTCTTGGATTCTCCTTGAAGCACAAATGTTTTCCTCCACCTCTAAAGCATATTCAAACATAATGCTTAATGATGAATATTTCCTTTCTAGCAGAATAAGGGAAAGTTTTGAATGTAGTCCCATCACATAATATATCATGGTAGTTGTCTCTGTGGGTCAGATCTCCAAAGGCATGTCATGATAAGTGTTATAGAATCTTCGATTGAAGATAGGCAAAGTTTCTTCTTCCTCTCTCTTCAAAGCATAGAAATCAGCGAGATACAAATCAAAAGATTTGTTCTCACCCCAATGCTTCAAAAAGGCATCAGTGAATTCTATCCAAGAGCCAATGGAGTCATCTCTTAAACTCTTGAAACATATAGCAGCATCTCTAATCAATGATTTAGAGAAAAATCTCATGATTACATCCTCGTGAACAATCTGAAAATGGTCAATAAAATCTTTGAAAGATACCAAGTGCCTTTCAACTGAAGCTTGATTCTCTCCAGAAAACCAAGGGAGATATTCATAACATTCAAGACGATAAGGATGAAGACGAGAGCGCAATTTTAATGGCTTAAACATCTTATTCTTGATTTTGATTTGAAAGGCTATGGGCTGATCATGAGGGATAACAATCTGCTGACAAGGTTCAAAGGTTATAGCAAGGAGTGTTGAGCTCTGCATAGGTTTTGAATCAGTTTTGGTTTCTTCAAGGTTACATTGTTGATCATATTTAGAAGGAATTTGGATACAGAGGTCATTTTTATAAATGAGTTGTGGCACAAAGACCGATTCACCTTCTACAATATGAGTAGGCTGCAAATATTCTTCTACAGATGGATTTATAAAAGATGGCTGATAATCTTCAAAATATATAAAACATAGGATAATTATTTTAACATGTGAAGGGAAAAGTATTAAAGAGCTGATAAAAATAACAATAGTTCATAAAGTAAACTGATGAACTGGTAACTGGATTTTGAATTCAGCCTCTTCATATTTTATCAACCGGGTCCTCTCCAGTGGATATTTATTAAATTTGGATGGATCATGGAAATAGAAGTCTTTGTAAATCTTCCCTAGCAATAGGGATAGGTTTTCTTCTCCCTCTACTAACAAATATGATTAGATGTCCTTGTTGCTCTGGAAGTTTTCCTTTGTAGAGCTCTTCCTTTTTTGATGATCTTATCTGGGTCTACAATAGGTGTTGCTAGTGGCCTCTCTTGATTTACTATGGTATGATCCCTTCACAAAGCCACAGTTCTTTAATGGAGTCGCTGGGGATGAGATGTTCACAAGAAGCAGTGCTTGAAGATTCCTCAACCCTAAAATTTTCTGATTTACTTATAAATTTCTGAGAACTAGATGCTTCAGCATAAGAAGATTGAAATGGAGGTCTATTTGATATAACAGCATAAATACCTCTGGAAATACCTAATGTAGCTCCCCTTTGCAGCTCTAGAGTCCTGCCTTAGTGAAGCCCTAGCTCTTCTTAGGATCTTATCTAGATCTGAAATATGTGTTATTGGTGGCCCTTTAGGGTTTGCTCTGGTACTTGGTCTTCTTGAAGCCACCTTATTCCAATGGAGTCACCAGATAGATTATTACAATTAAAATAGTGTCCAAACTTTGTCTATCATCAAAGCAGAATCTATGTCATCTCCTAGGGAAGCTGAGCTTTAGTCTCCTCTCCCCGCCAACGGCGCTAATTTGCTATCACTCCAGGAAACTCCTCTAGGTTGCAGCTCGAGGATTCCTAGTAACTTAAATGTTTTTATGGTTTTCTAAGTGGATCAATTCAAGTGACCTGTAGCTTCTCACACTCTCAAGACATGCATGAAACTCAATCAAGGATAAGGCTTCTAACTACCACCGTTCAGAGGTTTGATAATATGGTGCAGATATGGAGAACTTATCATGATGGCAGATTCATACATAAAACATATATATATATATATATATATATATAAATGGCTAATCATAACAAGGAAAGTACTTATAATTCAAATCATCAATATGCCAATAGGATGACAGCTATCAGACATCAATTAACCTGAATAAACCTGAATAACACATTCAAGCATAAGCACATAATAGACAAGAAATGGAAGCTGAACATGTGATAGAAAAAGAGATTATATTAGGTCATGAGAGATATGAGAAGATTGACAATAGTAATGGTCTACAAGTCCCTGAAGTCGAACCTTTTCTATAACATAAGTCTTAGGCTTTATAGCCTTTACAAATATATTCAGATCCTAAAAATTTGGATCTATTTTACTAAAAATAGATAAAATTAATGTTTTTTGCAAAATTAGGTCAAAAACCCTAATTTAACTACTAGTTTAACTAACTCTAACACTTTTTCACTCTTTGAACCTTTTGATGACTGCAGTGAGTACTGGAGGAAAGTAGTAACTAGTCTTCTGATGGATGAGCCACTGTTGGTTAAAATAGGTAGGGTTTTGTGACCCTCTCCTCTTTGATGTATCCCCAAAACTGGAACAGACCTCCTTTGATGGTAAAATTCAGAAAATTTCATCTTTTACACTTCATCCTACTCTTGCCTAGGTGTTGGTGAAGTAAACTCTTCATTTTTCTGCTATAACCTACCTTGTTAGGTCAACTTTTGCCCTAAAAATTTGGCCAAACTGCTAACAAGTGGGCTCAGAAATGCATTTGGTTCTCCAAATCTATGACACCTGTGTATAAAATGAAAGAGGTTTTTGTATACTGGTGTTGTGCGAGAAAAAATTATCTCTCGGTTTCTTGAAATTCGTTTTCATTTTCCATATATCTGTATTTCAAAAACACGTGTAAAACAGGGAAATTCTGAGATCTAAAAATTAGGGCTCAGACATGGATTCGATTCTCCCAATCTAAAATACCTGTAGGAAAATTGAGAGAGGTTATTATTCTCTGACATGTTAGGGAAAAAAAAACCTCTGATCGTTTTGCGAAATGATTCTCCAGACACTCAGAATCATCGTTTTAAATTGATGCCTTTTCATAGTAAAATGCCGATATCGGTGGCTTAGAGCACCCTAAAAATTCAGTCTTAGCTGTCGAAAGTCTACTTTCGATGGCTTAGACACCGTTTTGAAACCACGCTTAGCCACAGAAACACAATTTTTTGAGTTTTTTGAGTGGGTCCTCCTCCCTGTACATTTTAGGTGGTTAATCATGCTAAATTATGACACGCCTCATGCTGATGAATTTGATTTTGATGGGCAGACAATAGTTTTCACTTTTCTTCCTTTTTGATGGTTTAGAGTATTTAGGGTTTTGTTTTCTATCTGCCAAAAGGATGAGCTTTTGGTGTCTAATGAACCACCGCCACATTCTCCCAAACCACTAAAACTTTCTTTCCAAAAGAACATGTGTAACGAGCTTTCGGTGATTTACTGTCTTTTCGGATCTCATTGTTTAGCTGTCGAAAGGCAGGGCTTTCGGTGGCTAATGAACTATTTGAAAGTTTGCCTAAGTCACCGAAAGTTTCCCTTTCCAAAAACGTATCTCATTTTCTTTCGGTGGTTAATGTCCTCCTGCAAACACTCGGTAAGCTTCCGAAACCAAAGCTTTTTCGTGGCTAATGAGCTGTTGGAAAAATTGCCTAAGCCACCGAAAGTCCTTTCCTAGAATTTTAATAAGAACGTGATGAGCAAGATTTCAGTGGATAATCATGGTCCTGCATTAAACTATTAGTTGTCGAAATCTAGGCTTTTCGGTGGCTAATGAGTTATTGAAAATCTCGCCAAAGCCATCGAAAGCTAAAAATTTCAAATTTATCAAATAATAGAACATCAAATACCCCAAATTTGTTAGTGATCCCAATATCTTTCATAATATGACTTGAAATCTTCATCCTATCAAAAATAAATTGTATGAGTGAACTTATTGAAAATAAATTTATTTTGGGAGATAACACAGCCGATTGAGGGAGCCCCAATGTGGGTGAATGATACTGATAAAAATGCCCAGGAGCCCAAATCGTGAAGGAAGAACACACAACCAACAAACTCGTGGAGGTAAGAACAGCTCCTAATCTTCCCTGCGTGAGTCCAAAAATGGAGAATGTGGTTGTATGGGCAAATGGCATGCGTTTTTGGGTGTTTTCTTGCCCCAAAAGTCAAAACTGATTTTCCCCAAAAATGGGTTTTCCCCAAATTCGAAATTGCTGCCCATACTCTTCCCATCCCCATGCAATAACTAACTCAACCACATTCTGGCAGAATTTAATCATTGGGGAAAAAGACAAAATGGGTAGTTGACTGATTGATGGGTTCTCCCTTTGACATTTGGCTTTTCCCCATTGGCCCAAAGTTTTAAATAATTTCCCTCCCTATCCTTATGAAAATCATGCCCCCATCTCATTATTTGTTGCATAGACATAGCTAGTTGTGGGTTTTTAATTAAATTGCATATTTACATGATGCCCAAAAATTATAATGTGTTGGCTAGCACGAAATATTCCTTTGGTAATGATTTTACTCCCTAGAACATGAAACGATAAATTGATGGTGGGGATTTTTCCTTTAGCTCCACACCACGATTAATTATAATATATACATCATATACATTTTAATTCAAACGGGGTCAAAACCGTGGTGTTACAGAAACCATTTAGATAGAAATTAAGGAGAATAAATCCCATGCTTTTTCCTTTGATTGAAAAAAATTGAAAAAATTGTTTATGTAATGTCCCCATACCCCATAATGCGGATAATTTAAAAAAAATTGCCTCAAGAAATCTTGTTCTCTTTTCAGACACAAGGCATGGAAGTTAACACACACTTCAACTGGTGCAAGTGGGTCGATCATAACCAACCCCAACCAACACTTCCAGGATCTAGTGGCTCCTACACTTAGCAGGACTACCAAATTTAGCTTAACAGACAAATTCTGCTCTAAAATTACCTCCTCGCAATTTTTCCTCCGCAATCACCTTTCCACAACTCTGTTTTCACAACAGAGTTTTCGTTGACGGGTTGTGGGATGCAGGATCTCAAAACACCCAATTTCGCGCTCTACAACTTTCATTCTGCAACAGCCTTCCCGAAATTGGGTTTTGGGATGCGGGATGCGGGATGCCAAATTCCCAAAGTTGCTCCCTTGAAACTTCCTTCCCAAATTATTCCCCCGCAATTTTCCTGGCCGTCATATATTTTTGGCCTTCACTTCGAACGTCAATATTCTTCTTGACGTAGACCTCTCAGATCTCTGTGGATCTATTAACTTCCTCACAACTTTCATTGTAGGATTCTCCTGGACAGTCAGATCTTGATGTGTAGATTCAATCTCCACCGTTCATTCTCTGCAAAACTTGTTAATGAAAAAAAACTATGGGTTGCATTGATTGATCATGGAATTGATTAATCCAGACTGCAATCGTCCTGATTCTTTAACCTAACACTCTTATGCATGCATCTACACTTTGCTGCTACTATTCAAGCAAGAAATTGATGTGTGAATACAGTAACTTCACAGAAATACACAACGTTCATGAAAATGCCAAAGTTGTCTCTGTAAGATACATGCATAAAGGATAAACAACCCAACAAACGCACAGTTAATCCTTCTATTAAGCGATCAAAGGAAAATACAAACAACTTGGATCTCTCTTCTTCCAACTCTTTAAAATATTTACAAGTAGGAATCAGACATAGGTCTGACCTCTCTCTGCGAATTCGAAATTCTAAATGCTAAAGAGTAGAACCCCCTCTACATCTCTAAGCTATCTATTTATGCTAAAACTATGACTGCCTCTACTGAGTGGTCCTGCAACTGAAAACAAATGCTACGACGCATGATGAAAATGTCCTTGTCTAAAACAAACTATCGGGGGCTTGATCTCCACGCAGGGAGTCGCGATATGCAATGATTCCTACGTCATTGATTAGATTATGACTCAGCATGAAACAGTTACAAAATATACCACAATATGTGACCAACTCATCACATTTATGACATTCCACGATGCTCCTGCATCAGACTCGCAAGGTAGAAAAATTATGAACCCCTGTTCATTAGATTAGCTACATTTAAACCCTTGGCTTCCAACTTTGCAACGCTCATCCAAGTAGAATCATCTATTGGTCGCTTCTTACACTTGACCAAATACTCTAGATGTTCCTTCTTCCTTGTTCTCTTTACCACTTTAGTGTCCAGAATGGCCTCAACTTCCAATGGTTGTTTGACAGGCATCTGCCTCACCCATTGTAAGTCTTTAGTAAGATCTTCCCTTTTGCAAAGGTTCTAGTGTCACCTATTACATAAGGATATAGATCTGCTAAATTAAAGATTGGTGAAATACCCACTCCTGTAGGCATCTCTAATTCATAAGAATTTGCTAAAAACTTCCTAAGTATTCTACAGGGTCCAATTTTCTTCATTTTCAGCTAGTTATACTCTCCTTTTGGAAATATGTCTCTATTTAGATATGCTAAGTCCAAATCTCCTACTTCATAGTTCTTTTCTCTCCTTCTAAAATTTGCTCTACCCTTGTAACTAGTGTTACTCTATTGTAACCTTGCTTTCACTTGCTCTTGCAGTTCACTAATTCTTGTAGCAAACTCTTCTCCATCTGCACTTCTCTTCTCAAATTGACCTAAGTCACAAATTTCACATACTCCTCTTCGATGCATTCTATACATAATTTGAAATGGAATCATCCCTGTACTTATATTTGGTGAATCATTATAGGAAAACTCAGCTTGAGCTAATACTCTGTCCCACTGCTTAGGACTCTCCCCAATCAAACTTCTCAACATGTTTCCTAGACTCCTATTGACTACCTCGGTCTGTCCATCAGACTGTGGGTGATATGTTGAACTGAAATTCATCCTGGTACCCAACTTCTTCCACAAGGTCCTCCAGAAATGACCCGTGAACTTCACATCTCTGTCTGATACAATGCTTCTAGGTAAACCATGTAGTTTCACCACTTCATCAAAGAAAAAATTGGTGATGTGTGTGGCATCACTAATCTTATAGCACAGAATGAAATGTGCCATCTTAGTGAATCTATCAACAATAACAAATATAGAATCATGTCCCCTCTGAGTTCTTGGTAAACCCATAATGAAATCCATACTCACGGAATCCCAAGGCCTAGTTTTAATAGGCAATGGTGTATACAATCATGTGTTCTGGACTCTCCCCTTAGCATGCTGGCATACTCTACATCTGCTTACAAACTTCTCCACTTCATGCCTCATCCTTGGCCAAAAATATAAATGGCCCAACTGTCCAAAGGTTTTATCACTTCCAAAGTGACCTGCCATACCTCCATTATGTTTCTCTTATATCAGGTTATCTCTCATTGAAAACCTTGGTACACACAATTTACTGTTTTTAAAGAGTAAACCATCTTGTAGGGTATACTCCATCCATGGCTCTCTGTCCACCTCCACTAGATTCTTACAAGCTCTGTAAGCCTCCTCGAAATCAATGTTAGTTTTATACAAATCCCTCAAATGCTCAAATCCCAAGACTTGGATCTGATTCTCTTGCATAGTAAACGGTCTCCTACTCAAAGCATCAGCTACTCTGTTTGACTGTCCACTTATGTGTTTCAACACAAAGGTAAATCTCTGTAAGAACTCAACCCACTTGACATGTTTCAGGTTAAACTTAGGCTATTCCATAATATACTGCAATGCATGGTTGTCCAAATACAACACAAATTATCTGGGCATCAAGTAGTGCCTCCAATGCTTCATTGCTTGAACAATAGCATAAAAATCCTTGTCATAATATGAATACTTCTGCTTGGCATCATTCAACTTCTCACTAGAATACTTTATAGGCCTATCCTCCTGACTAAGTACAACTCTGATTGCTACTCCACTACCATCACACTTCACTTGGAAAGGGTGGTTGAAGTCTGGTAACTTCAATACTGGTTGTTCAGTGATCTTCTTCTTCAAGGACTAAAAACTCTTTTCATCCTTTGCTATCCATTGAAACGGTTGTCTATCATTCTTAATTGTCTGAACGATAGATGCACAAATACATCTGAATTTATTTATAAATTTCCTATAGAAACTTGCCAATCCATGAAAGCTTCTTACCTCAAATATGTTCCTAGGTGAAGGCCAATCAATGATTGCTTACACCTTTTATGTATCCATCTTCAACCCTTCTCTAGAGATAACAAAACTCAAATATACTAGCTCTATCTTCATGAATGTGCACTTCTTCACATTTATCAGCAACTTTTCCTATTGCAGCCTCACTAAAACATATCTTATTAGATGCTTCAGATGTTCTTCTTCTGTTTGGATGAAAACCAAAATTTCATCAAGGTAAACTATCACAAAATTACCTCTAAAATATATCAAGACTCCATTCATCAATCTCATAAAAGTGCTCAGTGCGTTGGACAATCCAAATGGAATGACCAACCACTCATACAAACCATCATTCGTCTTAAATTCTATCTTCCACTCATCTCCTTCTCTGATCCTAATATGATGATATCCACTCTTCAAATCCAATTTTGAAAAGCATGTTGCCCCACTTAGGAAATCCATTATGTCATCCATCCTTGGTAATGGAAATCTATACCTGATAGTAATGTTTTTAATTGCTCTGGAGTCAGTACAAATCCTCCACTCACCATCCTTATTTGGTGTCAGTACTGCTAGTACCGCACATGGACTCAGACTCTTCTGGACCAATCCCTTGTCCAACAATCCTTGGACCTCCTTCCTCAATTCTTCATTCTCTTGAGGTGTCAACCTATACGCTTCCTTTTTTGGTAAACTCGCTCCTGGAATAAAATCAATCTGATGACTTATATCCCTCCTCGGTGGTAATTCATTGGGTAAATCATCCACCACAATGTCACTAAACTCACTCGGCATCTCTTGAACCTCATAAGGTAGATCTGCCATGCTGGTCTTCATCATCACCACTCTTGGCTTACATACCACAGCATAGTTCAACTCTTCTTTCTCAACCTACTGCAAATATTCCTTTCCTGACAACATCAGAACTTTCGGTGTTGATTGTCCTGCTGCATTAGTTTCTTGTAAAGGGTGAAGTACATGTTTTATCCCATTATGCTCAAAACCATGACAGTTACTCCTGCCATCATGAGTCACTCTCTTATCAAATTCCCATGTTCTTCCTAATAGTATATGACAAACATCCATGGGCATCACATCACATAGAATCTTGTCCTTATATGGACCTATTTGGAAATCAACTACACACTACTCACTTAACAATATTTGATGTCCTTTATGTAACCAAGATACTTTGTATGGAACATGATGCTTGGTCTTCTTCAAACTCAACTTTTCAACCATCTTTGTGGAAACAATATTATCAGTACTCCCATTATTAATCACCATCTTACAGCACTTCCCTTGGACTTTACACATAGTCCTGAGTAAATATTTCCTTTGAGTAGGCTTTGCCTGCTCCTTCTTAGGTTTCAACAAGACTTTATTCATCATCAATGACTCCCCTGTCTCTGGAAAGAATTCCTCTATGGTCATCTATTCCTGATGATGCTTATTCTGAGCTAAATAGGCTCCTCTCTCTCCTACGTCTTCTTTTCCTAGACATTCAAATGACTTATTCCCTAACTGGTTGCATTTGTAACACCAAACTATAGCCTCTCTGCCTCATCCTTTGCATGTACCTCCTTGGTAAGGTCCTCTTCTGCTAGATTCACCTCCTCTACCATTATGCTCTTGCTAGATAGAGTGACTAGAGTCTGCTCTCTGTGGTCCAAATATTCCTCTTCCAGTTTCTTGCCCTTGTCCTCTGGTTGAACCACGACCTCTACGGAAGCTCAGCTTCCTTGCTATATTCTCTTCCACCGTTAAGGCACACTGATATGGATCCTCCATTTTTTTGGGTGATATCATGCTAATCTCTTCTTGGATATCCATCCTTAGACCATTCACATATCTAGCTACCTTCTTTGTTGATTCCTCCACATATCCATCCCTTAGGTTTACTTTGTAAAACTCCTCAGTGTACTTTCTCACTTTTAACAATCTTTTCCTAAGGTTCTGTACTTGTCTATACAGAATTAACTGGTAATCCTTGGGCAAGAAATTATCCCTCATCTTTGCTACCATTCTATCCCATCTTTTTATCAATGGCTTATTCTTCCTCCTTTCTGTTTGCACACTCTCCCACCACAAGGATGCATGCCCTTTCAACCTTTTCACAACCAATATGACTCTCTTGTCTTCTTTTACCTCATCGTACTCAAAGTACTTATCCATCTCACTGATCGAGTCAATGAGATGCTTTGTGATGAGACTTCCATCATAGGTAGGAAACTCTAGTCTCGGCCTTAAAGTCGCTCCCAGAATAGACTTGAAATATCTTAACTCTGGTGTTTCCTACATAGGTACAACTTCTTCCATTTTCTCTTCATCCTTAGTTTCACTTACATTCCCTGCTTTTGGTCCTCTTTGTCTATCCATTTCCATGGCTTCCAGATGTTCCCTCAACTCCCTCATTTCCTCTAAAACTTATGCATTCCCCCCTGGTCAACCTCTGTCATAACCTCTTGCTCTTCCAATGCGTGCAGCCATCTTCTCACACTAAGCCTCTGCAATAACAGTTCTCTTTCACACTGATACAACTTGCCTCACCAAGACTCTTCTCGGCCCTTGGTATTTCGGCGATGCTAGTATTCTATCCAGAACCTCTTGATCACTCTTCTTTTCTCTTTCCAAGATTCTACTGCTATGCTTCTCTCACACACGAGCTTCTCCTTGCTCCTTCAAAAATTCTACCCACAATCTCAACTGTGGAATTCCTCAAAAGGAAATCTATTCCCGCTCTGATACTAAAATTGGTGTAGGTGGTTTGATCACAACCAACCCCAACCAGCACTTCCAGGATATAGTGGCTCCTACACTTAGCAGGACTGCCAAATTTAGCTTAACAGCCAAATTCTGCTCAAAAATTGCCTCCCCACAATTTTTCCTCCACAATCGCCTTTCTGCAACTCTATTTCCACAACAGATTTCCTGTTGTCAAGTTGCGAGATGCGGGATCTCAAAACACCCAAAGTCGTGCTCTGCAACTTTCGTTCCACAATGGCCTTCCCGAAATCAGGTTTCGAGATGCGGGATGCCAACTTCCCAAAGTTGCTCCCCTTAAACTTCCTTCCCGAAATTCTTCCCCCGCAATTTTCCTAGCCGTCAGATCTTTTCAACCTTCACTCCGACTGCCGATATTCTTCTTGACGTAGACCTCTCAAATATCTACGAATCTGTTAACTTCCTTGCAACTTCCGTTACGGGATTCTCCTGGACCATCAGATCTTGATCTACAGATTCAGTCTCCACCGTTCATTCTCTACAAAACTTGTTAATGGCAGAAAATCTATCGGTTGCACTGATTGATCATGAAATCGATCAATCCATCCTGCAATCATCATGATTCTTTAGACTAACACTCTTATGCATGCATCTACACTCTACTTCGACTATTCAAGAAAGAAATTGATGTGTGAATACAATAACTTCACAAAAATACACAACATTCAGGAAAACATCGATACATAGTTCAACACAATACATGCATAAAGGCTAAATAACCCAACAAACACATAGTTAGTCCTTCTATTAAGCAATCAAAGGAAAATGCACACAGCTTGGATCTCTCTTCTACCGACTCTTCAAAATATTTACAAGTAGGAATCAGACACAGGTGTATCCTCTCTCTGCAAATTTGAAATTCTAAATTCTGAAGAGCAGAACCCCCTCTACATCTCTAAACTGTCTATTTATGCTAAAACTACAACTGCCTTTGTTGAGAGGTCATGCAACTGAAAACAAATGCTACAACACATGATGAAAATGTCCTTGTCTGAAACAAACTACTAGCGGATTGATCTCCACATGGGTATTCGTGATCCGCAATGATTCCTACTCCGCTGATCAGACTATGAATCAACACAAAACGGTTAAAAAAGATGCCACAACATGTGACCAAGTCATCACATTTCTGGCATGCCACGATGCTCCTGCATCATCAACCTTCATTCTCAACATTACAATGCACTATAACAACCTTTTCACCCTTCAGAGATCCCTTCTGTGACCATAAACGCCATTTTCTCATTGGACCTGTTCTTTCCGCACTTCTCCCTCCACATTCCACCTTCTACCCTTCGAACCTCGAAACTCGGAAGTTGGAAACTCAAAGGCTCAACAAAGTGAATTGTCATCCTTCCGTTTTCCACCTTCTACACTTTCGTTTTCCTCTTTCTGCCTTGTGGAACTCAAAAATTGGAAACTCAAGGTGCGACGGAACACTTAAATGGCTCTTCCGCCTTCCGCACTTCCACTTTATGCCTTCCACACTTCAAAACTCGGAAATCAGAAAATCAAACTGTGATGGAACACTTAAACAGACTTCCTCCTTTCGCCTTTCGCACTTCCGCTTTCTACCTTTCGCACTGCGGGACTCGAAAATTGGAAAGTTATATTTTTGCCTTAGAACTCTTCTATGCTTCCAAATTATTCCTTTCGACCTCGGACTTCAGAAATCAGAAATCACACACTCCTGCTTTTTTTCAACTGCCCTTTCCACCTCTCGCCTTCCTCCTTCCGTGGGCGGATCCTGGGGTGCGAAAACAAAACGATTCTTCCCTTTTCAACTTTTCCTCTTCCGTTTTCTGCCTTCCGCCTTCCGCATGTGGATTCCAAGGGGCAGAAACTCAACGATTATTCCCTTAGTTGCATTGTTATCCCTATAATAGGATTCCAGCCTTCATGAACTTAGGCAAATGCATCACAAAAATACAAGGCATGTACAGAAGTAAAATGCATAAAACATACAAGGCTTAAGAAGCAAACATAGGGACATTCATACACAAGTAAACCTCTACTTTATCATCAACAAGCATTCAACATGAACATAGCAATTCATAGGAAAATACATTGCATAACTAGGAAGGACAAAGAATACTTATCTTGATGATTAAGTTGTCCCACAACTAGCTATGTCGCTACAATGTTCCACCCAACCATAGGATAGTGTGTTCATTAATCTCTCAACACACTGCCACCCCGAGTTGGGAATGATTTCCACAAGGAACTAGGAAACACAGAATTACACATAGTCAAGCCAACCTTCAGTTGGGTTTATCAGACTGTCCAACAAAGCCAAAAATAAGTTGGGTTTATCAGGCTACAGGATTACAAGCCAAACACGGCTAGGTTTATCATATTGTTCACAGTCAAGCCAACAATTGTTATAAGGATCATCCAAGCCAACAGATGGGTTTATCATGATACCAACCAAGCCATCATTCAAGTTTGGTTTATCAGGTTGTCCAGCCAAGGATTTCTCATAAGGCCAAACAAAACAAGATGCAGCCAAGCCAACAGATGGGTTTATCAAGCTACCAAGCAAGCCACCATTCAAGTTGGGTTTATCAGGTTGTCCAACCAAGGATTTCTCATGATTCCAAACACAACAAGATGCAACCAAGCCAACAGATGGGTTTATCAAGCTAAGGACCAACCAATCAAACCAGTAATCGATTAAGCACCAACCAATCCAACAGATGGGTTTATCAGGCTACCAACCAAGCCATCATTCAAGTTGGGCTTATCAGGTTGTCCAGCCAAGGATTTATCACAAGTCTAGACACAACAAGATGCAAACAAGCCAACATGTGGGTTTATCAGGCTACCAACCAAGCCATCATTCAAGTTGGTTTTATTAGGTTGTTCAACCAAGGATTTATCACAAGGCCAAACACAACAAGATGCAACCAAGCCAACAGATGGGTTTATCAGGCTACCAGCCAATCCATCCTTTAAGTTGGGTTTATCAGGATTCTAAGGCAATGGAAAGGTGCAATGCTTAAGCTAGTGGCTCATTCCAGAGCTAAGGACACTCTATGTTCACAATCAAGCTAGCAATCGGGTAAGTACCAACCAATCTAACAAATTGGTTTATCAGGCTACCAACCAAGCCATCATTCAAGTTGGGTTTATTAGGCTGTCTAACCAAGGATTTATCACAAGTCCAAACACAACAAGACGCAAACAAGCCAACATGTGGGTTTATCAGGCTACCAACCAAGGCATCATTCAAGTTGGGTTTATCAGTTTGTCCATCCAAGGCTTTATCACAAGGCCAAACACAACAAGACGCAGCCAAGTCAACAGATGGGTTTATCAGGCTACCATCCAATCCATCCTTCAAGTTGGGTTTATCAAGATTCTAAGGCAATGGAAAGGTGCAATGGTTAAGCTAGTGGCTCATTCTAGTGCTAAGGACACCTCTACAAGATCTATCTGACCTGGTAACCATGACACCTACCCACCCAAGACAAGGAAGCATCCCCTTCTCTGCTACACAATCCATCGGGCTATGCCTTCCCTTCCAGTTCTCTTCAAGAATCAAGATGTACAAAGCCGATTCACCAGCCACTCTTATATTTTCTTGAGGTTCCTTATGCACTAGTTTTATCAATTCCCTTCCTCATCTCTTCCACTCCTAAGTCTTGCATACCGTTTAGACCCAAACCAAGGTCCACTACACAACAACCACAGGGAAACACAACCACACAGGCTTCATTCTGTGACAGAGGAACCCACTGCGAAAACTCCTACTGCAACTCAAGAGAGTGAAATCAAACCATATGAACCATGAACCCATTCTCCCTTTCTTGAAAAAGGAAAATACTTGCATAAAGTTGTTTCTACATCACAGGTGAACACACAACACACAAGAGCAGTCTAGAGAGCTCGAATGGTGGAATCCCCTTAACAACGATGGAATGGAATGGTTCAAATGAATGATAGATTGAATGAGGAGGAGTGGAAAAAACCCAAATTCAATCTCCTCTAATGGACAAGGTACGCATCACGTGCTTTCTTCCAACAGAAGCAAAAGTGCATCTTCCCCCAAGCTGCAGGCGTGCACAGACTGCAGTCTTCCATGCCCTGCACTACCCCAGGAATTTACTGCCTCATCTGATTTCTAGAAGGAATTAATGATTAAGGAATGAGGACAAAAAGGTAGTTGAGGTACATGGGTTTCCCCATTGCCACCTGGTCACACCCTATTGGATCAGGGGGTTTTACTAACTCCCCACCCTATCCCTTGTGGAATCATGCCCCGGTCTCTTTAACGTTTGCAGTCCCATAGCTAGTTATGGTATTTTATTAATTTGCATAGTTACATGATATATCAAAATATATACACTGTGATTGACTAAGCACTATCACCATAGGTATCAACCTTGATCACTTATATAAAACACCATATCAATGGCAAGGCCTTGGCCTTGAGCTCCATGCCATGATCTCAATACAATATATACATCATGTACAATCTAAATCCCATGGGGTCAAAACCGAGGTATTACAATTTAATGCAATGATCATAGTGACTCGGATTTTCCAAATGGGTAGCTAATTTAGTACCTCTAAGAAAAAAGAATGGGGAAATCGGATCGTGTGTTGATTTCAAAAATCTAAATAAAGTGTCACTAAAAGACAATTATCCTTTGCCCAAGATGGATCACATTTTAGAGAAAGTAGTGGGAGCTGAAAGAATTTCTACAATGGATGGTTTTTATGGATACAACTGGGTAAAAGTTCTTCGTGAAGACCAAGAAAAGACAACCTTTACTACAACTTGGGGTGCTTTCATGTATGCCAAAATTCCTTTTGGGTTAATATATGCAGGAACTACTTTCCAGAGAGCTATGGACATAGATTTTGCTGAAGAGAAGGATAAGTTTGTGGTAATTTATATGGATGAAAATACAATATATTCCAAATCTGACAAGGACCATATGAAACATTTGGAAAATATATTTTTAAAATGCAGAAAGTATGGAATTTCTCTTAACCCTAGAAAATCAAATTTTTCCATGAAAGAGGGAAAATTATTGGGTCACATTATATCAAAAAAANACATTTGGAAAAGATATTTTTAAAATGCAGAAAGTATGGAATTTCTCTTAACCCTAGAAAATCAAATTTTTCCATGAAAGAGGGAAAATTATTGGGTCACATTATATCAAAAAAAGGGATTAGGATTGACCCAGACAGAGTGAATTACATTCTGAAGGTGGAGGAACCCAGGAGTAAAAAGGAGGTGCAATCATTCATTTGACAGGTAAATTCCTTGAGAATATCCATTCCTAGTTTTGCAGAGATACTGAGAAATGTCACAAACATGCTGAAAAAGTACAATGAGATTAAATGGACTGTGGATGCCATAAAATCTTTTAAAGATATCAAGAAAGCAATCACTAAAGCCCCTGTTTTAGTGAGTCCATATTTTCCAATGATTTTTTGGTTTTCTTATATGCATCTAAACATACCATTGCTGGAATTTGATTACAGAAAACCCAACAAAACGTTGAACAACCCATTGCTTTCTTTAGCAAGGTACTGAGGGATGGTGAATTAAAATATGATATTATGGAGAAACAATCTTATGCTCTGGTAAAGTCTTTGAAAAATTTCAGGGTCTATATTTTACATTCCCACATTATGGCATTTGTTCCCAGCAATGTAGTGAAGAAAATCCTTACCCAACCTGACCCAGAAGGAAAGAGAGAAAAATGGATTGCTATTATGTTGGAATATGATCTATAAATCAGTCCCACCAAGTTGGTGAAAGGGAAGGGACTTTCCAAACTAATGACATATTCAAATTGTGAGTCTCTACAATTGAATTTTTTGTCCAATATTTATAATCAACTTGATTCGGGGTTGCAGGTATTAGCATATTTTTCTTTATATCCATGGTATAGTGACACCATTTATGTTTTTCAGAATTTACAGGATCCTCTAATATTGAGAAAAACAAGGGTTCGGTCAGTGAAATTGAAATCAACAAAGTTTTGTATCATGAATCAGTATTTCTATTGGAAAGATCTAGGGAGGATTTTGTTGAATTGATTGCTACAGAGTGAAGCTCAATAAACCATGAAGGAATTTCATCAAGGTGTTTGTGGAGGGCATCATTCCTGGAAAGTGACTGCCAACAATATCTTGAGGGCTGGTTTCTATTGGCATTCCATGTTCTATGATATTTATAAACAAATCATTACATGTCATCAATGAAATATATTTGATGGGAAAAGAAAGCTAGTTCCACTACCTCTTAATCCCATTTCAGTTGAAGCACCTTTTCAATAGTGGGGGTTAGATTTCATTGGAGAAATTAACCCAAACTCTTTAGGTCAACATAGGTGGATCTTAACAGGAACTGACTATTTTACAAATTGGATTGAAGCTATACCAACCAGGAGAGCGACTGATTCTGTCATCAAGGATTTTTTAGAGAATAATATCTTATGAAGGTTTGGGTGTCCTAAAATAATTGTAACTGATAATTCACCTTCTTTCAAGTAAAAAAGATTATCAGTTTTTGTCATAAGTACCATATCAATTTGAATCACTCCACTGCATACTTTTCTCAAGGGAATGGGCTTGTAGAATATTCCAATAAAATATTAGTGATGATAGTTAAAAGGTTGCTGGAGGAGAATAAAAGAGCTTGGCACACAAAATTGAAGTATGCTTTGTGGGAAGACAAAATAAACACTAAAAGGGAAATTGGAATGTCACCTTTTCATTTGGTTTATGGAGAAGATGTGATTTTCCAACATCTTTGGTTTTCTTGTCATGAAGTTGTTATAGGAACAAGAGGAGGAGCAAAACCACATGTAGAGGAGGATCAATCAAATTATAGAGTTAAATGAAATGAGGGACAAGGCTTATGAAAAGGTACAGGTACATCAAGAGAAGATGAAAAAGACTTTTGATAGGAAGGTAAAAGAATATTGATGATTTGGTTTTGAAGTGGGATGCACATAAAGAGGATACACATGGTAAATTTGATCACATGTGGGTAGGTCCATATATAATTGCAGCTTTTAGAGGGGATAACTCATTTATTTTGAAACATCGGGATGAGGTTCAGCTAAAAGGGGGCCCTGTAAATGGAAGGATTTTCAAACATTACATGTCCTAAGGTGGAAGGTATGTTGTGTATTATAGTTGTGCATATTTATTTAATTTGAAGGAATTAGTACAGAAGGGGAGCTGAAATACTTGAAGCCTAGAGAGAAGTCCCTAAGATCTTAAGGGGTTTCCATTTTATTTTATTTTACATACAAAAAATGAAAAAATAGTTTGAGTTTGTACAGAAGGATAAAACATGCACTGGTCTATGGGTTCTTTGCTACCTCATAGGGAGGATAGCATCCCCAGTTAGAGCCAACTGTTAGCACTATTTATGGTTAAGTGGTTGGAAAGGGGGCAGACCTTAGGACAAATAAGGTATGGATGAAGAATTTTATAATGTGACCAAAGGTGTATTATAAAGTGCTTAAAGAATAACAAAGGGATGATTTATAAGGTTTAAATCTTGGTTTAAGTATAAGCTTGAATTAAAACCCGCACCGGTTTTATCATGCTATACATTTCATTGGTGTATATCTATGAATGAGAAGATATACGGTTCTCAATAAATCCAGTATCTAAAGATGCGTGAGGAAAAATGTTTGGGCATCTAGAGGAATGGTGTAAATGGGAGAAGAAATCAATGATCAAGGAAAGAAAGCAATGTATATATGCAGTTAGAAATTATTCCACTAGAGGAACTAGCACGGAAGAGTAAACTTTTACAATCAACAGAAAATCGTCCCCGCCGCATAGATTAACGACAAAGATCAAAAGGGGAAAGTGATCGATGCTCCATAAGCATTCTGATGGGTGAACATGCTTAGGAAAAGTAAAGTTGGAAATAAGAGGAAAGGTGTATAACCCACACAAAGCAACGATGATGATTAATGTTTTATCAGGATCAACGACTGTGGATCATTGCACTGATAGAAGTTGCACAGATTAATCATTGTTAAAGTTGGGTTGCTCCTAGAACAAGTTCAATTGTGAAATCAATGTCCCTCTTTGGAGGAATCCCTAGAATTTCATCAAGAAAAACATCCCTGAATTCTTGCAACACCTGAATGTTGATTTTAAAATATATGGAATATGTTAAAGCACCCACATGATCGAGGGTTGAGATTTCATGATCGTAAGATCTACGGTGAAGGGATATTCCTCTACTACAAGATGCACAGATAAAATTCTAATGAACCCTAGTGGAATTGTTTAAAGGATAAAAGTAATCGAAGGCTGAGATTGAAACTGATCAATATCTACGATGGAGATTAACTCCGCTAGAGAAAGGTGCACATTGTTTGAATAATTGGAGCTTAGCAAAATAGGTAAAGCTCAGTATTAATCGACAGTTCAAATTTGTGGAGAATGAGATCAAGGGTTGTTGGCCAATCTGCTAATGAAATATACAAGTCATTTATATTCTGGAAGGATGACAGTAAACCAAGGCTAAGATCTACGGCAGTGAACAAAGGGATGAATGCATCTACGGTTAAAAAGGTATGTGTTGTAAATAATTCCAGTGATGATAAAGCTAAAAGGGGAAGAGGAATTGGGAATGTAAGGTTAAAATAGTGATCAAAATAAAAGGATTGAGATAAAAGAGATCATATCTACGGATAGAGGAAGATTCACGTGGGAAATATGTATGAAGAATACTAGAGGGTTCTGAAGCATAAAATACTATAAATGGAAAATCACGTGGAGGGAAACTATTTGTCTTTTGTGCACTGGAAGAAGAGATCTCAGTTTGCGTGGAAGAAGCCAACTCAAAAATATTCTCGTCCACTCATCAAATAACTAGGCAGGACACTTTTTTTAACTACCATGGAATATTTCAAAATGAATAGTAAAGGGGAAATAGAGGCTCAGGCTCTAGAATTTCAGAAAATTGAAGAGGTGTTTGAGGATAGGGATTGTGAATTTTTTGATACCCTATTATCTTTTGGCTCCATTAATTAGTTGCAAACTAAGTTGAAAACATTTAAATATCTAGGTAAATACGTGCATGGTGTTTACAGGTCCCTTTTTCATTTTTTTTGTCCGAAGCAAACCCTAAGTTTTCCTTATTTCATTGACTGGTGTGATCCTAATTATTCGTCTTCTAAGAGTGTAATTATGGATGCGGCCAAGATTTAAAAAAATTGTCCTATCAGATCGTTAGTCATCTGTGATTCCTTTGTAGTTCCCTCCACATTCACCCAAAATTGTGAAGACTTCAGTGAAGAAAACCTGGTCCAACCATTCTGTGAAGCGACCATTGAAAAAAAACGGTCATTTTTCACTACCTTTTTTAAACCAGATGTGTTTCTACAAAATCAAGCTTTCCTTATTGATACCAATTTATTTAATGAAAAGATTAAATTGGTCATATCATTAACGAGTCAGTTTCTAGGTTTGGATACAGACAAGTATGTCACTGAGTTTTTAATGAGCCTTCTTTTCAGAGTTAGTACTAGTCTTCCTGAGTCCTAGTCATCCCAGTCAGATTGCCTAAATTTTGATGAATTCCCAGTTGATAGAATTCACTCTCAGCTGGTAAATTTCCATAATACAAAGTATTTTAGATACCAATCACATTTAGTAAGGATGTTCCTGTTCTTCAATGAAGAAAATTTGCAGCTACCAGAGATGATTTTGGTTGATTATATCAGAAATAGTTTCTTCAAATATCTGAACTTTTTAATGGCTGAAGTATATAAAGTCTTTTTTCCCGAACAAGTTGCCCAAAGTTTTGCCAATTATGAAGGAATTTTTGTAGTTTTCACTAGACAAAAGGATGGGTGATTGGCTTTTATTTGAAGAACGCACAGTCATAAGGGTATATGGATTCACTCATGGACCATATATCCTACCTACATTTCTCACTCCAAAAATTTTTGCACTAGAATTGATCAAACAAAAGCTTATTGTTGAAAATGAACATTTTATAAGTTTTAGAAAAGCTTCAGAGAATAAATTTCCTTGGGTAGTTGGGCCATTTACCATCAAAAGTAAAGCTACATTACCTTTAGTAGAAATCTTGCTTAAGGAGATGGGGTTTCAGACTGATACTGAAATAAATTATGACCCTTATCACATAATTTCTATAGTAAAGCAAGTTAATAAGAACAAGCCTTTTGAACATCAAGAGGTTGAAGGTTCGGATGAAAGCACAAACTGGTTAGATTATCCTTCGGTAGATAAGAATGAATATGATATGCAACATGATTCTGCATCACCAATGCGGGATATTAGTGTCACACATCCACATCCATTAGCAATTGTCCCAGCACCGCAGATAATTTCTCCTATTGCTAGTCATTCTAAAATGAATAATAAAAGAGTTTTTTCTGATGCTATGGAAATAGAGCAGGCAGATAATTCAGCAACATCCAAGAAGTAAAAGGTTGAAGTGGAAGGTGAAATGGTAAAGGTTACAAAGACTGAAAGTAAGAAAAATAAAATGAATGTAAAAGGCCCAGCTTTTGAGGTAAAGGATTATGCTTTTTCAGAAAATCCTGAAGGGTCTACAGGTAAGTTCATAACTAGAGCATACTTGTTTGATAAGTACAAACATGACAAAGAAATATAAACAAATGAATCCCTAAAATTATATGTTGATGTAATAAAAATTTCAAGCAAGGATGTCTCTTTAGTCACTATTAGGGATCGCATTCAAAATACTTTGAACTTGGCAGTGGCTACTAAGAACAAAGTGGTAGAAATGAAACTAAATCTGGAAACTATCTCTATGCCAGACATGATTCATTTTCTCAAGCAGACTTGAGAGGTCATATACGGTGATCTTCTTAAAGAACCTTGAAGGTGTCTAGGTTACAATCCACCAAGTCTAAAATAGAAAATTAGTTGAGACATGAGAAGGTGGAGAATAAAGCACACCTGTAGGAAATAAAAAATCTCTAAGGAGATTTATGGTCTGCTGACAGTGAAGCAAATAAGGGAGAAGCAACTCAAAAGTTGCTTAATGAAAACGAAGATACAATTCAATTGTTAAAAGAAAACTAAAAATTCCTACCACTCAGCTTATATGAGCTTCAAAATTGTCAGAATTAGAGAGGGAGAAAGAAAAAATGCTCTTGATTGAAAATGAAAAGATACTCAAGCAAAAACGGACTGAGTTAGAGAAGAAAATGTAAGAGAAAGGAAAAGAGACTAAGGTACAAATAATATCACCCATTGCACCTGCACAAATAAATGCAACGGAACACTTAAATGGCTCTTTCGCCTTCCGCACTTAGGAACTCAGAAATCAAAAACTCAAAGTGTGATGGAACACTTAAACACAGTTCCTCCTTTTGCATTTTGCACATCCGCTTTTTGCCTTCCGCACTGTGGGACTCAAAAATCAAAAAGTTATATTTTTTCCTTAGAACTCTTCTGTGCTTCCGAATTATGCCTTCCAACCTTGGACTTCAGAAATCGAAAATCACACACTCTATCTTTTTTTCAACTGCCATTTCCACCTCTCGCCTTCCTCCTTCCCTGGGCGGATCCCAGGGTGCAAAAACACGATGATTCTGCCCTTTTCAACTTTTTCTCTTCCATTTTCCACCTTTCGCCTTCCACATGCAGATTCCAAGGGGTAGAAACTCAACGATTCTTACCTTATTTGCATTTTTATCCCTGTAATAGGATTCTAGCCTTCATGAACTTAGGCAAATGCATCACATAAATACAAGGCATGTATAGAAGTAAAATGCATAAAACATACAAGGCTTAACAAGCAAATGCAGGGACATTCATACACAAGTAAACCTCTACTTTATCATCAACAAGCATTCAACATGAACATAGAAATTAATTGGAAAATACATTGCATAACTAGGAAGGACAAAGAATACTTATCTTGATGATTAATTTGTCCCACAACTAGCTATGTCGCTGCAACATTCCACCCAATCATAGGACAGTGTGTTCATTAATCTCTCAACACACTGCCACCCTCGAGTTGGGCATGATTTCCACAAGGAACTAGGGAACACAGAATTACACATAGCCAGACCAAAGCACACACACAGTCAAACCAACCTTCAGTTGGGTTTATCAGACTGTCCAACCAAGCCAACAACAAGGTGGGTTTATCAAGCTATAGGATTACAAGCCAAACACTGTTGGGTTTATCAAATTGTTCATAGTCAAGCCAACAATCATTATAAGGACCATCCAATCCAATAGATGGGTTTATCGGGATACCAACCAAGCCATCATTCAAGTTGGGTTTATCAGGTTGTCCAAACAAGGATTTCTCATGAGTCCAAACACAACAAGATACAACCAAGCCAACAGATGGGTTTATTAGGCTACCAACCAAGCCATCCTTCAAGTTGGGTTTATCAGGCTTCTAAGGCAGTGGAAAGGTGGAATGGATAAGCTAGTAGCTCATTCCAGAGCTAAGGACACCTCCACAAGATACATTTAGGATGGAAACCATAACGCCTACATACCCAACACAAGGAAGCATCCCCTTCTTTGCTACACAGTCCATCAGGTTATGCCTTCCCTTCTAGTTCTCTTCAAGATGTGGAGGGCCAATTCACTAGCCACTCTTATCTTTTTTGGAGGCTTCTTATACACTAGGTTTATCAAGACCCTTCCTCATCTCTTCCACTCCTAAGTCTTTTGTACCATTTAGACCCAAACCAGGGGGCACTACACAGTAACCACAGGGAAACACAGACACACAGGCTTCACTCTGTGACATAGGAACCCACTACGAAAATGCCTTCCATGACTCAGGAGAGTGAAATTGAACAATATAAAACATGACCCCTACTCCCTTGCTCGACAAAGGAAAATACTTTCAAATAATTGGTTCTGTGTCACAGGTGAACGCACAGCACCCAAGAATAGTCTGGACAGCTCAAATGGTAGAATCCCCTGAACAATGATGGAATGGAATGGTTCAAATGAATGATAGATTGACTGAGGAGGAGTGGAAAAAACCCAAATTCAATCTCCTCTGATGGACAGGGTACGCATCACGTGCTTTCTTCCTGCAGAAGAAAAAGTGTGTCTTCCCCTAGGCTGCAAGCCTGCATAGACTGCAGTCTACCATGACCTACACTACCCCACACATTAACTGCCTCATCTGATTTCTTGAAGGAATTAATGATTAATGATAGAGGAAAAAAAGGTATTTGAGGTACATGGGTTTCCCCATTGACACCTAGTCACACCCTATTGGCTCAGGGGGTTTAACTATCTCCCCACCCTATCCCTTGTAGAATCATGCCCCCATCTCTTTAACATTTACAGTCCCATAGCTAGTTGTGGTATTTTATTAATTTGCATAGTTACATGATATATCAAAATATATACATTGTGCTTGACTTAGCACTATCACCATAGGTATCAACCTTGATCACCTATACAAAACACCATATCAATGACGGCGCCTTGGCCTTGAGCTCAATGCCATAATCTCAATACAATATATATATCATGTACAATCTTAATACCATGGGGTCAAAACTGGGGTATTGCAATCCCCTCCCCCTTCAACAGCACTACCTCAGTGCTTAACAAAATTGAACAAAATGCTACACTGGTACCACCCCAGTGCTTTGCAAAATTGAACAAAAATGGATGTTCCAATCGCATGGCATCCTCCAACTCCCAAGTAGCCTCCTCAATATCGTAGTGCTTCCATTGCACCTTTACATGTCCTATGGCTCAATTTTGGAGCATGGTGACCTTCCTGTCGAGGATGCACAATGGCTCGGTTTGGAACTCTCCCTCGGGTTCCACCTGAATCACATATCAATCAATCACATGGTTAGGGTCATGTAGATATTTCTTAATAAATGAAACATGAAAAACATTATGAGCCCTAGTGCTAGCAGGCAATGCAAGTCAATATGCAACTGACCCTATTCTTTCAAGCACTTCAAACGTCCCACAATATCTAGGGGATATCTTGGCACAAATTCCAAGCTTCAAAGAACTCGTATTTTCCCTCACTCTCAGATAAACATGATCCCCAACATAGAATTGTATGTGCACTCTATGCTTATCAGCATAGCTCTTCTATCTATCCTGGGCTGCTTTCAGATTCTACTTGATCTTTGCAAACTCTTGCTCCATCTCCTTGAGCAATTCTGGACCAAGCACAATCATGTTCACTAGATTATCCCATGTCACAGGTGTCCTACACCTTCTTCCATACAAATCTTCATAAGGAATCATCCCCAAGGATGCTTGTTGTCCATTATTATAGGAAAACTCTCCCAAGTGTAGATAATCCTCCCACTTGGATGGTTTGTCCATCACATACATGCGAAGCATGTCTTCAAGCACTTGATTCACTCTCTTTGTCTGTCTGTCTGTCTGAGGATGGTAGGAAGTACTAAAGTTTAGCTTTGTACCCAAATCTGCAAACAAAACCTTCCAAAAGTTGGGAGTGAACTTAGGATCCCTGTCAGAGACTATTTCCTTAAGCAATCCATGCAATCGGAAAATCTCCTTCATGAATATTTTTGCAATATCATCAGTCTTATGTGTGGACTTGACTGGTATAAAATGTCTTTCCTTTATCAACTTGTCCACCACAACCATGATGGAATCATGTTGTCTCCAAGTCATTGGCAATCCTATAATAAAATCCATGGAAACAACTTTCCATTTACATTCTGGAACTGGCAAAGTTTGCAACAAACCTGCTGGGTGTTGATGCTCAACCTCCACCTGTTGAATCTTCATGCACATTGAAATATACTCAGAAATGTCCCTCTTCATTCCTGGCCAAAAGTACTGCTTTCTAGCTGTAGCAATTGTCTTCTGATATCTTGGGTGACCAGAATATGGAGCTAGATGTATCTCATCCATAAAAATTCTCCTAAAATATGCTAGATGTGGAGTATAAATTCAGTTCTTGTAGATAAGAAGCCCATATTCTTCCAATTTATATCCCTCATACCTCTTCTCAATACTTTGCTGCTGCAATTTGTCTTTCACCTGCACATACAATTCATCTTTAGCAGCATGATTAGCAATATGTTGTCTCAAGTCTGATTGGCAAATACTAATATATGCAAAGTGCATTTCATGCACTTTCTTGCTGAGTGCATCAACCACTTTGTTTTCTTTTCCTTTTATGTGCTTGATCTCAAAATCAAACTTGCATAAAAACTCCAACCATCTAGCTTGCCTAACATTTAGAGTTGGTTGATCAAACAAATACTTCAGACCACAATGGTCTATCCTCAACCCAAATTTTCTGCCCATTAAGTAATTCCTTCACATCTTGAGAACATGTACTATGGTTGCAAGTTCTAAATCATGAATGGCATAGTTATTCTCATGATCGTTCAACTTTCTTGACTCATAGCATATTATGTGGTTGTCTTGCATAAGAACTCCTCCAAGTCCTTGACCACATGCATCAGTACAAACTACAAAGTCCTTTTCTGGGTCTGCAATTTTTAGAATGGGTGCACTTGTGAGAAGATTCTTCAACTGCTATAAGCTTTCCTCACATCTCAGTTTCCATTCAAATTTTATCCCCTTCTTTTGCAAAGAAGTGATTGAATGTGAAACCTTAGAGAATCCCTCCATTAATCTCATGTAACAACCTGCAAGGCCCATAAAAGATATTACATCTTTTACATTCCTTAGAGTATACCAATTCATAATGGCCTGAATCTTCTCAGGGTCCACACATATCCCCTCATCTAAGATGATGTGGCCCAAATAATGAATCCTATATTTATAGAAGTCGCACTTGCTCAACTTTGCATACAACTTATGCTCCCTGAGCAATTGCAATTTCAATCTCAGATGTTCTTCATGTTCTTCCTCATTCTTAGAAGAAATAAGAATGTCATCAAGGAAGACAAGAACAAACTTCTCCAAATACCTATTGAAGACACTATTCATGAGGCACATAAATGTAGTTGGTGCAATTATGAGACCAAATGGTACCACTACAAACTCATAATACCCTTATCGTGTTCTGAAGGTTGTCTTATGAATGTATTCATCTTTGATTCTTACCTAATGGTAACCCGACCTTAAGTCAATCTTGGAAAATCTTTGCTCCTCTCATTTGGTCAAAGAGGTCATCAATCCTAGGAAAGGGGTATTTATTCTTCATAGTGATTTTTTTCAACTATATGTAATCAATACACAACCTAAGTGTACCATCTTTCTTCTTTACAAACAGAACTGATGCTCCCCAAGGAGACACACTCGACCTGATGTAGTTATTTTCCAACAACTCCTGCAGCTACATCTTTAGCTCTAGTATTTCTAGTGTACTCATCCTGTAAGGTTCCTTGGACACTGGTGTTGCTCCTAGAACAAGTTCAATTGTGAAATCAATGTCCCTCTTTGGAGGAATCCCTAGAATTTCATCAAGAAAAACATCCCTGAATTCTTGCAACACC
>LPNX010133574.1:59785-131302 GCA_001517045.1 Pseudotsuga menziesii
AAATGGTTAAGCTAGTGGCTCATTCCATAGCTAAGGACACCTATAAAATATCTATCTAACTTGGAAACCATGACACCTACACACCCAAGACAAGGAAGCATCCCCTTCTCTGCTACACAATCCCTCAGGCTATGCCTTCCCTTCTAGTTCTCTTCAGGAATCAGGATGTGTAGAGCCGATTCACCAGCCACTCTTATATTTTCCTAATGTTCCTTATGCACAAGGTTTATCAATTCCCTTCCTCGTCTCTTCCACTCCTAAGTCTTGCGTACCGTTCAAACCCAAACCAAGGTGCACTACACAACAACCATAGGGAAACACAACCACATAGGCTTCACTCTGTGACAGAGGAACCCACTGCAGAAATGCCTTTCGCAACTTAGGAGAGTGAAATCGAACCATCTAAACCACGAACCCTTGCTCCCTTGCTCGACAAAGGAAAATACTTGCATATAACTGGTTCTGCGTCACAGGTGAATGCACAACACACAAGAGCAGTCTAGAGAGCTCGAATGGTAGAATCCCCTTAACAACGATGGAATGGAATGGTTCGAACGAATGATAGATTAACTGAGGAGGAGTGGAAAAAACCCAAATGCAATATCCTATGACAAATAGGGTACGCAACATGTGCTTGCTTCCTACAGAAGCAAAAGTGCGTCTTCCCCTAGGCTGTAGGCCTATGTAGACTACAATCTTCCATGCCCTGCACTACCCCAGGAATTTACTGCCTCATCTGATTTCTGGAAGGAATTAATGATTAAGGAATGAGGACAAAAAGGTAGTTAAGGTACATGGGTTTCCCCATTTACACCTGGTCACACCCTATTGGATCAGGGGGTTTGACTAACTCCCCACCCTATCCCTTGTGGAATCATTCCCCCTATCTCTTTAACGTTTGCAGTCCCATAGCTAGTTGTCGTATTTTATTAATTTGCATAGTTACATGATATATGGAAAAATATATAAACTGTGATTAACTTAGCACTATCACCATACGTATCAACCTTGATCACCTATTCAAGACAGCATATCAATGACAAGGCCTTGGCCTTGAGCTCCATGCCATGATCTCAATACAATATATACATCATATACAATCTAAATCCCATGGGGTCAAAACCAGTGTATTACAGTTTAATGCAAAGATCATAGTGACTCAGATTTTCCAAATGGGTAGCTAATTTAGTACTTCTAAGAAAAAAGAATGGGGAAATCAGATTGTGTGTTGATTTCAAAAATTTAAATAAAGTGTCACTAAAAGACAACTATCCTTTGCCCAAGATGGATCACATTTTAGAGAAAGTAGTGGGAGCTGAAAGAATTTTTACAATGAATGGTTTTTATGGATACAACTGGGTAAAAGTTCTTCACAAAGACCAAGAAAAGACAACCTTTACTACAACTTGGGGTGCTTTCATGTATGCCAAAATTCCTTTTGGGTTAATGAATGCAAGAACTAATTTCCAGAGAGCAATGGACATAGATTTTGTTGAAGGGAAGGATATGTTTGTGGTAATTTATATGGATGAAAATACAATATATACCAAATCTGACAGGGACCATATGAAACATTTGGAAAAGATATTTTTAAAATGCAGAAAGTATGGAATTTCTCTTAACCCTAGAAAATCAAATTGTGCCATGAAAGAGGGAAAATTTATGGGTCAAAAAAAGGGATTAGGATTGACCCAGACAGAGTGAATTCCAGTCTGAAGGTGGAGGCACCTAGGAGTAAAAAGGAGGTGCAATCATTCATTTGATAGGTAAATTCCTTGAGAATATTCATTCCTAGTTCTAAAGAGATACTAAGAAATGTCACAAACATGCTGAAAAGGTACAATGAGATTAAATGGACTGTGGATGCTAGAAAATATTTTAAAGATATCAGGAAAGCAATCACTAAAGTCCCTGTTTTAGTGAGTCCATATTTTTCCAAGGATTTTTTGGTTTTCTCATATGCATCTGAACATACCATTGCTGGAATTTGATTACAAAAAACCCAAAAAAATGTTGAACAACCCATTGCTTTCTTTAGCAAGGTGCTGAGGGATGGTGAATTAAAATATGATATTATGGAGAAACAATTGTATGCTCTGGTAAAGTCTTTGAAATATTTCAGGGTCTATATTTTACATTCCCACATTATAGCATTTGTTCCCAGCAATGTAGTGAAGAATATCCTTACCCAACCTGACCCAAAAGGAAAGAGAGAAAAATGGATTTCTATTATGTTGGAATATGATCTATAAATCAGGACCACCAAGTTGGTGAAAGGGAAGGGACTTTCCAAACTAATGACAGATTCAAATTGTGAATCTCTACAATTGAATTTTTTGTCCAATAATTATAATCAATTTGATTCGGGGTTGTAGGTATTAGCATAATTTTCTTTATCTCAATGGTACAGTGACATCATTTATGTTTTTCAGAATTTACAGGATCCTCTAAGATTGAGAAAAACAAGGGTCCGGACAGTGAAATTGAAATCAACAAAGTTTTGTATCATGATTTAGTATTTCTATTGGAAAGACCCAGGGGGGGTTTTGTTGAATTTATTTCTAGAGAATGAAGCTCAACAAACCATGAAGGAATTTCATCAAGGTGTTTGTGGAGGGCATCATTCCTGGAAAGTGACTGCCAACAATATCTTGAGGGCTGGTTTCTATTGGCATTCCATGTTCTATGATATTTATAAACAAATCATTACATGTCATCAATGAAAGATATTTGATGGGAAAAGAAATCTAGTTACACTACCTCTTAATCCCATTTCAGTTGAAGCACCTTTTCAATAGTGGGGTTAGATTTCATTGGAGAAATTAACCCAAACTCTTCAGGTCAACATAGGTGGATCTTAACTGCAACTAACTATTTTACAAATTGGATTGAAGTTATACCAACCAGGAGAGCGAATGATTATGTCATCGAGGATTTTTTAGAGAATAATATCTTATGAAGGTTTGGGTGTCCTAAAAGAATTGTAACTAGTAATTCTCATTATTTCAAGTATAAAAAGATTATCAGTTTTTGTCATAAGTACCATATCAATTTGAATCACTCCACTGCATACTTTCCTCAAGGGAATGGGCTTGTAGATTATTCCACTAAAATATTAGTGATGACAGTTAAAAGGTTGCTGGAGGAGAATAAAATATCTTGGCACACAAAATTAAAGTATGCAGTGTGGGAAGACAAAATAAACACTAAAAGGGAAATTGGAATGCCACCTTTTCAGTTGGTTTATGGAGAAGAGGTGATTTTCCAAAATCTTTGGTTTTCCTGTCACGAAGTTGTTATAGGAACAAGAGGAGGAGCCAAACCACATGGAGAGGAGGATCAATTAAATTATAGAGTTAAATCAAATGAGGGACAAGGATTATGAAAAGGTACAGGTACATCAAGAGAAGATTGAAAGGACTTTTGACAGGAAGGCAAAAGAAGAACACTTTCAAATTGATGATTTGGTTTTGAAGTGGGATGCACATAAGGAGGATAAACATGGTAAATTTGATCACATGTGGGTAGGTCCATATATAATTGCAGCTTTTAGAGGGGATAACTCATTTATTTTGCAACATCGGGATGAGGTTCAGCTAAAAGGGGGCCCTATAGATGGAAGGTTTTTCGAACATTACATGTCCTAAGGTGGAAGGTATGTTTTGTATTATAGTTGTGCATATTTATTTAATTTGAAGGAATTAGCACAGAAGGGGAGCTAAAATATTTGAAGCCCAGAGAGAAGTCCCTAAGATCTTAAGGGGTTTCCATTTTATTTTATTTTACATACAGAAAATGAAAAAAGAGTTTGAGTTTGTACAGAAGGATAAAACATGCACTGGTCTATGGGTTCTTTGCTACCTCGTAGGGAGGATAGCATCCCCAATTAGAGGCAGTTATTAGCACTATTTCAAGTTAAGCAGTTGGAAAGGGGGCATACCTTAGGAGAAATAAGGTATGGGTGAAGAATTTTATAATGTGGCCAAAGGTACATTATAAAGTGCTTAAAGAATAACAAAGGGATGATTTATAAGGATTAAATCTTGGTTTAAGTATAAGCTTGAATTAAAACCCGCACATCTGTTATCATGCTATACTTTTCATTGGTGTATATCTATGAATGAGAGGATATATGGTTCTCAATAAATCCACTATCTAAAGATGCTTGAGGAAAAATGTTTGGGCATCCATAGGAATGGTGTAAAGGGGAGCATAAATCAATGATTGAGGAAAGAAAGCAATGTATATATGCGGCTAGAAATAATTCCACTAGAGGAACTAGCGCGGAAGAGTAAACTTTTCCAATCAACAGAAAATCGTACCCACCGCATAGATGAACGACGAAGATCAAAAGGGAAAAGTGATCGATGCTCCATAAGCATTCTGATGGGTGAACATGCTCGGGAAAAGTAAAGTTGGAAATAAGAGGAAAGGTTTATAACCCACACAAAGCAACGATGATGATCCATGTTCTATTAGGATCAACGACTGTGGATCATTGCGTTGATAGAAGTTGCACAGATTAATTTGATTTTAAAATCTATGGAATATGTTAAAGCACCCACATGATCGAGGGTTGAGATTTCATGATCGTAAGATCTACGATGAAGGGATATTTCGCTACTACAAGATGCACGGATAAAATTCTAATGAACCCCAGTGGAATTGTTTAAAGGGTAAAAGTAATCAAAGGCTAAGATTGAAACTGATTAATATCTACGATGGATATTAACTTGGCTGGAGAAAGGTGCACATTGTTTGAATAATTGGAGCTTCGCAGAATAGGTAAAGCTCAATATTAATCGATGGTTCAAATTTGTGGAGAATGAGATCAAGGGTTGTTGGCCAATCTGCTAATGAAATATACAAGTCATTTATATTCGAGAAGGATGACAGTAAACCAAGGCTAAGATCTACGGTGGTGAACAAAGGGATGAATGGATCTACGGTTAAGAAGGGATTTGCTGTTAAGAATTCCAGTGATGATAAAGTTAAAAGGGGAAGAGGAATTAGGAATGTAAGGTTAAAATAGTGATCAAAATAAAAGGATTGAGATAAAAGAGATCATATCTATGGATAGGGGAATATTCACATGGGAAATATGTATGAAGAATAATAGAGGGTTACGAAGTATAAAATACTATAAATGGAAAATCACGTGGAGGTAAACTATTTGTCTTTTGTACATTGGAAGAAGAGACCTCAGTTTGTGTGGCAGAAGCCAAATCAGAAATTTTCTTTTCCACTCATCAACTCACCAGGTAGGCCACTTTTTAATTACCATAGAATATTTAAAAATGGATTGTAAAGGGGAAATAGAGGCTCAGGCTCTAGAATTTCATAAAATTGAAGAGGTGTTTGAGGATAGGGATTGTGAATTTTTTGATACCCTATTATCTTTTGACTCCATTAATCAGTTGAAAACATTTAAATATCTGGGTAAATAAGTGCATGGTGTTTACAAGTCCCTTTTTCATTTTTTTGTCCGAAGCAAACCCTATTTTTTCCTTATTTCATTGACTGGTGTGATCCTAATTATTCGTCTTCTGAGAGAGTAATTATGATGCGGCCAAGATTAAAAAAAATTGTCCTATCAGATTGTTAGTCGTCCATGATTCCTTTGCAGTTCCCTCCACATTCACCCAAAATTGTGAAGACTTCAGTGAAGAAAACCTAGTACAACCATTCCGTGAAGTGACCATTGAAAAAAAACAGTCATTTTTCACTACCTTTTTTAAACCAAATGTGTCTCTACAAAGTCAAGTTTTCCCTATTGATACCAATTTATTTAATGAAGAGATTAAATTGGTCATATCATTAACGAGTCAGTTTCTAGGTTTGGATACAAACAAGTATGTGACTGATTTTATAATGAGCCTTCTTTTTAGAGTTAGTACTAGTCTTCCTGAGTCCCAGTCATCCCAGTCAGATTGCCTTAAGTTTGATGAATTCCTAGTTGATAGAATTCACTCTCAGCTGGTGAATTTCCACAATACAAAGTATTTCAGATACCAATCTCATTTAGTAAGGATGTTCCTGTTCTTCAATGAAGAAAATTTGCAGCTACCAGAGATGATTTTGGTTGATTATATCAGAAATAGTTTCTTCAAATATCTGAACTTTTTAATGGATGAAGTATATAAAGTCTTTTTTCAAAACAAGTTTCCCAAAGTTTTGCTAGTTATGAAGGAATTTTTGCAGTTTTCACTAAACAAAAGGATGGGTGATTGGATTTTATTTGAAGCACGCACAGTCATAAGGGTATATGGATTCACTCATGAACCATATATCCTACCTGCATTTCTCACTCCAAAACTTTTTGCACTATAATTGATCAAACAAAAGCTTATTGTTGAAAATGAACATTTTATAAGTTTTAGAAAAGATTCAGAGATTAAATTTCCTTGGGTAGTTGGACCATTTACCATCAAAAGTAAAGCTACATTACCTTTAGTAGAAAGCTTGCTTAAGGAGATGGGATTTCAGACTGATACTGCAATAAATTATGACCCTTATCACATAATTTCTATAGTTAAGAAAGTTAATAAGAACAAGCCTTTTGAACATCAAGAGGTTGAAGGTTTGGATGAAAGCACAAACTGGTCAGATTATTCTTCGGTAGAGAATAATGAATATGATATGCAACATGATTTTGCATCACCAATGTGGGGTATTAGTGTCACACATCCATATCCATTAGCAATTGTCCCAACACCACAGATAATTTCTCCTATTGCTAGTCATTCTGAAATGAATAATAAAAGAGTTTTTTCTGATGCTATGGAAATAGAGCAGGCAAATAATTAAGCAACATCGAAGAAGTAAAAGGTTGAAGTGGAAGGTGAAATGGTAAAGGTGACAAAGACTGAAAGTGAGAAAAATAAAATGAAGGTAAAAGGCCCAGCTTTTGAGGTAAAGGATTATGCTTTTTTCAGAAAATCCTGAAGGGTCTACAGGTAAGTTCAAAACTAGAGCATACTTGTTTCATAAGTACAAAGATGACAAAGAAATATCAGCAATGAATCCCTAAAATTATATGTTGATGTAAGAAAATTTTCAAGCGAGGATGTCTCTTTAGTCACTGTTAGGGATCGCGTTCAAAACACTTTGAACTTGGCAGTGGCTACTAAGAACAAGGTGGCAAAAATGAAAATGAATCTGGAAACTATCTCTGTGCCAGAAATTATTCATTTTCTCAAGTAGAATTGAGAGGTCATATATGGTGATCTTCTTAAAGAAACCCTGAAGGTGTCTAGGTTACAATCCACCAAGTCTAAAATAGAAAATCAGTTGAGACATGAGAAGGTGGAGAATAAAGCACACTTGCAGGAAATCAAAAATCTCTAAGGAGATTTATGGTCCGCTGACAGTGAAGCAAATAAGGGAGAAGCAACTCAGAAGTTGCTTAATGAAAAAGAAGATACAATTCAATTGTTAAAAGAAAACTAAAAATTCCTACCACTTAGCTTATATGAGCTTCAAAATTGTCAGAATTAGAGAGGGAGAAAGAAAAAGTGCTCTTGATTGAAAATGAAAAGATCCTCAAGCAAAAATAGACTGAGTTATAGAAGAAAATATAAGAGAAAGGAAAAGAGACTAAGATACAAATAATTTCACCCGTTGCACCTGCACAAATAAATGAAGAAGCAATTGTGAATGCTATGTTCAAGGTAAGCTTGAGAGATCTAGATATTACTGGATTGAAGAATCATAATAAAATATTGGGAGACGCAACTGTAAAGAAAGAAGAGGGAAAAATATATATAGAAAATAAGTATAAAGAGTTCTTAGACAAGAATGATAAATTAGTAAAGCAATTGAATGGACAACTGCCTGTATAAGGAGCTAAGCATATCATCTAGGGTATGATTATAGCATAAGCAGGGAAGCTTAGATCATATCTCAATTATACCCTAGATAAGGAAATTGGCATGCAAGCTACTAGATAACGTTGTACAACAGTTAAAGAAGTTTTGAATCAAAATCCCATAGAAACAACAAATATTACAGTTAGTTTTCTGAATGGATTGACAGAGAATGATTTGAGGGCAACAGGGATTAAAGATTGGATTTCAGCCATCACTTGGGAAAGAAAGGTTGTTAGAAAGCATTGACATCTTAACACTGTACAATCGAAAATAGACATCATGAAACTCAAATCAAGATGTTCATTGAATTATTCACACTAATTTTTAAAGTGGGTTTACCTTGATTTTGGAAGAAAAGGGTAGACTTCTATCTCAAGTAGAATATCATGCACAATTGGTTAGATGCAGGTTAGGCCATAAGAAATTTGAAAACATGCAGCAATCTTTGTGTGGAAAAATAATAGTGGATAAATTATTTGAAGATTTTGAGATATTAAACACTTTCAGAGCTACTTGTGTGCAGCTGCCAGAAATATAATACATGGATCATGTCGAATTAAGGGTGCTGACAAAAGAAATGGCCAGCCTGGAACTGCCAATCAATGGAATACAGTTTAAAAATATGGGAAAACTAAATACATGCTGCGTGGATGAAGACTTGTTGAAAAAAATTGAATATTAGTTAGTTAACAGTTATAGTTTATTTCTTGAGCAGTTATTAGTTAGAGAGCCAAATGACAAATGTAAAAATGCAGTTATTTTCCTATTTTTAGTATGGAGTTAGTTATAAGCTCATAGAGAATTTTGTTGTATTTAAACAAGTTTTTACATTGTAACAAGGGTTGGAACCCGTGAGAAATTTTTTATTATAATAAAGATCCAACTATTAATAAAATTACAAAGTCGAGCAAGCCTTTGATAGAGATTCATGTGTTATTATCTTTTCAGTCTGTACTTTCTTTCATTATGTGTGTATGTGTTTCCTGTTAAAAACTTCCATTTTGTTATCTTTTTCATGCTTAAATGAGTTTATAATGATTCATAATTCATATCCATATGCTTTGTTTCATTGATTTTAATCTTTCACAAAACCCTTCGTCTAAATTTAATGGTGGACTCATCCTTGATAGATGCCCACATTGATGGATTGTTTCTAATTTATTCTATATCACCTGACAACAACCTTTTTTACTATAAATTAGTAACTACCTTGCCTTTGCTAAAATTTTGTTGCACTATCACTATAAATTTATTATCCCATATAACTCCATGCCCAATGAAAACTTGTTTCAACCACCACCAATATTAAATTTTGTTTATTTTTAAGCATATCTGGCCTGTGAGATAAATATTGAGAGATCCCTCTCTAGAAATAAAGAAGCCATCTTTCTTCCTAAATTTTGGTTCGGTGGTTACCTTGGGATCACCCTTTCACAACCGGGGGTAAATTCTGAGTGCTAACACCCTCATTTTTGCTACTACATATACAACCTCATTATGTGACATCATAGACATTCTACTACTTATGTGTTTGTCACACACAACTTTGAATATACATCCCCCCCCCCCCCCCNTCGTGGGACATACTCCTACTGGAACATAAGCATAGGAGAACTCACTAATATGATCTTTCAACAAGGTACACCAACATTCTTTTTCACCCTTAGTGTAAATGACACCAAATGGAAATATTTGCATGCTATCATGCCTAGCCAGGCTCCCCTTACTTCAAATCAACACCATCAATGGAATATTAACAACATTATATCCAACCCACATATCGCATCACAATACATGCACAATAGATTCAAAATACTCCTTGAAGAAGTGCTTCAAAACGGGCTCAGTACAATAGACCTTTGGTGCAAGTCTATAATTGCTCATACTCCTTATCCTTATTTTCATGTTCACCACTTCAAAATTTTCCTTTTTAACCTACCTTTTTCTTTTCCCATGCAGGTATGAATGGAAATATAAGAGCTCTGCACACATTCATGGTTTCATATGGTTGGCAGCTGCACCAAATATGGACACGTTGGACTGGGGATATGTTATCGCACTTGAAGATGCAAAACATTACTTTGAAAACTTTGTTACAGCATGAAACCCTTGTTCCATCCACTTTCGAGCCCCTGGGTTCCATTAGTCTGCTATAAATGATCCATGTGCTCTTGGATCAACATCCATACTTGCAAAAAACCACTTGGATGACTATGAAGAACTTGTCAATTGTGTTCAAAGACACACAAAATGTTCAGAATATTCTTTCCTTAACAAAAACGGAACGTCTCTTAATTGTCATTATGGTTTCCCCTTTGACCTACAATCTACCTCTTCTTTGTTCATTGATGCAAATGGACATAAAAAATACAACCCTGCAAGAAACGATTCCCTGTTAAACATTCACAACTCAACCGTTCTTTCAATATGGAGAGTTAATGTTGATTTCCAACTAGTTCTTTGTATGCATGTTGTCCTCGAATTCATTTCGAAGTATACATAAAAAGCAGAGAGAAATTTAGAAAGATACCATACTATTCTTTCTATACTTGCACATGCAACACCGACTGATGGGAATATACTTCAACCAATCAAGTGGTTCCTTTCACAAAAAAATGCAAATTGAAACATCAGCGTACACAAAACTTGCCACATGCTCCAAAAAATCACTCTTTTCCTTTGCAACTGCTCCTTTGTTTCCTTGAATGTGACCCAAAGTGTTTTCTGTTGCATTTTTTATGACCCAACTAACACCCTTCCAACCCCCCCCCCATTTTCACATACATGCAAAGACACCCTACCCTTGAACAACTAACCCTTCTTGAAGTTGCTCGCTCTTGGTCTTTCTCACCTCGTACAAAAAAATCTCAATGGAAACCAATCTCCCCTCCTAATATTGTTCAAGTATTTCCTCCGTTCACTTCCTTTCCTCCCTTTGATCTTGATTCCTTAGTACCATTTTGTTGGATGAACTTCTCCTATACAAACTTTTCATGCCCTCCCTGACAACATTAGGACCAAAAATTTTGAAATAAATTCTCATTGGTATCACATTAAAGACACATACATTATATGGCATGTTGATCACTTACCAGAAGATCCTTCTACACCTCCATCTTATGATTCCACCTTTGATCCAATTCACTTTCCCTTGCCCCCTAACATGGCTAAATGGGAACTCCTTCTCAACTTCACCCTGGAAAGTACAAAATCCATGTTGATGACCTTGACATGCTTGGACATCGTGATTTTGACAAAAATAACAATTGGACACAGAACAATATCCCTTCAAATTTGCATGAAACAACCATATTGATCATGGACTTCAATTGCTTATCCACCCACACAACACATATCCTTTGACCTGATTCCTTCTCTCCTACATAACGCATAGCCTTTGAACTTGTGCTTTCCCACTTTGGAAATACTACGACCCTGGAGTCTATTTTGGTGTATTGTTTTCTAAGAACTTATACTCCCGCGCTTGTTATATTTCATCTCCCCTGTTGAGATCCCTGTATAACATGTTTCAACTCTTTATATACTTACTATGAAACTGTTAGGTCAACTCTGTTTTGTTGCAACTTCACTTTTATTGTCATATACTCTTATGCACTGATATGTTTTCTATGGTTTGTTACTTCAACTTCAGAATGACCATTTTTTATGGTATCACAATGTGTTTTTCTTACTATCATTTATCTTCACAGTGTATCCAAAAAAGGTGAAAAATGCATAAACTTCTAACTCTATATGCTTTGTGCTCTTAATATGGAATATGCTTTGGTAGATATATCTGTATTTTTTTAATGTTGAAAATCTCATGGATTATACCTGCACATTGTCCATCGGATGAATTTATCTTTATCTCTTTTCCTTTTTGACCTGTCTACAACATGCTTTGTTATGAATGTTGTTGTTGGACAAAATTCGAGTATGCCTACATTTTTCCAAAAAAAATTAATGCTCAGTTATCCTTCCATCTTTAGTTGTGTAATGATTCATAGCTATAAACGGTTTCTCTTGTGTTCTTGTATAAAAATGTGTGTTGACTTCTTTCCCATTTTCAATTGTTTCTTTGCCTTTGCAATAATGAAATGTGTATGATGGTTCATGGATATAAATGATTTGTCTCAAGTCCTTGTATAAATTTTATAATCATGTCTACTAAATTATTTCTTCATCTCAATAAGTTTTTTTGTGTTGAAAAACTTGTATTGTCCGCACATGTTTTTTTTCACTTAAAGAAATTTCAAAACTTAGCAAATAGGTATTTTGAACATTTTTTATCAATGCAAATCCATTTATATGTTGTTCGCAATTTGATTTTTACCATATCATCATTGTGACACTTCATACTATCAATATTACACCAGTACATGGATCCCATCATTTAATTTGGACCTTCCTTATATGGTGATGATAGAAGTTTTAGTTAGTGAATCAAATACTTGTACATTTGAGAGAGTGATAAAATGGGTTCTATCCCCGACTTGTTATTACATCCTTCATATTGTGGTTTGTTAGGTGTTTATCCATCCTTGATTTATGGTGTTTAGGCTTTGACTTGTGTTGACCCTTACTTTTTGGGCCTATGTGCTAATGCCCACCTTAGACATGTAACCCTACCCCTTTGTCTTGACCCTACCGAACTCTCTTCTTCTATGATATACTATTCCTACTTGTCCCTCTTAAAAGTTGTTTCTCATTCCTTTTCCAAAACGTCTAACACGTGGACTGTTATTGGATTGTGAAGAGAACATGTTGCCCATGTTGACTGTTTTAGAGCTTCCATCAGTTAGATAAATCTTCAAAAAAACAAGAATAAACATGGAAATGGGTATGCCCAATCTAAAGAGAAATTGTTGATTTTTAGATGTTCCATCTGTGCTTTCTGTAGAGACATGATGTGGCTATTCCCATGAAATATCATGTATGTCCCTTGTTGCTTCATGGTGACCATTGGCAGGAGAAATCAAACGATGAAAAATGGTGCATTGAAGGGCACTGACAAGAAATAGGGGGAGGTGCATTAAAACGATATGACATGAGATAGGATATTTGCTTGTGAATCAAGTTGTGCCCATGTGGAAAAATGGATCTATACGAAGCATGAAGGGAAATACTTGCGACAATGACCTAGGATTCCAAGCTCACTTACCAAACAAACCCGCATAAAAAAGCGACCCAGATTTGAAAGTTGATTCTCTTTCCTCTTCCAAAACGTGTAACACATGAACTATTATTCAATTGTCAAGAGAATGTGTTTCCCATGTTTCCTATTTTAGAGCTTCCATCTTTCATGTGAAACCACCGTCTATTGTGTAATGTTTCCAGGTGCCCGTGATCTTTTTTTTTACGGTTTCATCTTCCATCTTAGGACTCCCATTTCCTATATTTATTATCTTGAGGGGAGCCGAGACTTATGTGAACCATGTTCTTCATTGTTTAATTGTTCTCAGAGGGTAAAGGTTTTTTTTATGGTTGTTGTTGTTAATGATGAGTAGGTTGATACTAGTTGAGGGTTGTCATTGTTGGTCTAAGTTCTAATCTGGTCTGTGAGTAACCACCAATGCCTTATAGAGAAGATGCTAGGTCTATTGTTGTTGACTTGGTGTCTGTTATTACTTGAAGGTGACCACCACTACATTGTTTAAGGGTTATTATGTCTTCCACTTCTATTTGGATTGTGTTTTGAGGCTACCCTTATTTAAATAGAAATGTTGTGAGGTGTCTTTTACCCTTTTATTATCTTGGTTAAATTTCTGACATTAATCGTGGTTCTTGTACTTATTCCTCTACATGTCTAAGCCTACCCTACAACTTTTTCTATCTCTCTCTCTTAGGTATGTACAGACCCTCGTGTAAGGGTAATTTTTGTTTCATTTGTTGACTTGTCTGTAACAGACATAGATTGTTCTCAAATCTAAGTTTTTGAGTATAAGAAAGGTCCCAATTCACCAAGTGAGTTATCAGACTTGTTCCTTTTTGTGTTTCACGTTAGATCTATTACTACTACCAACGTTTTGTCTAATTACTCTTACTATTGTTGCTACTTTGTTAATTATATGTTTGCATTTGTTTAATGCGTGCTTCAACTTTACCTCAGTCATATTTCAAAGTGTTAAAGTTGAAAATATTAAAATTATCTTTTACTTTATCAGATCTAAACTTCTCTACTGTACTACTTTTTTTCTTCGGTATTAGCCTTGTAAACTACATTTTTTACTTATCTGCTTAAAACACTTTTTTTTTAAATAACACCCTCTTTGGGAAAATGACATGAACATAAAATAAAAAAACAAAACCAATATCATATTGTCACAAAGATGGAATTATTGATTTCTTGGAAATAAGTGTAGATGTCCTCAATTATCAATCAAACTAGTGTTTGTTTGGTCTTGGGGGCATTTCCCAAAAATAGAAAGTTCAACATAGATTCATTGTTAAACATTTGAGTTTATGTCCAAGGGACGGAATGAAAAGATGCTTGTGGATACTTGTTACAACTTGCAATTTGTGCTCTCTTAACTCTCACACGTGACCCAGGGTAATGAACTTGTTTAAATTTGCTACTTTCATAAACGTGTTCATTGTTTTGTTGTGGCATCCTTTGATAGAGCATGAATTTTGCAGAAGCAACAACACTTTGAATTCCCAAAAACTGCCTCACACTCAAAGATAATACATCTAAGCCTATATTTGTTTCAATTCATACAGGTCACTCCTTTACACTCATTTTCTTTCACTACCTGCTCAGCATAGCATACTGACTTTGACATTTCTAACAAGTGTAGGTCCAATAGAAACCTGTCTTTGAAAATAAATGCAAAGGTATGCGCCCGCATATGAATATTACTCAGTATACCTTTTTCATTTTCAAGCAATCCCCTTGCTTAATTATATTGATGTGTTTCTTGGAACTGTTATTTTGTCCCTTAGGTTGTTGACCTCAACTGTTTGTTGGCAATGAAATTTGTGAATAGGATACCTAATATTTCCTCAAAACCAAAAATGATTATTCGAATGGATGTTTCACATGGTTCTTCAATACATGTAGATTCACCTTCAATTTCAACGTTATGTCTCTTTTACATATTATCAAAGTTTCTAACTAAAATTGACAAACGTTTAATTTTAATTTTTAATATATGTTTTTATCTAGTAACATTTTATGTAATATATTTTATTCTTTTCCTTTGAAAATCTTATAATTTGTTGTTTAGTCCAGTGTTACATAGTTGTATGCTCATCTTTTCTATGAGTCATATAAATGTTATTTACAGAGCTCTAAAGTTTGCTATTTGTTTTTAAGGAGGCCAAGTTATCGAGATTCGATACCTTCCTATGCTCAGGTAATATTAGAACCTTCCCTTTGCAGTATCAGACAAGTACTTTAGGACACTTACCATGTGAATATAAGAAAGCTTCATTGCACAATCTCTATCAAGGGACACTCACCTTAGCTTTGTGAAAGATCAATTATCACTTACCTTTTCCACACATTACCAGAGGCCTAATCAAGAAATTAATTTCTTGTTTTTTCCCCCCATTCTCATTACCATGGCTCTTTTGACACTATATTAGCACATTACTAATCAATTTGCATAATATATGTTGGGAAGACAAGGTGGGTTCAGGTTTCTTATCATCCAAAATCCTCTATCTGTGTTTATTGATCCATTCATTTTCCCTGTTTATGTTAACATAGAACTATGTTGTGCTCATTCAAGTGATCTTACATCACTCACTATGCGAAGATAGTAAACCCTTTCTTGCACAAGGTCCTTTAATCTACTAAACAAACCTTTGGCTTTCATGAGGAATTGGTTTGTTTTATCTTGGATATGTTGTTTTCTTGACAGTTTTGGAGACTTGATTCTCTGTGGAGTCTTGTGCTGGAGTTTGTGCAACTTCAGAAACTATTCTTATTGTTCTTGTATTGTACCTCCTATGGGAGATGAACTTATTGTAATAAACCATACAAAACCTAGAAGAACAATGTAGACCTTGGGGCAGATAGCAAGCAAAATAAAAGATAAACTAAAAAGAATAAAATATAAATTATGTTTCTCCCCCAAGTGAAGTCGGCCCCAATTAAATTATTAGTGGAAAATATATATAAATAGGAGGCACCCCTCATTATTCCACATAGCAGCAACACAACAACACAGTGAAGTTCATAGTTTTCTGGGAGAGAGAGAAGTTCACATATACTATAGAAGAAGACTATTTTTGGGGTTTCTATATTTGGAAATATTTTCCATATTTTCTCTTTATTCTTCATTGTACTTTGATCTTGAAATTATCATCTCTAGACAAAGGTTGATGGGTTTTCTCCCATTTTGGTTTCCTAGGATAAAAATATATGTGTTATTGTCGTGTTATTGTTTTGTGCTTTGTCTATCTTCTAGTGATCCTATTGATAAATACAATTAAGATATACTACTATAATCTTATGAAAGTATAACATGGTATCAGAGCAGTGCTAGAAGAATCCATTGTCGGAACTCTGTCAGAACTAGGGTTTCATATTTCAAGGTCTTCGCTCAACCTTTTAGCAAAAAAAGAGTCTTGGGAATTTCGCTTTAAGGAGAGCACATATTTTGGTGAAGACAAAATTCAATTATGATATTTTTCAATTTTTGACCTAATTCTGTGTTGCAACATAAATTAGGGTTTTAGTTTTTTACCTACTCCCTCCACAATTTTGGCTTGAATCTACCTCTTCTCACCTCACCTCTCTAGGGCGCATTTATCTGTGGACTCGGTTTTCCAAAACTCCAACCTTCAGTTTCAACCTAGTCTCTACTAAGGTTTTAGAACCAAATCTACAGTCAATATGATCATCATGAAGGTTGAAGATCGTCTAGAAGGAGATTCCAACTTCACCCCTTAGAATTCTAGGGTTCTTCTCCTACTAGAATAAAATGACCTATTACAGTGTGTAAATGAAAATGTCCCAGGACCAAAAGCCAAAGAAGACAAACCTCGCTGGAGATAGGATGATTCCAAAGCAAGGGATTTTGCTGGACTCTGTTAAATACCACTTGGTTCCTCAAATCTCGAAAAAGACAACAGCGAGGAAGATGTTCAAAACCTTAAAGAAACTCTTTAAGAAAAGTAATATCAATGTGACTCTGACATTGAGGAATAAACATTCGAATATGAATATGACAAATTCTGAGAATATTGCCTCATATTTCATGGGGATCACCGAACTCCGGGACAAGCTATCGTCTAGTGGAGACAATATTGAAGAAAAGGATCTCGTTATGATCACCTTAAATGGTCTCCCATCATCTTGGGAGTCTTTTATCCAAACTATAAGTAGTTGGACCAAATTTTCCAAATTTGATAAGCTATGGGCAGAATGCACTCAAGAAGAAACAAGAATCACAACACACCAAAGACTTCATGGAGCCCAACCTGAGGAGAATCAAGCGTTCATATCTCATGCCAAGAAAGGAAATGGAAGGGAAAGGAAGGCCTTCAATCACAAGAACCAAGACAAGAGTTCAAGTCCTCCCCCAAATAAAAAGAAACAAGAGAAGAAGGATTTTATCTCAGATACATTGCTATAGGTGCAAGAAATATGATCATTATGCCAGTAGCTATCGAAGTTCAATCAAAAGGAAGCATGAAGCTTCAATAGCTGATGTAGAAGAAGACCCTCCTCATAAGGAGCCAAGGAAGGATGATCGTTCAGAATTATTCTTCTAAGAAATGATATGAAGATACAGACTGTGATGATCATCAAGAAAGAATATGAAGATTAGTGGACTTTGACAGTGGGAGCCCACCCACAAAACTACAAACGATAAGTATTTGATTTTACATGCTCTAGTAGATTAAATTTGGTTGTTATTTTGAATATGTTTTACACAGATATACATTTCTAAATTCAGGTAGTTAAACAGCCTATCATGCTACACAACCCATCTAGAATGACAACTCCTTTATAATATACTGGAGTAGTACACACTCTTAATGGTATCCTATAATGGAGACCATAAGCACCCGGATAATGACCTTAGGTGTGTTGTGTTGAACCATTGACTATAAGGTTTCCTACATTATTTCGTTAATACATTGATTATGAAAAATTTCTAAACATATGATGGGATTTGTGTTAGATTTTAAACATTAAGCTAGCATATCATTAGGATCTTTAACTGAGAGAACAACAAGCACAGAAATCAAACACAAGAGACAATGGACATAGTGTTTTTCCTGGAGGAAACCATAAATGGAGAAAACCCCGCAACTTCCTCAGAGATGAAATCAACACCAAAGTGAAACCCAAAAATAGTAAGATGGTCTCCTGACAGCAGTAACCTCTTTCTTCCTTGCCCCGGTGTCTTTCTCTTCCCCATCTATGCGCTACAACTGAGTGTGAGTGAGTGTGTGATAAATAGAGAGGCTAGCTCTCTATTTATACTAATTCCCAACTTGACTAAACCCAACTAGGTCTGACTTCACTAGGTGAGTCTAATAACCCTAGTGCCCCGGAACTGCGAGGACTTTAACCCTTAGACAATAGGAGAGTCAACCACCTTGACTTGACATGACTTGTTTATATTATAGAAACTTCCCGATAGGAACATCAGGGCATGACATGACTCAAGTACATTACAAATACATCCCAGAATAAACATCAGGTTACAATACATAAGAAATACAAGTGAATACATTCTTAAGTTACAATTACATCAACACTCCCTCTTAACTAGGAAGGTATTCTCTTGACACAATTTATCAGCACAAGTCTTCTCCTTTGTATCATCTGGATCATCATCGAGTCTTCATCATCTTCACGTTCAAGTCATTTCTATCTTCAAGTCATCTTCACCTAGATCTGGATCATCACTTGATCTGGATCATCCCTCGATCTGGATCATCTCTGGAGCATCATCTCTGGATCTGGATCTGGATCATCCCTCGATCTGGATCATCTCTATTTAATCATCAACACTAAATCTTCACGAGTGCTATCTCATGATTCTTCTCGTCACATGAAGTTCTACAGAGCCAGCCCTTTTTCATGTTGGTTGTAGGCCTACCCTCCGTTCAGGTTTTTTCCAACACTTATATCTGACCCTAAGTCAGAATGGCCTAACCGGCACTTATATCTGATCATGTAGGAACCAATCCTATAATCATATCAGAAAGGAAACACCCAGTATTCACATCTGACCATGTGGGAACACCTCCCACAACCCTTTCAGAAAGGCCCAGCACTCACATCCATCAACCAATGATCGAAAAGGCCCAACACTTACACTTGGCCATGCAAGGAACCAATCCTCTATGCCAAAGGCTCTGCACTTACATCTGACAACCAATGTCAGAAAGGATCGGCACTTATATTTGACCATGCAAGGAACCAATCCTTCATGTCAAAAGGGCTCTACACTTACATCTGAAAACCAATGTCAAAAGGGCGTGCACTCACATCTGATCATGTAGGAACCAATCATATAGTCCTATCAGAATGGCCCCCAGTCCCAGACTAAGCTACCTAGTAACTGACCAGGTGCCTCCATTCCCAGAATGGCATTCACCGCTTACTTATGATCATGTAGGAACCAATCCTACAGTCACATCAGAATGGCTCAGCACTCACATCTGACATTGAAGGAACCAATCCTCTCACCATGACAGAATGGCTCATCCCTTACATTTGACCATGGAAGGAACCAATCCTCTCACCATGTCAGAATGGCTATGGGTCTCATCATTTTCCCTTGGAAGAAACCTCGATCTAGAGAACACCAAGCTTCTCCCTAAAGTACCCAAACTTCACCCTAGCCAATGGCTTCGTCAACACATCAGCTATCTATTCCTCTGTCGCAACATATAGGAGCTTCACTACTCCCCTCTGCACCATATCCCTGATATAGTGATACTTGATCTCGATATGCTTCGACTTGTCACGGAACACTATATTCTTTGACAACTTCACACAACTCTGGTTGTCACAATGTATACAAGTAGCATCCATCCAGAGATCAAATAAATCAGACAGTAGCTTTCGCAGCCATACTGCCTCACAACTAGCTGAACAAGCTGCGATATACTCTGCTTCAGCTGTACTCAGTGCCACACAGGATTGCTTCCTTCTAAACCAAGAGATCACACCTGATACCATACTAAAGCAACAACCTAAAGTTCTCTTCCTATCGATGGCACTGCCTGCCCAATATGAATCAACATAACCCTCCAGGTTAATCTTTTGATTCACCTCGTACTTGAGCCCATAATCAACTGTACCCCTTAGGTACCTCAGAATATGATTTGCAGCAATCAAGTGAACATGTCTCGGATCTGTCAAGAACTCGCTCAAGGTGTTCACAGCAAAGAAAATGTATGGTCTCGTGTTCGTCAGGTACATCAAGGACCCAATCATCTGATGATACATCATAGCATCAACTGCTTCTGATTAAGCATCACTCAATAGCTTCATGTTCGATGCCATAGGTGTGGTCATGGCCTTGCAGTCCATCATCCCAAACCTCTTCAGGATCTCTACTGCATACTTCCCTTGTCCGAGGGAGATTCCATCCGCATTCTGCCACATCTCCATACCTAGAAAATAATGCATCATTCCCAAGTCCTTCATTTCAAACTCGATAGCAAGCTTTCTCTTCGTATCAGCAATCAACCCATCCATACTTGTTACAAACAGATCATCTACATACAGTAGAAGCATCACTGGGTTTCCAACTTCAACCTTGTAGTAAAGGTTGGAATCTGCTTTACTCTTGGTAAAGCCCAAATTGGATAGAAAGCTGTCAATTTTGTCGTACCATGTCCTAGGTGCCTATTTCAAACTATGCAAGGCTTTCTTAAATCTGCACACATGAGACTCCCTGTCATGTGTCTCAAAACCGAGTGGTTGTTCTACATACACTTCCTCTTCCACTACACCATTCAAGAAAGCAGTCTTGACATCTGTTTGGTGTATCTTCCATTTCATCACTACATCCAAAGCAAGTACCGATCTTATGGAAGTGTATCTGGCTACAAGTGCAAAGGTTTCTTCATAATCTATTCCTTCTTTCTGGGAGAAACCATGAGCCACGAATCTTGCCTTATATTTTTCTATGCTACCATCTGCAGCATGCTTGATCTTGTAGATCCATTTGGAAGTTACAACTGACTTCCCTTGTGGTCTTGGGACAACATCCCAAACATCATTCTTCATGATCGATTGATACTCTTTGATCATAGCATCCTTCCATTCTTTTTTTCTGCCGCTTCTTCATAACTGGAAGGTTCTTCATTGATAAAGTCACATAGTAAGGCTACATATCCGGAGCAAGATCTGGTTCTCTTTCTTTCTCTGTGATTCTCTTCTGGAGCCCCATATCTTTCTGCAGCTTGGATAATTTCTCGTACCCAAGCAGGTTTCCTCTTGTGAGGATTCTTCTCTTGATGTGGATCTACAGGTCTTTTTGGTTCTTCAAATTCTCGATCTTCTTCTTGAATTTCTTCGTTCATGGTTGTATCATGAATTCTGGGTGCTTCTGCTTCGTCAGGATCTTCAGTAGGTCTCTTTCTGGATTTGTTGTAAGCTGTGTCTTCATCAAATGTTACATCCCTACTGATGTTGATCTTCTTGAATCCTGGGAAGTATATTATGTAAGCCTTTGATCTTTCAAAGTATCCCACAAATATACCCTTCTTTCCTGAAGGATCTAGTTTTGTTCTCTTCTCTTTTGGAATGTGTATGTACACTGGACAGTCGAATATTCTGAGATGGATGACTTCTGGTTTCTTGCTAGAGAAGGCTTCTTCAGGAGTCTTGTTCTCAAGTACTCAGTGTGGAGTACGGTTCTGTACATACACTGTTGTTCTGGTTGCTTCTGCCCATCGATGCAAAGGAATATCTTGAACATGAAGCATTGCTCTTGCAGCTTCCATGATAGTTCTATTCTTCCTTTCTGCAACCCCATTCTGTTGTGGATTATAAGGAGTGGACGACTCCCTCTTAATCCCTAATTCTTTGCATAAGTCTTTGAATTCATTTGATGTGAATTCTTCACCATTAGCTGATAGAAAGGTTTTGATCCTCTTTTATGTGTGGTTCTTGATCAAGGCTTTGAATTCCTTGAACTTGCTGAAAACTTCATCTTTGTTCTTCATGAAGTAAATCCATGTCTTCCTAGAAAATTCATCAATGAAAGAAACACAGTATACATACCTAATTAGTGAACTTGATGACATTGGTCCACATACATCGGAGTGGATGATTTCCAAGATTCCTTTTTCCTTGCTCTCGCTACTTGGAAATGTCTTCTTTGTATTTTCCTTTTGCACATCCTTTGCAGACCCCTTCATGTTTTGCTTGGATTTATGGAAGACCTTCAACAGCTTTGCTTGCAAGTGGTAGTGCTCTGTAATGCACATGTGCAAGCCTTCTGTGCCAAAGTTCATTTGGCTCTACTATGTCATGGACCATAGCTTGTTCTCGATGGCCCTTCAGTTTGTATAAATCTCCTTCTTGTTTTCCAATCACTATTGCATCATCAATAGTCTTTCCTCTTTGCCACATGAGGACTTGGCCATCTACAAATGAAACCCTCGTTCCTTTTTCATCCAATGCTGATATGGATAGAATATTCTTCTTCAGTCCTGATACAAACAAGACATCCTTCATTTTCATAGACTTTCTGGAGTCTAGCTTGTAGGAGGATTCACCACTATCTTTTATGGGATATTGGTAGTCATCCCCAAGCTTCACCTTATGGGGTGAATTATGTTCGGATAGCTTCTCAAAGGATTCCTTGAAACCTGTCATGTGCTTGGAAGCCCCACTGTCAATAAGCCAATCTTTGCTTCCATGAGTAATAGTTCCCGTGAGAGTGGAGATTAGAACATATTCATCTTCACTTGAAGAGTCTTCACTTTCTGGTTTTACTTTCTTCCTAGGCAGATCATAATCCTCAACAGTGTGAGCATGATGTCTTCTTTTGGAGTTATTCTTCTTCTTGGATCCATTCTTATTCATCGAAAAATTTCTAGCAAAGTGTCCTATTTCATCACATGTATAACATCTAAGTTTGGATGAATCCCTTCTTGCGATGTTATGTTTATGATGAGAATTCTTACCTTGGTGATGATGATTTTCCCTTCTTCCTTTCTTGGAAAGTACTGTGAGAGATTAATCTTCACTTCCCGTCTTTTCTTCTCAAGCTGCTATCTGAGCTTCTTCTTGAGAACATTCTTCCCACAGTCTACTGAACTTGACCAACTTCTTTCTAGCACATATTCCTTGGATGAAAGAATCCCATGACCTAGGAAGGCCATTCAATGTTGTCATCACAATTTCTGCATTCTCCAGTTCTTCATCTACTGCTTCTAGTTTTTCTTTGATCTGGGAGACCCTTGTGAAGTATGACTGGATGGTCTCCTAATTATAGATCTTTACATTCTTCAACTGGTTCCTTAGAGTCATCCTCCAATGGATGTTCTTCCCTTCAAACAGTTTGTTTAGGGCATCAAACATGGCTTTAGGTGTCTTGAGGGAGGACACCTGTGGAATGAGGTGATCCTTGATAGAATCTGCAATGATCCTCTTTTCCATAACCAACATCTTCTTATGTAAGGCCTTGGCCTCATCTCCCTCTGGAACTGGAACCTCCTCATGGATGTAGGAGTCCAACTCATTTTCTTCCAGGACCAGGGAGATCCTATACTTCCAGGATCGGAAGTTATCATCTCCCTCAATCTTTTCATCAAGCTTGGTATGATCAGACATCTTAACTGAGAACCTCAAATGGAAATACAAAAGATTTATATCTTACCAGTTCAAGATGTCAGATCTAGATTTGGAGATGAAATCTTGCAGTGTTGGTTCAGGAGCAGATTAGGGTTTTGCTTTTCCAGAGTTTTGTCCAACCAAATGCTTTGAATTTGATCCTTAACTTCGATTTTGGGGAGGATATCAATCCAGTCCTGGGATCATTGAAAAATTCCACTTCTGTGAAAATCCCTAATTTCTGGCAAGAGTGTCGAGTCCAAAACTGAAAAACCTCAGAATTGGATTATGCTTTGACAAAAAGATGCACCCTAGGGAGGAGAATTATTCCACCCTACTTTTGCTAAAAATATGTGGAGAGAGATCCACAAAATAGGAAGCTCTAGTTCCCGCAGCTGCACAGTGTCTTCTTCTCAGGTTAGCTCTAATACCATGTTATATTTTAAACATTAAGCTAGCATATCATTAGGATCTTTAACTAAGAGAAAAACAAGCACAGCAATCAAACACAAGAGACAATGAACACAGTGTTTTTCCTCGGGGAAACCATAAATGGAGAAAACCATGAAACTTCCTCAGAGATAGAATCAACACCAAAGCAAAACCCAAAAACAGTAAGATGATCTCCCGACAGCAGTAACCTCTTTATTCCTTGCCCCAGTGTCTTTCTCTTCCTCAGCTATGCGCTACAACTGAGTGTGAGTGAGTGTGTGATAAATAGAGAGGCTAGCTCTCTATTGATACTAATTCTCGACTTGACTAAACCCAACTAGGTCCAACTTCACTAGGTGAGTCTAATAGCCCTAGTGCCCCGGAACTGCGGGGAATTTAACCCTTAGACAATAGGAGAGTTAACCACCTTGACTTGACATGAATTGTTTATATTATAGAAACTTCCCAATAGGAACATCGAGGCATGACATGACTCAAGTACATTACAAATACATCCTGGAATAAACATCAGGTTACAATACATAAGAAATACAAGTGAATACATTCTGAAGTTACAATTACATCAACAATTTGACTTGTAAGGAATGCCATGATCTGCAAGGAAATGTGATCCCATTGATATATGGATGGAACAAAAGCAAAAATCCTCTAGAAGCATGCACTATGACTCTCAGACCCATAATGATCTCATGCAAAGATTTGGTGATCAGAAGTGGAAAGATTCTATGAATGTCGGTATATCCACTTCTTCAACAGGATTTATTCAACCAACTTCTGAGAGACAGAGGGATTCATCCCTTAAATACAATGATTCTATTCTATTACATATGATAGAAACCTGACAACACTACTGTCGTGATTCGATCAAGACAATTGAAGGATCCTTGATGAACATGGTTGTCATCGAAATGGATAATTACTTTCCAGTCTACATTCATGTGCCCAACAAGGATAATTTTAGGGGCGAATTTTAGCCCAGTGGGCTATTTTTCCATGTTTTTCTCCCAAAAAAGATTCACCATTTTGCATTTTTTGAAGCCCTATTTCATCCAATTTTGATGGGGTAAAATGTTTTCACCCTAAAAATCGCCAAATTATTATATAAATGATATAAAATCATTGGAAATTAAAATATTTTTTGAAAAATATCGCCAATCATTTTATAGTTGGGGTTTTAAGAATTGGTAATATTCGCCAACATTTCTACACTTTTAAATTATAGTACGGTTCCTTAAAATCATCCCTGGTTCCCAAGTTAGAAACTTTAGGTAAGAAGGAAACATTTGTGAGATATCGCAAGTCTTCAAAGGCTTATAGAATATACATCCCAGGATTGAGGAAAATTGAATTCATTCGGGATGTAGCCTTTGAAGAAGAAATGGCTATCCGAAAATGAAGAGAATCAGATATGGAGATCGATGACGATGAAGAAATGAGATCATCTTCCCCTCCAAACATTAAGAGCGATTCTGAAGAAAGGAATAAATTGATTAGTCCCATTAATCCATTTGAGCCAAATGATGCTCTCACAGATGTGGAAGATGGGCACAACAGATTTTGTAGAATGCAGAGGAGCATTAAACTCCACATGGAGCAGATGGTAGTACTGAAAAATACAAGGCGAGATTTGTTTCCATAGGATTCTCTTAGAAATAGGGAGTCGATTATGATGAGACATTTTCTCCTATGGCTCGATATACTTCCATCAAATCGATCATTGATATTACTTTAGCAATGGGATGGAAGTTGTATCAGATGGATGTCAAGACAACCTTTCTCAATGACATTGTTGATACATTACTTCTTGGGATTAGAAGCATGATAAAAGCAGAACAATATTTTCCTAGGTCAAGGAAAATACACCATGGATATGGTGAAGAAATTTGGAATGTTGAACTGCAAGTCCATATATACTCCGATGGGTGCAATTTGAAGAAGCTGAGAGATTATGCTTCAGATTCAAATTTGATCAATCCCACTATGTATCGCTAGATGATTGGGTCCTTGATGTATCTGAGGAAGTACATACCAGATATTTGTTTTGCTGTGAATGCCCTCAATTAGTTCATGTGTGAACCGAGGCAGATTCACTGGACTGCTGCAAAACATGTACTTAGATACGTATGTGGCACTGTGGGATATGATCTACAATATAATTCAGATTGTGACTTGAGATTGCAAGGGTTTATAGACTCAAATTGGTTCGGATGCACTACAGATAGGAAGAGCACTTCGGGATGTCATTTCAGTTTGGGTTCTGTAGTTATTTCCTAGTACAATAGGAAGCAAGACTCAGTAGCTCTTAATACTACAGAGGATGAGTATATGGATGCTAGTTCAAGCAGCCCAAGAAGCAGGTTGGCTTCATAAACTTCTTGCAGGATTGTTTGGCCAGATTCTAGAGCCAACCATGATTCATCGTGATAACCAGAGTTGTGTGCATATGTCAGTGAATCCTATATTTCAGGACAAGTCGAAGAACATAGAGATTCAGTATCATTTCATACATGATATAGTGTAGAAAGGTGCGGTCGAGATCTAGTATATTCCGACAGACAACCAGACTGCAGATGTTCACACCAAGCCTCTTCCCAAGATGAAGCTTGAATACTTTCATGGAATACTTGGAGTAGAAGAGAACATATCCCTCCTTGAGAGGGAGAGATGACTGAGAGACATTTACCATATTTTTTCCTAGGTACCTCTGCTCGTCAAGGTTCTCAGCCAGGTATGGGAGAAATTCCATTGGCAGATGAGACAGAAAGGTAGTAGATGTTCGGGTTCACACAAGTGCCTCTGCTCGTCCAAGTGCTCATCCAAGTATGGGAGAAATCCCATCAGCAAATGAGTCAGACAGCTAACAGTTGGTCGTGTGATTACATAGACACCTCTACTCGTTCAGGTTCTCAGCCAGGTATGGGAGTAACCCATCAGCAGATGAGACAAATAGGCAGTAGATGGTCGTGCACATTTACTCATTCAGATTCTCATCCAGGTATGGGAGTAACCCATCGACAGATGAGATGAAAATGCAGTAGATGGTCGTGCACATTTACTCGTTTATGTTCTCAACCATGTATGGGAGTACCCTATTGGTAGATGAGATGAACATGTAGTAAATGGTCGTACACACTTTCTCATCCAGGATCTCTAACCAGGAATGGAAGTATTCCATTGACAACAGAGACAGATAGGTAGTAAGAGATTTCCTCTCAAGAATCTGGATAGAACAAATTCATAAAGACAACCTTCAATACGTTTAGAGATGATAGAGACAGTATAGATGTACAGATGAAACCTAGATGATCGTGATGCTGAAGAAGACCAATGAATAACTTCCTTGTTGATAGGGAGTGTTGGATTTTTTGAAACTTCAGAAGCAATTCTTATTGTTCTTGTATTGTACCTCCTACGGGAGATGAACTTATTGTAATCAATCATACAAACCCTAGAAGAACAATGTAGACCTTGGGGAGAAAAGCAAGCAAAAGAAAAGATAAAATAAAAAGTATAAAATATAAATTATGTTGCTCCCCCAAGAGAATTTGGCCCCAGTTAAATTATTAGTGGAAAATAGGAGGCACCCCTCCTCATTATTCCACACAATAGCAACACAACAACATAGTGAAGTTCGCAGTTTTCTGGGAGAGAGAGAAGTTCGCATATACTGCAAAAGAAGACTATTTTCAAGGTTTCTACCTTTGGAGATATTTTCCATATTTTCTCTTTCTTCTTCATTGTACTCTGATCTCAGAAGTATCATCTTTAGACAAAGGTTGTTGGGTTTTTCTCCCATTTGGGTTTCCCAAGATAAAAATACTCATGTTATTGTCATGTTATTGTTTTTTGCTTTGTCTATCTTCTAGTGATCCTATTGATAAATACAATTAAGATATGTACTTCTATAATCTTATGAAAATCTAACATCTTGATAGGGGGTTTTGGTACGTATGGTAGAAATATTGCTTGAATATGAAGCGTTATATTATGTACTTTTTGATTCATCATGAATAACAAGAGACAAGACATATTATATATGGGATTCTCTACTATAAGGGACCATGTATGGAGGGAATTCTCAACAGTAGGTGGATTCACAGAAGCTCCATCAATCCTCAAGGACATAGGCTTGTACTCATAGTTTGAATAAGTAACTACCCCGCCCTTCTTCTTTTTCTTTTAGTTACAAATAGTAAAATTCTTAAATATGGGTGTATGAACCGAAGACACCTCCACATTCTCAAAAGATTTTTTTTTAAATACATTAAGGGCTTCTTTCAAGGGGGTAATCAAGTTCAAGGGAGGTAGCAATGGATTACTATATTTGGTCGTGATAGTATAATGTATGTTAGGATTTGTATCTAGGGTTTTCGGAAAAAGACACAAAAACTTTCCTTCAGCCAAAGACAAGGATTGTGTTTCCTTTTCAGAAGGATCCACCCCATCTTCCACCAAACTACCCTTATCAAATGAACAATTTGATTTATCCAAATATTTTAGTGAAGAAATAAGAAACCTACTATCAGTAGATAATTTCAACCCAAACCCTAATCCCGACAACCTTTTATCCAAATCCTTCTCCATACTTTGATAATAAAAAAATTAATTCATCGTTAGTCATGTCCTCATAATGAATCGAAGAAGCAGGGGTGTTCATACTTGTATGAGAAACAAACGGCAAAGACAACTGATTTGAAGGTGAGACCGGAACATCACTTTTTTGAGTGACTATTAATTATGTCCCCTCCTCCCCATCTGAAGCATCCTCATCAAACCCAGGAAAAAAAGATGGGAATTTTGTCTTTAAATGTCCAATTTGAGAACAATAATGACATCTGAATGGTACATTATGGTAATCAAGGGTTTGGTGATTTTTTCCCCCCCATTCAATATCTAATTCAGGAGGGAGCCCAACAGAAATGTCCAATTCAACCATAACACGAGCGATCTTTTTCTCCATACCAAAATTAATCCTATAAATCTACCCACAGAGTTTTCCAGATCCTACAAAACATTTGCAGTCCAGATCTCAATCAGGAAACCCGACAGAAGAAGCCAGAGATGACACCATGATTGTTTTTGCTTTTCTTGGTTAAAGGTTGGATGCCAACGCTTCAAAAATAGTGAACCCTCCTTTATCAACCAGACCCCATTCAACACAGCTTGAATGTGTTCAAAATTAGTGAAGATAAAACATATCCACCTATTAACCATCATACCAATTCTTGGAGCATAACCAAATAGAGGATTCCACTTTTTATTCACCCATTCCACTTGTGCAGCGCTTGTAACTTTAACCAACTCAAGTCTACCAACTAGGGCATGTATTGACAAATATTCCACCCTTTAAAAATTTACATCCTTGCCAAGTACGAACCTTTGCGGACCCTCATGTTCTTTGTATGATTTCAACTTTCTTCGATCCCTTGCTCTCGGACCTATCAAATGAGTTTATGTTCAAGATTTGGTTGGGCTTACATATCCATTCACATCATCGAGCAGAGAAACATTCCATATCCGATGACCCTCATCAATAACTATACACGACAACAACGTCCTTTTTTATTCAAAACAATACCCAATAAATCAGTACAAATGTCTGAAAAATACCTCCTCAACTATTGAAACCAGTTTTGAACACTAGTTCCGATAACAAAGTTGGTGAAAGACGATCGTCTTCCACCAAAACTGATCCAACATAACCAGAAGGGAATGTAGTCGAGGATATTAGTAAGGATAGAAACAAAGGTTTCCATAAAGTACTAAAAAACCCCCACACCCTAAACCTGCTAACCCTCACCACAAAAAAAAAATGAAAGAAGTTGCAGTAAAGAAATTAGTAAAAACGGAAAGTTCCCACTTTTTCACTTGGTTGGTACTAAGTCAATCACTATGATTGAGGAACTCCAAGTTACTAAAAAAAACTTACTAGCACTCCAAGTTAGAGTTATGCACATTTTTCACACACTTTTTTTAAAAACATTTTTCACATAAATTTTATTTCTAAGACATTTTCACACAAATTTTATTTTTAAGATATTTATCTTTAATTTAACATATTAATCATATGATTTTCATTATTTAAAAATTTATTTTTATTATATATAATAAAATGTTAAAAAAACTTGGTAACAATAATATTAGGGTAAGAAGTTTCAATTATAACCCAACTTTGGTTTTTAAAAAATAGTAAAATTAAAACTTTTTATTTTTTATTTAATAATAATTAAATTTTTATTTTTAAAAATATTGTTTCTTTCCTAACTAAGTTGCATGTCCTTTAATAATAGATTTTCAAAATAGAGTCCTCATATATTACAATCTACCCAAATTTCAATCCATTGATAATTAATTATTCATTTATTATTACCACGTTCTATTAGTTTAAGTACTATTATTAATTTTGAATTTTATGTTTTGAAAAAAACAATTAATATCAGAACCACATAATTTGGCATATATTGACATAAAGAGAAATAATGTTATTGGTAACTATCCCCAAACTCAAAGAAATACTTTCTATCCCTAATGATCGTATACCAATGGATGTGTAAGATCTTAAAGAATAAGAAGATGTATGTATGAGATCCAACAAGGTTACATAAAAAAACAAAAGTGGTATACAACTTAGTCTCTCGTTTTTATATTAAAAAAATATAATAAAAAAAAAATTCAAAAAAATTATTAATAAAAATAAAGCTAAAAATATACATGTATATAGATATATATAAGGGTTTTGGAGTAAGATATTAAACGACTTTTGATTTAAGAAAACAAGGTAATGACCCAAGACCTGAATGCATCTTGCAGGAGTGGAAGTATGCCCCCTTACAGACCACCAACAAGTTATTCCAGGTGGTGTAGTTTTCCTTGAATAACTGTGATGAGACAACTCACATTTGCGGCAACCAGTAACGGATACCCTCAAATGAGTTATGATAGGCTTTGATATGAAACCCCTGTAAATGCCTTAAAAGTACAAAATGATTTATGTAAAGTGTTTTTCTTCAGAAAATATTGTTTTCAAGGATATTTAGCCTTGATACACTAACAATGTGGTCAACAAAATGTATGCATTAATATCAACATGTGAGATCTTCCATATGTTCATGATGTCATTTCAAACACCCTTACAATCTTATTAGAATTAGACATCTTCAAATATCAATAATTGTCCTAAACAAAGCCAATAAGAAGTCAATTAATTGTTTTGTAAAGAAAACTTACATAAAACACAATGCAGACTACTAGGAGGTAGAGTTTGCATTTCTTTATTCAATTCTTAAAGCATTCAATGTCATTCGTGATCAGGCAAATACCCTTCTACAAATTGCAATCATGAAGTATTCACAAAGAAAGATGTATCCATGTAACATCAACCGGTATGTTTTGCTTGTAAATTTATTTTTAAATTTTGTGGTGGCAAAGCTAAAGACTCAAATGCATTTTCAACACCCCGAGCACCTAAGTTCTTGTTGGGGTTGGAAGGCCTGAAAGTTCTCACCTGTATTTTTAGATTGGGAGAACCAAACTAGTCTCTTATGAATTTTTTATCATCATAACCTATCCACCTATGATTCCCTCATAAGGAGTTTTGGGGTTTTGTGATTTTAATGTTGTTATATTTTGTTCTTGTGCAAGCTAATGTGGCTTGTGTAAACTTTATCCATCAAGTTTATTTTCCATAACTAATACATTTTTACTTAAATTGCAAGTATTCAATAATATACTAACCTCTTGCTTTCTAAGAATTTTAAGATTCATAAAATTGTGTCTAAAAATATGTGGGTGCATCAATCCTTTGGAAAGTAGAATAGGATGTGCATATTTTTTATCAAATAACGATATTCTTAATATAGCGTGTATCAATGTTATTTCCTTTGAGTTCAGCAATACATGGTCCACATAAAACTTAGTAAAAAATCATAGTGGTCCACATAAAACTTAATAAAAAATTAAAGTCCATATTATGTTGGATTAATTATTTTTAATTAAACAACTTTAATGTTATTGATGTTAGAAAATATTACCATATCAAAACATATAAAGTAAATTTTAAAGCATATTAAAGAAGAGAGATAAATAAAATTTAAAGATAGGAAGATAGAAGCAAAGCTTCAAGTCCCCTGGTTTTTCTGTAAGAATTAATTAGCTACGTATTGTGTATAGTGATCATTAGTTGTTATGTTCCCGACACGGAATATATATGAATCAGTTATGTCAATTAATTCGAGACGCATTTTTAAATTTTTTAGTTTTCAAATGTTGTTAATATAATTTGATTGATTTTTATTTTTTGAATTATTTAAATATTGATTTAACTTAATTTCTATTGGTCTTTTGCAGGTGATGTTTGCTTGGTTCTTTGTGCCCCAAGACCCGGCGGCCTGATAACGTAAGCACTGGCATTGGAAAATGCTTAGGTTGAGTTAATGGTATTCACAGTGGCAGTTGGTTTGATTCATACAAAATAGTTCCCTCTGACAACCTCGAAGCTGTACACTTGCCCTGGTGGCTATCTGCATGCATCTCATGTGTGGCCTTTGCATGCAGCTCATGCACAGATTTGAAATTTGAAATGACAGACGGAGGCAGGTTTCTGAACCTTCTTCGATGCCTCTTTCGCTCCAAAATCTGCTTATCACCAGAGGTCCCGAGTCCCCACATCAACCAAAACTATAAAATGGAAATTAATTTCGTGAAAATACTTGCACATGTGTATTTTAAGGGTCATATAGCTTGACCTCAGTCAGAAATGTGTAATTTTGTATAGTGGAGTTGATATTTATCTTTTATAAAAATAATAAAATATTATTAAAAATAATAGGATAACTTAAATTAAATTTAAACCATTTACAATTGTATATATATAATTACACAAATTAAATATATTAAATCTCTAAAAATGACGTAACTCATTTTTTTAACATTTTTACTTTAAAAACAAATTTACACAAATTAGACCCTCTTCTTCTAAACACTTGATACAAAAAATTTATTCTAATATATATATTGAAACCATATAAATGCTTAACCTGTAAACATAATCCAGAGCTACTTTTATTTCATGTTGAAAATGTCGATCCATTCCTAGACATTCAATAATATCCACCATCTGAAAACGCTTCATTAAATCATCACTGTCACTGCAGTTATCTTCCATGTCGCTCAAAAGTAAAATCTTGATCTCTTCAATAAGCGTTTCAGCCAGATATTATAGCTGTACTACTTGCTTGCTAAAAAATATTATAGCTTTTCGCTGTATTTCGCAGCCTTAATATAGATCGAAGCTGCCACAACCGTTACGTGAATATAGATCGAAGCTGCTTAGAAAAAGCCCAACAAATAGAATTTATCCGATTTTGTCTACACATGGTAATATTTATTCGATTGTAATCTCTATTGCGATTTTATTCTGTGTAGTTTTTAACATTGGTTTTATTCATTATTTTAAATGAATTTGTAATTGGTAAATTAATCTTGTTGTCATGAAATCATTATATTTCATATTACAAATCTGGTGAAACCCAACATTGAAGCCATTAACCAAAATAAAGATCCGTTAAATTGGTTTAATATTTTATGGATTTTATTATAATTCTTCATGTTATTATATTTTCTCTTTAATGAAAACTACACAGATTGACATCGGTATAGAAAATCCAAAGCCCTTTGAGCTTTCATTCATTCATTATACTTTCATCACAATATTTCATATAAAACACAGCTGCAGCTACGATCTACAAACAACCAAAACCACTGTGCCGAGACTCTGCTGATTCGATTGCAACGCCGCCCACAACACACTTCAATTCACGCGCATATCAACTGCCACGCGGCAACAAACAATACACGCAATCTTCATTTTCTTTTTCTGTTCCGCTGGCTTCTTTGTTTGGTTGCTTGCTTTTCACCTACAGACTTAGAAGACGAGGAATACCAGTTGCTTGCTTTTCACCTACAAACTTAGAAGACAAGGAATACCAGTTGCTTGCTTGCTTACTCGCACGATGTTACTGGAATACCAGTGAGTGAGAAGTCAGTCACTTCGTTTACTGGCATGATGGAAGAGGCCGCCCGGTTTCTGCAGCGGCTTTGACAGGCGTCCAGTTTGGCCTTGCATCATCGAGGGAAATTGTAAGTGGATGCACGAAATAGAGAAGAATAATGGGAAATCCGGTTGGCAAATAATATATTTTATATTTTAACTCAGTTAAAACTCATTTTCATGCCAATTCAAATGAATAAACAATATATTCTTGAAGAGTGCTTAAGCCAGAAATATTAATAAGATCATCTCCTCTTACCTAATTTATTTTCTGGACATTGTCTCAACTTCAATAGAATACCCAATTTGTATTATATTTTTTTTGCTAAACTAATAAGATAAATTATCTGACTGAAATTGGAATTTCAAACAATGTGTTATATCAAATTTAAGGGATGGAAGTTCATGAAGACTTTGATTTTGTGTGGAAAAACTATATGCAAATGAATAAATAAATCACTAAAAAGTTGACTTCAGATATTTTCGGGTAAAATCTGTAGTTGTTGTCTTCCTAGATTATGAATCCATGGAGGATATAAGCTGCTTTGTATCATCTGAATGTTGGTCTATGGAGGTTTTTCCTATGGGTGTTAGGTTACCAAAGGGGGATTTGCATCTAGGTGATGGCATAAGGGGTTTCCCAAATTACCCAGCTGAAATCCGTGTCAAGGCTTTAAAGCTGGTTAATACACTTAGGGGTACTTCCCCTCAACTTTTGAATTACCTGTGTCACTAAGTGATGGGTCACTCTATACTTAAACCTGAAGACTACTTAAAAGATAATTACTTCCCAAGCTGATACGATTGTATTACTTTTTTTTAGTTAATAGTTTCAAGCAGCTTACTGGGAGGAATTTCTAGTTTCTGAATTTCAAGTTCTCCTAACAAACTTCTTTTGTAGTGTACAGGATCTTGATTTTCTTTCCCACCCCAGTATTTATTCTTTCAGTACCCTCGGTGCTTCCGAGTTGAGAAAGTAATGAAGACATACCAGTTTTAAATTCACTTCCATTTTGTTCCTCATCATGGAATGGAGCAATGTTATTCTTATCCTCATCCAGAGTGTTAATCTCTGTGTGTGCCTCATGCAGGATATTCGCTTTAAGTGTATCAGTAGGCTGGTTCTCCTCTCTCTCTAGTTCTGGATTTGTCAATCCAGTGTTGTTCTTATCAATGTCCATACTGTTACTCTGTGTCTCCTGCACAAAATTAGAGTCCAGTGTCGCAACAGGGTACTTTCTTTTCTTTGATTCCTTCTTTGTAACACCAATACTGTGCTCCTCTTTTAAAAATGAGCCAACCTGTAAAATGGAAACCACCTTTGAAGTCTAAATGTGTATGTTAAACAAAATATAGCACTTTTTGTTTTTTTTGGTTGGAAGTACACTTTTAACCACTTATCAGCCTTCGCGACTCTCTCATCCTTGGTAATGAGCTTATAATTTTCTTGTTATGAGTAGTGAAGAATCTCGACAAAACCTCAGGTGGGGTTTTGCTGGGGTCAGGTCACGGCTGGGATGGAGAGGGTTTAATAAACTTGTTTGAACAATTACGAACTAAATTGTTTTTCTGGAAAAGGTACCACCTAAAGGCTAAATAATTGACATTGTACAAGAAAGGGCTCTTAATTTGTTGAAAAATAGAAACCAACCATGATGCAAGGTCATTTCCGCCAAAATAGCATCACTCAAAGAATTGCCACATAATTACCAATTCCATAATAACTTTGAAAATCATGGTTATTGTAACTTTTCATGAAGTTTCCTAGAAATTTTATTATATATTAGATTCTTTGTTTCACAAAAACTTTACACTAAAACAAAAATGTTTCACAAATTCAAACCCCTATACAGGGATGCAACTATTCAAGCTCTGATCGGGAAGTTGGACTCACCATCACTAACCTGTAGCATGACAACACTATCATGTAATTTAGTATTTTATGTAGCTTTGTATTTTAGAAAACAACAGGCATTTAAGTGCGCTTTGCAACCTATTCTTGCAGCGTAATTATAAATTATGTATTTAAAATGGTTTTATAGAAATGAAAGAAATGAAATGAAATGGTTTTATGCATTGAATATCTTAAATGCCATATCAAGATTCCTTCATAATAAGAAGATGTATTTGTTATTATTTTTGTAAAAATTAAATGTATTCATTTATGTATAACTTTCCCAAAACTCAGATTCTTTTATATGTTTTTTAGTTGGGAACCGGCTAATGATATGTTCCTGGAAATTGTGAAGCAGAACTATTAGCATAATATTCTATATTTAAAATAAAATTTTCTTCTCTTTATAACTTGCATGTCATAGGCGAGTTGAAGCAAGATTGAATAAAAACATTAAGTGAAATTATGGTTTCAAACAAACACACTTGGTATAGTTTACATTCCGCTGTGAATGTATAGATTATAGTCTTTACAACAGCAAGGAATCTAAAGGAAAAAGGAAAAAATAAGCCACCACGTTCAATGTCATGCAAGAAGACAAGTCATTGTATATAACAACACCCAAACGATTGATTGGTCTACAGCCAAAATGATACTAAACCTATGAAAATTAATGCTAATAACGGCAAGCCCATTTGTATAGTTTCGGTTGCTGGGCACTGATTAATAAGATGAGAAGTATATTCTATGTTTATTATTATGTTTTTTACATGAGTCAATATAGTTTTCACAAAGGTGATATTATTCATATAGATAGAGTTAATTTTTTTGTATTTATAAAGTAAAGAATACAGTGTGTAATTTTTATATAATATTTTATTAACTAGTTTTCTTAAATGGGATTGATTATTATAGATGATCTCAACTTCATAAAATAGTGTTCAAGAGGTGGGGGCAAGATGAGATCATTATGCATTTATTAAAATTATGGCACTACAAAAGCTCATTAATTAAGACCAAACCATTTTCAAGGAGAGTCGGCATGTTGGATTTTGAGCAGATACAGTTGATGACGCGAGTGCTTTAGCAGACTAAGTTAAAGCATTGGATCATCCTTAAGCAGATACGGTTAAATAAACAATAGCAAGGGTAGCTTCAAGACCGAGTGAAATTGATCCGGCACTCCCAACAATTGTATTTGATAGAAAAAACAGCGTGGAAGCCCACATTTAGCCAAATCAAAATCTTGTTCCACCCGCCCATCTTATGGATCTGGTTCCATGGCTAGTAACATTGGTTCCAGGTCGATATCCAGTGCTAGAACCATTGGCAACTGAGTATTACCCGAGAATGTCATTGTAGTAGTTTTTGCTACTACAGAACGAGAATTTATATGTATTTTGGTGTGTAAATTCCTAATTATAAAACAAAACCACATATCGTTTTCGGGAGAAGATCATAAATCCAAATTTACATGCACAAAAAGATCCGATCGAGTTTTTACAAGTTGGGCAATCTTACCCTGTCGGTTAGGCACACCCTAGTTGTTCGTTGATCATCATGCATTTGTTAAAATCATGACATTGCAAGAGCTCATTAATTAATACCACCATCAGGTTTCGAGCAGGTCACCGAGCATGTCATGTCAAGGTAAGGCGGGGGATACTTATTGATAGCTGTAAAGATCATAATTTTCACAGTGATCTAGGGTTAATGGCAGATCAATAGGGCACCATCGTTGCAATATTTAACACACTCGACGCCTTAAACCCTAATTCCCTACCACGCAAAACATAGTCATGGTAGCTTGACACCTTTAAAAGCTTTCTCAGGGTTACTTGTTCGGTTATGCTTGCACGCCACATATGCGTTGGCTTATGAAGATGCTTAAATGTCGATCTCCAAGTTCATGTCATCTTACAATGAGTGTGGGAAGAGTTGAGCTGCCTTTATTTGTCCATCTGCTTATTTCCATTTCATCATTGTACTGTCTATATCATATTCTGTATGTTTTTCGTCATTTCATCATTGTACTATCTCTATGTGGTAGGCGATATATCCAAGGACGTGCTCTCAATTTATCATTGTATTGTTTGGCCCATGAATTCAACATCTTCAAAACACAGACATTTATAAGTATAACGAGTCGAAGAGCATTGGCCATGGCTACGCAGCCCTGGAGTGGTTGTATGTGTTTTTTTAATAGTTCATCTCACTTTTTCTTTTGTTCCAATATTCTAATTATTAATTATTAACAATTATATAGGCCTGCTAGTGGTAATAATAATATTTGTTGCTCTTGTTTAAACGTGTTACTTATAAATGGCCCTGCTAACCTCCAACCAGGGAATGGTAAAAATAATATTTGATGCCTTTGTTTAATAATAATTTGAGAATGTTACTCTTTTAGAACTAAATATGGAAATTCATAAGTTGTTCCCATGAGATTGTTACTATTTTCGAACTAAATATGGAAATTCATCATAGGATTAGGTAAAGGTTGTGAAACTTTGATGTCATTATGTTGACAATTAAGTGGAGTGAAGATGATGCCTCTATTCAAATTGTATTGGGGTTGTAAACAACAGAGCTCCTGTTTTGTGCACATGAAATGAAGCTTTCCACTAACATACCTCCCATTTATATTGTAACTTGGCTAGTTCAAATTAACCTCAACATGTATTTTATTTCTTGCAACAAATGAAAAAATCACAAAATCTAAATATTTTTTGCACCGAGAGTAACTAGGTGCTCTACAACCCAGTATTGGGGAGATGTTGTCATGTAACATTATATAAGGTAACATATTTGGGCTTAAGAAGTTTACATATGTTTTAAGGAAAATTAAGAGGAGAGTATGAGGGAGATGTTGTCACATAACATTATGTAATGTGACATATTTTAATAATAATAAATTGAGAAATTGAAAACATGTTGGTTTACAAAAATTTACATATGTTTTAATGAAAATTAACCTCTCACTATGAGAGAGATGTTGTCACTAAAGTTATGTAATGTGACATATTTTAATAATAAAAAATTAAAAATTTCAAAAATGAAAACGTGTTGGCTTAAGATATGTAAAAAAAATAAGATTAAAAAAAAATTACACCTCAATAAATTGGATGCTTGATATATCTGGATTTAAGATGGATTTAAGATGCTTTACAAACATTGAAAAGCCAATAGTGTTACTAAGATGATTTCAAGACAATTTTTTAGTTGAAATTTTGCAAAAACCAATAATGTTACTAAAATTGTGGTTATCTAAATAAATTGATGCTCAATACCAATATTTTCATACACAATGAATCTATAATATTTTCTTATACATGTTGGTCGAAGTTTAAATATTGATTTTTTTTTAATTTTCCACTAATATTTCAATCAAATCTCTATATATAGAGTTTATACTTCTTATGTGAGTGTGTTTGACAATATCGCAATTGTTCCCCCACCAATTACTCAATGCTTTTTAGCAAATACCTTTTGCTAAAAATTGTTCCCAAATAGAACATGTAGCAATGTTTAAGACATTGCCACCTAGGCTTTGCTTTATAATGTAATCTATTTTAATCTTTGATTTATCATATATAGAGAGAGAGAGAGAGTACAACATGAGTGGGCCTAATGGTTAAGAGCATGTGTTTCCTCTTAGGAGGTTACAGGTTCAAATCTAGAGGGGGGTAGTGTATGTACACCTTTGTAAATTTTAGCAATTAAATCGTTGCATAGAGACGAGTCCCTTGTCCTACAAACAAGGGGTCTCATACACCAATTTTAAAAATATATTATTATTAGTCCCACAAACAAAGGGGTCCCATACACCAATTTTAAAAATATACTATTATTATATATATATATTGTTTTTATTTATAATGATTTTAAAATAAATGTGAGGTTATAGTAGTGAGATTAAGTAATTAATATTGTATATTTTTTTATTTCTAAAATGGTAATCAATATTGGTAAATAATATATTAAAAAACAATCTTTAAATTAATTAATTAAAAAAACATTAATAAAATAGATAAATAAAAACTATATATAAATGATAATTTTTTAAATTTAGTTAATTTATATATGTTTTTGAAAAAAATAAAAAATAAAAGCCACTCATTAATTAATTAATTAAAATAAAGTTATCAAATTAGAAAAATGAAATAATATTAAAATCATAAAAATATAGAATAAATAAATAAGTGCTTTTTGCAATATTACATTATGTGTTTTTAAAAGATACATTTAAATTTGTGATTCAACATGTTTCAAGTAACTTATTAAAGGGTTTATTCAAAATATCGATTTTAAATTTATGTTAATAGATGTCTTTTTTTTCTACTTCCTTATATACAACGAACATACCACATTAAACTGAAACACGATTGCATCTCTAAACTAAAAAATTAATGGCCCTTTGGACTATAATGTATAAACTAAAAAATTAGCAAAACAAGAGCCATGAGGTGGCAATGTCCCCGATATTGTATTTGTGATAGCTAGTGGTTTGCAATTGCCTATGCAAAAAAAGCTAAAACTCAATAAAAACAGAATAAATTTTGTTATAGCCTAATTAAAACTCAATAAAAATAGAATAAATGTTGTTATAGCCTACTTAGGAATCCTTTTGAGGATGGTAGAAATTTGATTACTTAGAAGACTAGATAGACTCAAGTTCTATTTCAATGGACCCAAAGTGAAGATGGGCTTTAAGAGCTTTGCGAGAACAACTACTACATCTCAAATAGGCCATGAAGGACATACAAACAAGCCTAAATACAGAGTGGGGATGAACCATTTTTTTATTAGCTAAATGATAAATTGTTGATGCTTTGTGGGTGATTGAGTTAATTCATTCACTATCAGAGTAGGAAACCAACTTCTCCTTCTAAAATGGTACCCACCTCTCTCTTGGAGTTGCACATTTGGGCTTGAAAAGTAACTTATCCTCTAAAGAAAGGGTAGAAAGGCAAAAGAAAGAAAAGTGAGGGCACTACTCCATATTTGAATAATGCTAAGCCAATATAAGAACAAGAACAAATTGAAAGTTTTAATCAAATAGAAAAGTTTTAATAAAGTAAGGCAACAATTTCCATTATTACATATATCATAATAACCACTTATGTAAGTGTATACACCTATTAATAATAAAAATAACCTTTTGAAAATTATTTTTTATCATGAAAATAGGTTCTATTGAATTATTTGTCCATTCTTTGAAATTGTTTCTTAAGATTTTCAATAGTATTTTGACAAGAGGGCATATGGCCGTCAAATTGTAGGCCTTCCTTAAAATGAAAAATTCATTACATAAAAAAGACATTATATAGATTATTTTAACACACTTATCAAATATAAAAACCATATAGACATTAACACACTTATCAAATATAAAAACCATATAAACTTTATGTAACAATTTTATACATATATATTTATAACAAAAACATGTATAATTAAAATATGTAAATAAAAAATAATTTTACCTCTTAATCAAATATACTATAGTAAAAATATTTATATTATGAAATTTCAAAATAAAAATAAATATCATTATAATATATTTAAACAATAATAGGGGTGGCAAGAGCGAGGGGATCCTTCTGGATCCTGGAGGACATACAGAACAAACCTTCGCATGGGGATTAGGGAATAGAACTAACAATGAAGCAGAGTGGCTGGCACTTCTTCAAGGCCTGCAGTTCCTTCAGGCTAAAAAATACCGGAAGGTTCTAATTTTCGGAGACTCAAAGCATGTTATCTCTAAATTGATCAATGGATACCCCTCGGGAGCTGTCAACTGTCGCCGCTTGTACAATAAAGTAAAGCTCCTTATGCTCAATTCCTATGAGCCTCTACACATCCTTCGGCTCAACAACACTGCAGCGGATATAATGGCCAATTTGGGGGCCTCTCTCCCACAAGGTCATTACAGGAAAAATGAGAATCCTCCCATCCTCAAATATGTCCCGTAATGAGGTGCCGGATATTCCCTAATCAACACCACCTTCGCATGATAAGGAAGTACCCTCTGTATGGTCATAGTTTGAGGCTCAGCCTTTTGAACTCTCCTTCCCTCCTTCATTTCTTCATTAGCCTCTTTGGCCCCCCTCCTCCCCTTCATCCTTTAATTTTCTTCCCCCCCTCACCTCGTCTCCCTTATCCTTTTTCCCCCTCCTTATTTAACCTCCTTTACCCCCCCCCCTTATCCTTCCCTCCTTCCCGATCTCCATCACCCTTCGTCAACATGCAACTGGCCTCCACTCGTTAACCGTCGGCTCTTTTCATTTATGTGCCAATCCTTCACTCCTCGCCGCATGGCCTTCTCACTGCTCCCTCCTCCGCTCGAACACTGCAGCATTAAAAGTCTTCAGGCCTTGGGATAATGGCATTACCATCTCACACGCTCAACGTCTCCTCCAACATTACTCCATGTCTTCTCTTGGAAGCGATATGTCTCTCCACACCATTTCAATCCTTGGCCCTGGTTTACATGAAGCTCTGCGAATCCTTTTGAAGGTTGTCACAGGCATTGGCGAAGGGGGGTTGCAAGGCCTCCCGTGGCAGGCTCTCCCCCTTACTCACTCTGTAGTGAAGGAAAGGCTCGCTCTTGCAGCCTTTTCCTCCTGTTCGTGTAGCTCTCTCACAGTGTCGCGGACTGTCACTCTCGGCCAAGGTATTCTCACGACTTCTGGTAATTGGGATCGAAGCTTGGTTTTAGGCTGTCGCTGCACGGGGTGGCAGGAAGGAGCGGTGGGCACATTGGTTTGTCGGAAACAAGGCGACTTTTCGCTGCATCGGGAACTTCTTGCGCTTAGCCTTTGCATCAGTCATCTTCAGGCTGCGAACCAAGCCTGTGCTTCTGACAGTTCTGTTTGTGCCATACATAATCAATTCACTCAAATAAGCATTTCGACAGAGGTAAGCAGAATGGCTCAGGCCGGCGACAGTCCAAGCATCACGGACATTAAAAAGAATCTGCGGAGACTGTATGAAATGCTTGCAATCAGTGTCATGGAAAATAAAGAAATGGCTAGGGAGGTGAAGAGTATGGAAGAAACAGTGAGCTACACTTCCCTGCAGATTAGCAATCACGATGCCCGCATTGATGATAATGAAAGTAATCTTCGAGAAATCATGGGTAAAGTCAACAAGATTCAAGAGGACCTTCAGCGCTTCATAGCCATGAATCAGAGTAGCAGAGTATATGGAGACACTGCTAAAGCTATGCATCCAATGGAGGAGGAGTCCGTAGCTCAACCAAAAAATATCAGAGGCACCCCTTAATCTGGTTTTTTTTTCTTTTTTTTCATAAAGTTATGGCTGAATGTTTTTCTGTCTTTTAATATGTAAACAATATGTAAGGGTATACACTACCCGCGGTACTAGATTTTTTGAACAAACACTCTGTGAAGTTTTTTGGAAAACCCCTTGGATAGGCTCTCTGTGCAGCATTTTGCTATGCATAATTTTTCTATAATACCATTACTATAATGAATGGCTGTGCACAGCTTGTTTTTATATACCCCTTTTTTAGTTTCTGTTAAAATATATATATATATATATATATATAAACATGGTAAGATATTTTATCCTTTCCTATAATTTTGTTAAAATAAAATAATCATTAAAGATAGCTCACTCATCCTAATCAATTTGAAAAAATAAAAAAATGTAAGTGAAGTGGTTACAAACAATGCCAATGTCGACCCCATCTCACTCAACCTAATCAATTTGGAAAAAATAAAAAAATATAAATGAAGGCGTTACAAACAAAGGCAATGTTACATCTGCATGACATTAAAACAAATGGCATGACAATACCAATGTTACATTTGCATGACATCAAAACAAATGGCGCGGGAAGAAATTCACAGTACGAAATCAATATATATGAGAGTTTATGTACAAATATGCGTTGCTGCTGTTGCAGTTGCAATTGCATCCATATAACGCAATTGCATAAGCGCCTACTTTGGAATTTTTGAGTTCTAGCCTGCAAAACTATATCAAATGGCAAGCTCAGTCATGGTTGAAAGGTTTGCAGAGTTTATAGGCCTAAGGCTTTCGGTTTCTTCCTCCAACAAATTTCAGTTGGGCTTCTCCAAGCATCACGGTCCATTTAAACTAATTTACAGAGTAAACTTCGATAGTCAGTAAAGTGTTATTTTCCTATATAGAACCAATTTAACTTAAACAATGTGAAGAGGGACGAACTAAATCCTATCCGTTTTTTAACATAAAACATTTATTTTCATAATTTTATTTTATGCATCCATTGAACTCTAACTCTATCAATTTAAAAGCGAATCAACAAAGGAGAAAGAAAAGGAAGTTAGAGTAGAATATAATCAATGCCCATTAATGTTTGTTATTAGCTAAAATAACCAAGGAATGTAATACAATATCAATAAAACTGGAGCATACTCAGTCATTCCATAATAATTGTATTTCTACTAAAAGTAAAAATCCATCATTTAGTAAAAATCCATCATTTAGTGTTTGAGTGTTCTCAAGATCTCCATCATTTAGTGTTCGAGTGTTCTCAAGAACTTTAAGGTCTCTGGAGAATTTAAATGACACAGGAATTTAAATGACAAATAAAGCATTTGTCATTAAACTCAGCCACAGTACCTGTTCCGACTGAATACCAATAATGCTCCTTGTTTGGAGCACGATAACGCTCTTAAAGGACTACCAGCTACCGGAAGCGAATGTTTATGGTAGCATCTTTGGGTGACCTGTTAACTTTTCCTATAGATGTGTCGAAACTGTAGAAACAGTTAACTGTTTGGGGCACGATAGCGCTCTTAAAGGACTACCAGCTACCGGAAGCGAATGCTTATGGCAGCATCTTTGGGTGACCTGTTAACTTTTCCTATAGATGTGTCGAAACTGTAGAAACAATTAAGTATCAACCTCAACATTGTAGAATTTTATTATCCTGTAATCGATCGATTACCAGTAATCTCGTGCGTTATTTCAAAACTTAGAGTCTTAGCCTTCAAATTGATGAGTTGAGGTTAAATCAATGTCGAACGCCAAGCTTATTAGTGAATGTGTGTGCCCACTCTCTGAAATTCATGTTAATCTGTTGATCCCAAATGTTTCTATACTTAACAGTTCTCCCAACGCACTTTTTCTCTTGATCTTGCAACAAACTGCCAAGGAATCCTAACAGACGGGGTCGTTATAAAAGCAAAGGCGTAGTTGCAAACTTTTACTAAGGAGGTTGGCATTGGATTCAATATAAAGATATTAATTTGGAATGTAGAAAAATCGCCACCAGTATTACCTGTGAACTAAATCAGTGGTAAATTCTCATATAAACCGTATTAATCTCCCAGCGACCGTTGATCAATCTGGGAGAGATGACAGTGGTTATCTTAGCGAACTGATCGAGATACCTATTAATCTTGTTCGTGTTGTTCGGTTGACGGGTTGGTGCATCATCTATCTCATGCTCGACAGAGAGGAAAGAGAGTCAGACCAATGTATCCCAAATGCAACAACATACATTAAATTAAATAAGAAATGTATGCAGGGATTATTTTTTAGGTTGCTTGAAATTAATGAAAAAGGCATGAAAAGCATATAGATGACACGTTTAGAACCCAGATACTCTACTGAGCCCCGGTACGTGGCACTTCACAAATTCGACAAGTTATCGCACAAGTGGTAGGCAACGTGTCGATCCATTTCATTCCTTTTATTTGCATGCTTTTAGACACCTCTGATACATTCACGAATTCAACTGTGAATTTTGTTGAGAGGAAAGCAAGAAAGGAAGAAAGATTTGGGAGTATTCTGCTTCAATGGTGCGTTCAACAGATCCCGATAGGAAGAGTGATAAGGGATGTTATTGATATGTTCGTGCCTTATATGGACATGGTCGTTTACTATGGATCCAAGCATGCCACTAATGGCTGGATCCAAGCAGGTCATTAATGGCTGCAAAATCAATCCCTCTGCAACTGTGGACCGCCCAAATGTGCAAATTGCAGGTCGACACTTCAACAACCGTCTCTATACTCTGGTACCCATTTTATGAATAATTAATTCCAGCACCCCTCAGCTTTTCTTTCATAGAATGAATACATAGTTGTGTTATCTTTATCAGCCTTCAAACATGGGTTTCTTAGTTGTGCATGCATTTACATTGATCAAGTAATGAGAGACCTAGATGCTCCTAGCCCTAGCAAACCGAACATGCGGGAATGGGTTCACTGGTACAATTCATTTGCTCCCTTCTCCTCTCTTGAATTTATAAACACAATACACAAAAAGAGATCCTGTAATGAGAAAGATTGTAAGGTAGAGATCCTGTAATGAAAAAGATTGTAAGGTAGAGATCCTAAGGTTCATATATATCTCCAGGGTTCATATATATCTCCAGTTCCAGTTTTCTTGAATTCCAGAAATGATTATAGAGTGAGAAACCTAGGTGAAACTGAACATAGCTTTGGATTTGGTCTTTACTCTGCTCATGACAACATTCTGACTCAGACCATAAAAAAAAATATGAAGAAATAAAATTTCAATAATTTTGAATTGAAACCATAAAAAAAGACAATTTTTGGACCATAACAAAAATCTCTTCGTGTCAACATACCACAGTACCAAAAGAAAGTTTTTTCTTGCGGCCATTTAGTTTAATCGATTCCAGACTGAAACATGTTGGTAGCTGGCCTACCTGATATCATTAAGATAAAATTAGCTTCGCATACAAAATTTACACATTCGCAAGGCTTTGCTGACTGGTTTCTTCCAACAAAAGAGTAAAAATTGAGCAATTTTTCTCGCCATGAACAGGTGAACTTCAAAGTCCAAAATCTGAAGAAAAACTGCAACCCAACTGGGTATCATTATTTATGAAAATTTTCCTCGAATCCAGTCTCCTGTCCGACAGAATTCTATGCTAAAAAAACAAAGTTAATACAATATACCTGCAAGTGCATCTAGGAGCGTCGACTTCCCAGATTCGGAAGGACCCATGAGAGCCATTAGGGTTCCGGGATCTGCATATCCATGCATATCCAGTCAAGTCTGGAAGCACAGTCTGAGTTTCACCGCTGCTAATAGAAACAGTAACACAGAGCTCTTGCCATGTGAGCCACGCAGACACATTCCCAAAATTGCTTTTCACAAAGAGTTTGTACTCTCTTAATTATTGCCATCTATCTTTGGAGCCATCAAAACGGGAGCCCTCTGCCTTTCCATGCGCATTCTTATTCCCGCACTTCCAGCTTTTAGGGTCTTCAGTGGGCCTGTTCCATCAGAGGTCGAGGGATCCAACCTCACGCCCCTCACCTTGCAATTTCCATTTCGGCCTCGGTGCGGCTGACAGTCTCGACGTTACAATGTCGACGTCTGTAGATGGCGATGCCAGAGTCAAGGCGATCTTTGATGCAATTCGAGTGGTTCCAAATTTTCCAAAGCCTGGTATTTAATTTAATTTAATTGCCCTTCAAACCCTCAGCTCTTTCTTGAAGTTCCAGTCTTCGCCTTTTCAAGACGGTCGTCCCGTTGTTTCTCTAAATTTGCCAACTGCGATTTATGTCAAGGATTTTGAGTCACTGTGTTTTTTTACTTTGAACAGTGTGTGCTATGTTACAGAAGTCGAAATGTAGTTTGCCAGTTTCTCGAGAGCGTTATTCTCTAGAATGTCGTTTCCTTCCACAACGTTTGGCTGAGCGGACTCAAACCAAAGAAAAACCGCAACTATCATGAGAAAGGAAGAGCAAGAAGTTTTTGAGAAGACACTGATTAGCAGGGCAGGTGCGGCAGCACAGAGGAATGACCGATAGGCAACTCAAAGTAAAAGGTGGCATGCATACACATTGTTCCAACCGTAGTGACTAGAACCCCCATCCCCCGAGAATACGTCGGCCATTATACAGAGATTTCTGGAACGACTCCATTCTCCACCCGTTTATAAAAGTTGAAGACACGCCAATGGTTAATGCCCGCAAAGTATGAGGGCTACAAACTCCATATTTTGGAAACACAATTGTTTTTAATACTTGCAGCCGCCACACGAAAACCAAATCAATGCAACCTTGGCTTTCATCAATGCGCATTAATAAATTGTTTTGTCACCTTCCCCCTACGCCTGAGGGCTGCAATCCAAAACCTACGTCATTAACCCTGCAACCAATCAAAATTTTACAAATTAAAGAATTTAAATTTTTTTTTAACTCCCACAAGTTTTAACATTGATTTTTTTTTTTTAATTTGAAGTTTGTACAAACTAACTAATAGTTTCGACCCATATATAAATGTCCCCATCGAACACAAAAAAAATCATAAACTCGATAAATTAAGTTGAGCAAGTACATAAGAAAAGAAAAGCAGGTAAAGTGATGCCAACCCTTTAAACCTCCATGTACATCGCTTAGTATATCAACTTTATGAGCTCCATGTACATCTATGTACCACTTTTTTATACTTTCTCTTTGTTCTCAAAGTATAATGTACCACCTTTTTTATACTTTCTCTTTGTTCTCAAAGTATAAAGGAAGCTCTTGAATATGCAACAAACAAATTTTTAGTTAAAGATGTTCATATTATGGAAGTAAGTACAATTACATGGTTGATTATTGTGCTTTCTCTTAAAACTAGGGTAGATGCTTCAAAATTCATAAGCCCATATAAGCATTATATATATATATANTGCATAAAAATATATATTAACAAAAATTGGTGCTTTCAAAGATTGGGGCAAGTCCTCCTAACTTGCCTCTTCCACAATATTTTGGCACATCAAGTCTTGGGCACGCTTCTCCCAAGCCCATAGTGCATTGGACGTTTATCTAGCATCTTTGCACTGACTGTTTTGGACACCTCCTGTGCCACTCCTTGGTATGTTGAAACCTCACGTCTTGTTTGACAGAATTCCCTACTTCCTTCTGCCCTGTTTGACTCTCTTTCCACTGCCTACATGTGAAGCTTGCTACTTCACATCTCTAAGGAAAAATATCCAAGTCTGAAGAACCCACTCAGGCATCCATCCGATACTTGACAAAAATGTTGTTCTTCTCTAGCAACGTTCTGCATGTTGGGAACACTCCATCCAAGTATGCCAAGCTTCGAGTGATCCCCTCCTAGGAACCCTCTTGCCAAGACCTGAGTGCGCTCCTACTCGTTTACACTCCTTCATGTTCTTCCCAAAACCAAGTCTTCATCGAAGGTAAGGTACACTCATGCAGATCATGACATGAATATGGGCACTCCCATCAATCGTCACCACCTCTTAACATGCTCCAAACACTTCACTGCAACTTGTTTCGGTCCAAAACAGTGTTACAAAAACCGGTCGGTTTGATCGGTTTCAGGGCCTCACTAGGTCAAACTGGTGTCTTAAACTAGAAATGACCGGTTTCGTATGGAACCGACCGGTTTTGACCGGTTTTACCCGTTCCATTCCGGTTTTGATTGGACTTACAGGTTCTAATTTTGACCAGTTCCATACATAATTGTACAACAACACTTAAAAGGGTATTTTTATTTTTATTTTTAATTAAAAAGTTGGTTGAATGGGGAAGGCTCTAATGAAATATGCTCAGTATGGCACATAACAAGAGCCCTTTTTGCAAATTTGTCCCAATGGTTTGGATTCACATGGTTGCACATGAATATATATGTAATTTTTCAAAATTTAAGTATTTTTTGTAATTTTGGTGGACCGGTTTTGTGATCCGATTTTTTCCCTGGTTTTGATCTGGTTCCGATTTTCAGTTTTCAGGGTCGACTGGTTTGACCACTGGTTCGATTTTTTTAATCTTGATCCAAACCTTGCTTTGTGTTAGCCATGCTCCTACTCGGCACTTTCCCTGCTAGAACAAGCGACACACTCCTAGACTCACACCAAGTGCCTCTTGTGCGACACCTACCGAACTTCCCAACACTTCGCAACTTCTTAGGAATTTGCGTTCTTTTCTTTCCTATGGTCAAGATGGGCACTCCTCTTACTAGCTCGCATTGTCTACTTTGCACCAGCATTAAGTATGGGCATACTGCATGTTTAATGAATCCACCTCTTGTCTTACATGCGATGATTACAGACACATTAACTATCCCACATTTCGTCTTATGTGTGTATCCACAAACACTCCTACAACACAAAGATCCAACTCTTACTGTCTTTCAAGTGCACTTCACACCGTGTTGGCATCCTTTTCCATGCGCTAAGCACTACTCTGCCAAGTGCTTATGCTCATTGGAACGCCTCACACTTGCTTTCAACAAAGTCTGGGCCTTCCTTTGCCTATGCATCATCATTGCGTGTTGCTGCTACTAGCTGAACAATTTCATGGGTTCTCTAAGGTTTCCCACGCACTCTTGTCGACTTTCGCTAGGCTTCCACCTACAATGTCCAACTTTCTGCGGTTTCAACACTTTGAATGCATCTCGCAAACGAATTCCCACTCAAGTCTCTACTGAGTTTCACCATTGGTCGCACTTGTTGCCATGCACCTCCCTGGTGCACTTGTCATTTGGTCTGTAGGCACCCACTTTAGTGGTAAGAGTTATCGGATGAACTAGTAGGGCTAGTCAGCGATATGAAAACTATGGAGAGAGTGACCACTGTCACCTTATCCACTCTTCCAAAACATCTTTGGAGAGTATGAACCTCCTAGGGGAACACCCTAATTGCAAGTTTGTATGGACACTTAGACACCAAGTTATATATTCTTTGTAAGGGGTTGGTGACCAATGCCTTTATGAATTCAATTCAAGGAATGAATAAGACATACTTTATAAACCAATACTAATCTTATGAGTGCAACTTCAGTAGTACATCCATTCTTCACAAATAAGTGACCACTTTCGACTTATTCAACAATGTATCATTCATTACAAGTGTGTTGACCACCTAACAAAATAGGTGGCCAACCATATACCATGCACATGTACCATATGCCTTGCAGATGAGAAAGAAGTACCTAATAAATTTTTTCCAAGCGAGGAAGCTCTTCTTCTTATCTTTTCTCCATGAAATTTTTGCACCCCTTCGGGAGAATTTTTTGAATGATATGTTAGCATGAGGGTCTTTTTTTGTACAACTTGATTGCCTAGGACTTTATCATTAGGGAAGTCCTTTCATCGAGTGTTTTTTCCCTTGGATAATTAAAATTTATTTTTAGTGATTATAATTATCTGATTTTTTCACTCAAAATTTTCACCAAATTGGTGAAAGGCATTAAAATGATCGAGTCCGTGGGGTGATTAAGGTCTAGGAATGTTGTATATTACCATGCTAGACATTATCCAGAGTGTTACAGAATTTCATTAAGTTTTTCCTAGGATTTTTTAATTTTTGGTGATTAAAATATATCCCTCAGCATAAAAAAAATTTGTAATGTAAAGAGGGATAAGTGGCTCCTAATGCCCATAAATATGGGTATGGGTACTCAAAATCAATGGCATGGGACCCTATACACCCTTACTCCAAGTTTGAAGTAATTTGGACAATTTTTCTAAGGTTTTGGATATGTTTTCCTAAGTCACTTCAAAAAATCAGGAAATTTGGCCATTAATTATAATGACAAAAAATTGTAAAGTGACTAAAGTCACTTGGGGAGAAGAAATTAAGTTTCCAAATGTTATATTTATTCCTAAGGTGACATTAGAGGTAAGAAGAGGCCCCCCATGCAAGTGTTTCTTAAGTTTGAAGTTGTCCTCTCTAGGAAGTGTGCCCCCCTCTCCATGGGCCCTCCCCTCTCTCATTTGAGAGGTGGCAATCATGTACATGGGGTCCCCTCTCACTCTTTTCCTATATAAGGAGGATTCTCCTCCTCATTTGGGACAATTATTTCGTAAGATCTTTCTATTATTTCACTCTCTTGTTCTCATTTTGAGAACCATTTTGTAATTTTCAGCCGTTGTGATCAATAAAGACAAATCTTTGGGGGAGATTGGGTGCTTACTCAATGTGGATAGTGTGCTCCTATTTTTCATTGCTATCATATGCCATTAGATTCCAAAGAATCAAATTGTTTTGTTTGGTGAGATCTATTGCATTTTTGTAATAGATTTTATGAGTTTTTCTTCCTTGTATTTGAAAAGTTCATGCATTTTCTCGGTTGAATAGTATGATTTTTCAAGTCATTGTTAGGAACTCACCTCTCTTGTTTGTGTGAAGCAAAACATTTCAAGTTGGAGGTTATCTAGAGGGGAGAGTGGGATTCTTTGGTTAGATGCCCCACTTCTTCAAGTTGAAGAGCAAAGAACATTGTTTCCTCACCCATTTTCTCATAAAATTTATGTATTTTATTTATCTCTTTAAAGCACCATTAGATCTTGTTAAAACCTTTATTTGTACAAGTTATTTGAAGTTATTTACTCTGCAATTTTATGTAAAATTTTGTACAATTTTCATGCTTGTATGCAAGGTATCCCAAAGTGATTTTGGGCATCTTTTACTTTTTTATGCTTGTTGTTTATTACAGGTTTTTCGTAGCACAAGAGGAAACTCCGTCAAAATCTGGACAGAAAATTGTGCAAATGACTCCCAAAAGCCACCACTTCAAAATCCATAGTCCAAAGGGGTCAAATCTCTTCTCTTTCTCTTATTTCCCCAAATTTTAAAGTGTTGAAATTTCATCATTTGTAACAAGTTCAAGAGCCTCTTGAACTTGATTTTTATTTTATTTTAAGAACATTCAAGTTTCTTTCCATTTTGAGCCATCCCTTGCATGCAAAGGAGGTTGGGCTTGCCCACCCTTGCATGCAAAGGAGGTTGGGCTTGCCCACCCTTGCATTGTAAGCTAAGAGAGGCTAGATATAGGTGCTTAGCTTTATTTCATTATTTCATTTACTTTCATTGCTTGCCCCATTTCTTCACTAGGAAGAAAGTTGTGTGGCTAGTTTGAAATTTCAATTTATAAAGCTTTTCCATCTATTGATTGCAAGGAAGTTAGTTTCTCCCACCCTTGCAAGCAAAAGAGGAAAGGATAGGTTAATTTGTTTTCTTTCTGCAAGTTTTTTTTCCCCCACCCTTTCCATTTGGAAAGTGGGTTGTGAGGCTAGTGTTAGTTTTTAATTTTGCTTCAAGTTATTCTTTTGTTCCCACACCTTGCAAGTGAGTTGGCTTGTCATCATTGCAATATCGTGCTGGATCATATAGTTAAATCTCTTTACAGTTATTTTATTGTTTATTTCAAAACAAATAACCGTTGCCCCAATCTTCGCCTCGTATTCACTCCCCTTGTCGGTTAGTCCAACCCTGGGTGACAAGAAAGGGAGAAGATTTGAGTTGGATAGATTAATAAGCACCCACCTTTTATCTTGATAAGAAATTGAGAAAATAGAGGTTAACTTGTGGAGCTAGATAGGTATAGGTTGTTGGGAGCCTCGTGGCACTTAGTGCCCTATTGTTTAGCGCCCAACAATATTTGGGATTGACTTGCGGAGCTAGAAGGGAGCTTTGTGTTCTCTTGTTGAGCACCCAACAATCTCTCTCAAATCGAAAGAGATAAGTGTTCGGGGTAGACTCATTAGTAGGTTGTGTGTTTCATGTTTCAAACATTAATCCCCTAAGCAAAAGTGAGACTTAAAATTAACCTGAAATTTACAGGACCACTTGCAAAACATTTCAATCACTTGTATTTACTTTCAAAGCATTTCATTAAAGATATTTTATTTCCAACAAGTTATTTTTGTTTTTGGATGTTTTAAAGTTTGTAAGTGAAATTATTACAATTCTTTTTCCTATCTTGTATAATTTATTTTCATTAAGGGTGATTCCATGAAGGTGGGTAACACTTTTTGGCCAAATTTGGTGATGAAAACCTGATGTTTTACTCATGTGCTAGATAGAAGCACTTGAAATGCATATATGCCATGTGAATTTCAACTTGCAGTCAAAAACCAAATTGTAGAATATTATGTTGGCTTCCCAATGATATTTTTTGAAAAGTATTCCAATGTCATTTAATGTGTGAAAATTTGCATTTAATGAACTGTGCGACCTTACAAATTTGAAGAAGTTAATAAGTGGCTCGTGTCCCACCCCAATAATTCAATCTTACATTAATAATTTAATATATATATATATATATATATATATATATAAGCATGATCTACACAAAATGCACTGTGTTTTGCATATTTTTTTTGTTAATTTATTTCGCAATATACAATTATTTATTATTTTTCGAAAGTGACCACATCTGATTTCAGCATCATTTTATACACGCATGTCCATCCCAACTTTTTTTTCACTCTTTTCAAAAATTGAAAAACCAAAAATACCCTTATGAAGAGGACCCACCGATGTGTGGGCTGCGCATTTTAAAGAAATTTTTGGATTTGTATTTTTACCTTGTGGATTTTTCTTTGATCTGCTTCGAAGTTGTTGTTAGGTTTTCAAAGTGTAAGTTTTAGAACGAATTAAAAAAAACCATATGAATGTCAAAGCGCATGCATGTTACCTCAATGGATAGAGGATTCGGTGATGAATCTATCAGTATAAACTCTGCTCAGTTATGCACCATGAATGACAGGGTTTACACCCCTGGAAGACACATAGAAATATTGATTTTCCTGTAAGAGGGATAATTCTCAATTTTTCAGGCCCTCGATTGAGGTATGTAGCTAGATCAAGGTATTCAAATCTCTCAATCGAGGTTTTAACAATAGCTCGATCGAGGGTTTATTAGACCCTCGATCGAGGGTCTAATAAACCCTCGATCAAGCTACTGTTAAAACTTGGTCAAGGTAGTACCCCGTGTCCTATTTTCATAATTTTTTTTGCACAAGGACCTTGATCGAGGTATGTAGCTTAATCAAGGTCTTAACACCTCGATCTAGCCTTTTATTAAACCTTCGATCGAGGTTCTAACACCTCAATTGAGGTTTTAGCAGAAGCACGATCGAGGGTTTAAGAAAACCTCGATCGAGCGTTTAAGAAAACCTCGATCGAGCGTTTGTTAAACCCTCGATCGAGGTGTTAAGACCTCGATCGAGGGTTTAAAAATTGCTCGATCGAGGTATATTTTTGTGTTTTTGACGAAAGAGCCTTGCCAAAAAGTGTAACCGAGCTCCATGGATGCACCCTTAAGCAAGCATTGATTTATTGACTCCATTTACCCCCAATAGATAAGACACTGGTATAATCATTGTTTTCATTGTTTCATTCTTTAAAGAATTATTTAGTTGAGTTTCATCTTGGTTTGATTGTCATCAATTTATTTGTTGCATATTGCATGACCGTTTGTCATATAAATAATAATTTTAACTCCCATTTAAAACCTTTGAGAAACTTAGTAAGTAGGAACTACCCCCCTTGACCTTTTGGGAGTTGGGTTTAAATAGAGGAGTTAGGAATCAAGGTGACATTGGATTCCAAACTCATAGTTTCTCCTCAAGAACATGCCTAGCGGTTGGGAGACTTTCTATGGTTGTGTATTTTAGGAGGCAACAAAGTGTAACAGCCAATTACTTTCCAATAGCTCTGGTATAACATAAGGCAATAGGACGACCTAAAAGTGTTCCAACATTCAATATGTTTCATTAATATACACTATCCCAAAATCATCCAAATATGAATATCAATCGCCTTTCAAAACATTTATCAGTTAGCAATAGGACTGCCCATACATAACAAAAATAAAGTTCAATATGTGTATGTAAATAAAGTCTGGAATCCAATCATAAGAAAGAGTTCCAGGAAGTGTGCATTCAATGGATATTATACATCATAATTATAAAATTTTTCCAACCATTTGTTTATTTTTAACACTGGTGGATACCTTGAAACAATGCTTAGGACTGACTACAAATGAAATTGCAGACTGTATAGGGTCTAAACAAGGTTGTAACAGCTTGAAATAGAACAAAGAATGGTGAATGAGGGCCAATGAGTGGTGTAAGGAGTGGAAAGAGAGAAGCCCTAAGGTGGAAATAAAGGCAACCAAGGGTAGGAGAGGGAAGGGAGAGGAAATTTAGGGGATGAATAATGTGAGACAAGGGCTGAACAAGCCTCAAAATGGAGGACCGAGCGAAAAAAGGGAAGGCCAGTCCCTAGAGAAGGAGGCCGAGGTGGATTTGAGGTATGCTAAGGGTGGGATGTAACATAGAAAGGAGGTTGTGGGTTGTAAGAGGAAAGGAGGATAGCAAGCCGAGGTGGAAACCGTTAAGGCCAAGGGGTTGAGAGAGCCCTAGGAGGTAAGGAGAGGTAGAAGAAAGAGGAAAAGGGAGGTTGCTAGCCCTATTTTAGGAGTTTTAGGGTTTTATTAACAAAAACCAAGCCCTAACTAACCTAACACAACATGCAAATGCGATCTATCTAATCCTGCATGCAAGGTTTTGAAGGAGAAGAAATTTTGGGATAAGGGTTGTAGGTTTCACCCTAACCCTAGGGAATCTAAGGATTTTACCAGCCTTCCTTCGAGAATATTATCCTAGGTTTGGAAACAAAACCTAAAGGCCTAAGGCTCTAACCCTAGAAGGACTCCTACAAGGGATGTACTTCTATGAACCAAGTTGATTAAAAGATGAAAAATGACCTAGCTAAGACAAAATGCAACTTTAATGGCTACCATTCAATCAACAGCATGCATCATTCATCAACATTTAACAAAGAGAGATAAAGAAAAGCCCTAGATACCTCCTTATGCAAGTGTTTAGCCAACAATTCAAAGCATCGCCTTTAGCAAGAGTATATAACCAAAGAAACTTCAATAAATTGCCATCCAAACCCAAAAAATCATCTTTGTGAAGAGGTGTGCATCACTTCCAAAGATCCCCAGTTGGGTAAAATAAGTGCATAATGTATTATCCCACTTGTCTTATCTTCAAATGAAGTGAGGAGAGGCTTATAAATAGCCTTCTCACACTCACTCTACAAATATATCCATAAACTCATGCCTTAAAATGTCAACTTGGAATTATAAAATGTCACCTTAAAATTTTAGCATAAAATAATATAAAATAATTCAAAAATGGCCTAAAGTAGGCTACTTGGGGTATTTTTTTCCCAAGTGCCTAAAACTACTAAAAATAAGCAAATCACTCTAAGTGAAAGGCTGGAGTGAGCTAGAGGGAGAGCGGCATGCCCCATCTAACCCTAAAAATGTTGTAATTCCCTCAACGCCCCTCTCAAAGCAGCGGTACGACCTAAAGGTGGAAGGATGATGCCATCTGTGGAAGGAGTCCAAGGAGAGTACGCCAATTAGCTGAAGGACCAAGAGGGTGTCTGAGGTGACTATGAAAGGAGGCCAAGGTCTCACAACTGAAGGAAAGGTCACTTGGTGCAAGGAAACAAGTGTGGGGTCATCTGATCCAGTGAACACCCCCTATGAACCCTGGACACCAACCCTAGAGTTAAAACTCCAACAAAGGGAAGCCAGTAGTGCCATTAATATATATTAGTCCTAAAGGAAGGACCAAAGGGCCCGACCATGACGAACACTGCTGAATAACACCCATCCTAGTAAAAAAATGGCCTCTCTCTCCCTGGGGCATATTTGAAGGTGTGTTGGGTATAGGTGCATCGTAACAATGTCTTCAATTGTGGGGCAAGTGCTCTTCCCGAGAGTGCTAGAGAACCTATAAATATTCTGGTACCTGTTGACCTACACACACATCAAATATCCAAGGGGATTAAAAGCATCATGAGGAAGACACTTTCATTCTGCCTTGTTCAATTTAGAAATAAAAGTAACTAAATCATGGGGACCGACAAATGCAATTCAATGTAACAGTAATATGCCTAGACCTAAATGAAACTAACCCTACCTATGTTAAACATGATAATCAAAATGGGTTAAGTATAATCATACCACTAATGTAACCGGCATAGTAGGAAATTCATACTTGATCTTTTACCTTTTCCTTTAGATACAATCCATGATAAAATCTCATTAATGACAAACCAAGTATGTACCAAGATCTTCCTCCAGATAGGAGATGAAAATTGGATGACTGTAGGAACTTGGAAGCCTTGATTTTGGTGCCATGGGGAGGGACTGCTCTGACAAGATTTGTTGATTGAAGCTTCTACTGGACTTATGTATGGGACACCTCCATTGTACATCTCCATTGAGAGCAAAATTTTCCTAAAACTTGGCCACAGATATTGAACTTGGGAGGCTATTAGTAAAACAAGTCCTCGCAAGTATTCATATATCAACCACAACTTATCACTGCATTTACTTAAGTATTTATTTGGATATACAAGTATATCGCTCATCTTTGTAGTGATCATGTTAGTATCCCAAATAATCCTTGAAATTTTGAAAGTGTCAACTATATAATTCATACCTTCGGGGTTCAAACGGAAAGATAAACAATAAATACTATGAAATCGAGGAATGAAAATCACACTTGTCTCGATCTTATGGAAATGGGTTGTTGGAAACTTACCGATACTATCCAAAAAGAGATGACCAACTTCTGCAAAGTGTGCCGTAAGATAGAGCTGGAAGTATTGATCTAGGGACATCATCAGTCGGAAGGTAGTAGGAACCTTATGTATATGACAATTAGTAACAGGAACCACATCTCGTCCTACTCCATTATCAAGAAAAACAACAAAAGGGTTGATCCATTCTTCATTGATGACATATAAGACCTCTTTCCCCACACATGTGCAAGAGAGAGGGTCCATTATGGTGCTACAAGGTCTTGAAGAATCGAATATCATTAGACTGAGAAACTCCCCGTATCGTTTTTTCTTCTATACCCTTGTAATTTTCTTCCAAGAGAGCCATAATATCATAAGAAACTGCAACCTGAGGATATCGAGAACTCACCAATTATTCAATTTCTTCAACTAGGGCTTCTTGGTCTTCATTTTCTGAAGGAATCTCACTTTCATCTTCAGGAATTCCTTCATCTTCGGACATAAGGGCCATAATGTCGGTAACCAAGCCTTCAACAATGGCTTATTCAAGTAAGCATTCTGAACGTTTATCTTCATCATAAACTTCATCATCAAGGATTGCTTCATGCTCTTTTGAGACCTATTCATCCATATCCGTATGATCGTCTTACACAATCTTCATGATTTTCTCTTTAACGTTAGGATCCCACGAATTGCATAATTCCTCAACTAGTTGTAGATAGGAGGATATACCCTTAGGAGGGAGTCCACATATGGGTTCCCTCCTAGATCGAAGGACATTACAAATAATTATATCATGGTATGCTTGTTTGTGATATCCCATGCCACAAGAACTTCTTTGAACTTCATAATGTGTGCTATAACAATATCTTCACCCTTGTGGAATGTCGGAATAGTTTTAAAACAATGATGCTTGTCAAACCTATTCAGGTATCCTGGAATGTTTGAGAAGTCATACAAATTGAGAATACCCATATCTTCTGCCCGAGAATGCTTGCTTTGAACTTCCTTATCTTTTCTTCAGTGGAGTTGCCTACAAAGTTAATCTTTAACAAAATTTTATGAAACGACAAAGCAAAGCATACCTCTTGGTATTGTTCTTGCAAAGAATTTGATTTGATTTTCTTTAGTGGAGTCGCCAGGAGAGACCTATTAGGTTAAACAAATATAGCCAAAGTACATAACAAAAAGAATACATGATTGATGGGTTGAGTTCTTTGTGGAGTCATGAGATAAACCTACAAGATTATTCCTTTCTAGAAAAATATATGCAATCATGTAAACACAGACTTGAGGCTTACCAACAATGTTGTTCTTGACTGGATAAGTCACATCAACAAATTTGAGGTCCCCGACAATGGCACCAAAAATGTTACTAGATGAACTAGTAGGGCTAGTCACTGATAAGCAAACTATGGAGAGAGTGACCACTGTCACCTTAGCCACTCTTCCAAAACTTCTTTGGAGAGTCTTAACCTCCTAGGGGAGAGCCCTAATTGCAAGTCTATAAGGACACTTAGACACCAAATTATATCTTCTTTGTAAAGGGTTACTAACTAGTGCCTTTATTGAGTCAATTCAAGGAATGAATAAGACATACTATATAAAAAAATACTAATATTGTGAGTGAAAATTAGTATACCAACTTCATTAGTACATTCATTCTTGACAAATAAGTGACTACTTTCAACGTATTCAACAAGGTGTTATTCATTACAAGTGTACCAGCCAATTACTTTCCAATATGTCTAGTATAACACAAGGAAGTAGGACAACCTAAAAGTGTGTTAGCATTCAATGTGTTTCATCAGTATAAATTATCCCAAAATCATCCAAATATGAATATCAATCACCTTCCAAAACGTTTATTAGTTAGGAATAGGACTACCCATACATAACGAAAATAAAGTACAATATGTGTCTGCAAATAAAGTCTAAAATGTAATCATAATAAAGAGTTCTAGGCAGTGTGCATTCAATGCATATTATACATCATAATTCTAACCTTTTTCCAACCATTTATTTGTTATTAACGTTGATGGAGACCTTGAAACAATGCTTAGGAAAGTTTGGAAATGAAATTGTAGACTGTATAGGGTTTAAATAAGGTTGTAATGCCCTGAAAATAGAACAAATAATGGTGAATGAGGGCCAATGAGTGGTGTAAGGAGTGGAAAGAGGGAAATCATGAGGTGGAAATAAAGGCAAGCGAGGGTAGGAGAGGGAAGGGAGAGGACATTTAGGGGATGGCCGAGGTGAGACAAGGGTTGTACAAGCCTCAAAATGGAGGATCGAAGGCAGAAAGAGAAGGTTGATCCCTAGAGAGGGAGGTCGAGGTGGATTTGAGGTAGGCCGAAGGTGAATATCGAGATATAACCTGGAAAGGAGATCGAGGGAAGTAAGAGGGAAGGAGGATAGTAGGCCGAGGAGGAAAAAGGTAAGGTTGAGGGGTTGATGGATCCCTAGGAGGTAAGGAAAGGAAGAAGAAAGAGGAAAAGGGAGGCAATTATCTCAGTTTTAGGAGTTTTTAGGATTTTATTAACATAAATAAAACCCTAACTAACCTAATATAGCATTCAAATGCAATCTATCTAATCCTACATGCAAGGTTTTGAAGGAGAAAAGGTTTTGGGACAAGGGTTTTAGGTTTTTCCCTAACCCTAGGGAATCTAAGGATGTTTCTAGCCTTCCTTCGAGAAGATTGTATTAGGTTTGGAAACAAAACCTAAAGGCCTAAGTCTCTAATAATAGGACTCCTACAAGGGACGTACTTCTGTGAACCAAAGTGACTAAAGGCTGAAAAATGACTTAGCCAAGACAAAACGCAGCTCCAATGGCTACCATTCAATCCATGAACATGCATCATTCATTAACATTTAACAAAGAGAGATAAAGAAAAGCCCTAGATACCTCCTTTTGCAATTATTTAGCTAAAAAATTAAAGCATCACCTTTAGCATTGAGCATAGAAGCAAAGAAAATTCAAGAAATTTCCATCCAAACCCAAAGAATCATCTTTGTCAAGAGGTGCACATCACTTCCAAAGAGCCCTAGTTGGGTAAAAATAAGTGCATAATGTATTATCCCACTTGTCTTATGTTCAAATGAGCTGATGAGAGTCTTATAAATAAGAAATTTCCATCCAAACCCAAAGAATCATCTTTGTCAAGAGGTGCACATCACTTCCAAAGAGCCCTAGTTGGGTAAAAATAAGTGCATAATGTATTATCCCACTTGTCTTATGTTCAAATGAACTGATGAGAGTCTTATAAATATCTTTCTCACACTCACTTTACAAATTTCCAAGCCGACACGCCTTAAAATGTCAATTTGGAATTATAATGTCAACTTAAAATTATAACATTTAAAATAATTAAAAAATGGCTTAAAGTAGGCTACTTGGGGTATTTGTTTCCCATGTGCCTAAAACAACTAAAAATAAGCAAATCACTCTGAACGAAAGGATGGAGTGAGCTGGAGGGAGGTTGTCATGCCCATATAACCCTGAAAACGTTGTAAATCCCTCAATGCCCTCTTTAAAGTAGTGTTATGGCCTGGGTGGGGAAGGATGGCATCATGTGTGGAAGGGGACCAAGGAGAGAGTGCGCCAATCAGTTGAAGGACCAGGAGGGTGTCTGAGGTGACTATGAAGGGATACCAAGGTCTCACAGCTGAAGGAAAGGTCAACCAGTGCAAGGAAACATGTGTGGGGTCATGTTACCCTATTACAAACCCCTTGGAGCCTCAGAAATCAACTCTAGGATTAAAAACCCAACAAAGGGAAGTCAACCCTGTTATTAAGTCATAGTCAACATTACAACAACCAAGCTCATTGGATTGTAAAAATACCTTCGCCAAAGATGCCAATCTTTTATATTCAGCATCACTATTAAATCTAATATGTTTGGCATAAATGGCTACCATAAAAAAGAGTAAAGTGACCAATTACACATGTTATTTTAACAAAACACAGAATAAAAAAAATCATGGCTAAGATTTATTGGTGGTGAAATTAACTAAAAGAATACTTGTTAATAATTTTAGAGCAGTCTTACATGAGGAAGATTGCTTGAAATTATGGTATCCTTCTCTGTTCCAAGGACATATTGAGCGTTTATGGTATTACGCATTTGTTTGTTCCCCATAATACTTTTGCAAAATGTAGACCAAAGAGAAGTGATCGATACAGACCAATTTATGCATTGACCCTTATTCTAACAAACGACCACTTGATCTATTTAAAATGGACACAAATCTTTTTACTGAAAATTTTTATGGGTCTTAATCGTCAATGGAAAATCCTAGAAAACACCATATAGATATTTCCCCCATCTTCCATTATTTTTGCACCTCTAGAAATGTTCAGCATATGAAGCTCTCTATAAAAAAATTCTCAACCGAAAGTCACCAAATCCAAATATTCATCCACTTCGCATTAAGCTCTAATGGTTGGCATGGCGATAAACTTGAGCACACCCTCCGTGAAATTGGCAACACAACCCATCACATCAACTTCAAATGAGAATGCTCTTTTCCATTCAATAAGGAGTTGGAATTTCCAATGCCTACGTGCCCTTGGGCGCCCCTTATATTGAGAACAAGTTAAAGCAACAAGAAGAATGTCACAGAGTTGAAGAAGGGGTCAACCATGGTTAAGACCTCTTCTACCACATAGGGCCAGAGTACTGCAGAAGTTGCAACTCAATTCCCATTCCTGCTACTATCCACATGGGATTGTAAGGTTTAGGAAAGGTACATGCCCACCAAATTGAATTCATGGTATCCTACAAAATGTAAAACAAATGCAATATGCTTGTAATCTGATTTTTAATATCGAAGCACGTTTATATTACCCGGAAAGCTAATCTGGTTAAGAGTAATGCTCTTTACTGTGCCTTGTTTAATCCGAGTAAGCTTATTTATGGTTAATAGGAGCCTCTAATATTAGAATTGAACTACAATAAGACTATGGGAAAGAGAAGCATTCCTACCGAACAAAGAAAATGAGACCTATAACCTCACACCGGGACTACTATGGTTGGTTCCCTCTGGCCTCTCCGATACTGCTAGCAGCATCAGAGAACGAAGTGTCAAATGCAACATCAAGGACACATGTAAACTTATTTTCAAAATTCAGCAACATAGGATAGGGATCTTGACAGGTGTAAACTCATTTCCTTTGTTACTTGCTCGAAAAGAAATAGAAAATATTAGGTAAAGTTTGTATAGCAAGATGAAATGCCAACACATTGTCAAATATTTGACATGTACTTAAATCTATGATGGAATGGAAATCCACTAGGACATAAATATTTCTATAGATTTGGTAAGTTACTATACACATGGTATTTTATTTTATTTTCCAATTAGTAGTATTGGGTTCAATGATAAAGAATTGTCTAATCAATAGCTCTTGTCCAATAAATATTAAGAAAAAACATATTAAATAACTAATCGTAAAAGGCGGAGCATACACTCTTTGCCTACTACATGGACTAAAAAAGAATTTGTGTGATATTGAATTCTTCACAGTAATTATCACAAGGTGATATAATATGCACCCACTAGCAATGCTTAATGCTCTTCTCCAACATTATGAGTCATTGGGTCTCTCATTGGAGCAAACCCAACTCATAATCCACCTAAGCCAACTAGTAACTAAGATCCTGATATTTTTTTTATAATTTAACATTTAATTGTTTGAAAATGTTTAAAATAAATAATTCACAAGGCTCAATATTTGTTAAATTTTTGCAAATAAAGTAGCAAGTTAAATGAACTTGATTGTGGAGAAATTTCATAGTTAAATAGTCTTGAGATGGATAACCTCAGTCCCAATGTGAACTATTCAAAACCATAAAATATAAAAATTGATCAATATAAAATATAAAATAAAACCAAATATATGTGTTTTTCTTTCAATTCATTATTATATTATCTTTATTTTTTAAAATTAATATTTTAAAATTCATTACTATAATATCTTTATTTTTTTAAATTAATATTTATAAACTCATTAATATAACTTTGTAAGCTAAAAATTCCCTTAAAACAAAGTTAAGTTGCTTGTGTTTTGTTTTGATGATGGAAAGAAATTATACATTTATTTTTAATTCATTATTATATTATCTTTATCTTTATTATTTTTTTCAATAAAAAATTATAAACCTACATTAAAATACTTTTTATAAACCCAACGATAACATTATTATTATTATATAATAAAAAAATCACCTCCACTACTTATGCCTCTTCACCCTACTTTATAACATCATTATTATTATTATTATATAAAAAAATCACCTCCACTACTTATTCCTCTCCACCCTACTTTATTGACAATCATTTTATATTAATAATATAAAGTAAATTGGTTTTACATTTAGAAAGTTCATTTGTCTTACTAAACTTCATCTCATTTCAATTTTCCGGTTGGCCTATCAAACTATTTTAGGGCACCTGAAAACTAATTTCTTATCCACGCTAAATAATCCTCAAGGTACGCTTGATATCGAAGTATAAATCTCAAATGGATTAAAATGGTCATTCTCATAATAATGACAGATGCGATGAGAAAATTTGGAGGCGGTTATCCTCCAGAGTATTCTAGGAAAAGCTACGGCTCCCCACCGTTTCAATTTCTTAAAACAAAGCACCCCACTAGCTCCATGCTACTTGCCAACGGCTATTTATTCACAAAAGAAAGCAACTCCGTCTATTTAAGGAAGACGCTGCAATTTCTTAAAAAAAAGCACCCACTCGCTCCATGCTACTTGCCAACGGCCATTTATTCACAAAAGCAGGCAACTCCATCTATTTAAGGAAGACGCTGCATACTTCAATCATTCCATCTTCTTAACTTTTTGATATTGGATTGATTTTTTTTTTTTGTCGTTGCCATGTCCTTTAATTCATGCTACTGTCTACTTTCTTTTATTTGTTTCCACATTATTCTGTTCTTTTCATTTTATTTTTTGTATGGGTTAGTTAGTTTAGATCTCTTCCTTTTGATTGTTTAGCTCTTCTTGAATCGAATATTTCTGTGTTTTTTTGGTGATGCACCACATTTTATTTTTTCACTTCTTTTATCTTCTTGATTTCATATACATGATCATCGCATGGCTGGACCAAAAAACCTACGGCAGCTTTCAGTGTAATAAAATGAGGTAATGGAAATTGGAGCTCAATCCCGAACCTGACTGACTCGATGAAAAGTTTCCCAGGTAATATTCTCAATTGAAAAGTTAGTTTAATGTTGGCACGTCTCTTTAATTGTCTTTATGCTTTCTAATATTAAATTTACGGGTAGCCATGTGTGTTTCTTTAAGATAGGTCAACACATTTCATGGATATCATTCGGAATCACATGGAGGTAGTTTAAAATTTAAGTATATGTTTGTTTTGAGATGTTGAATAGTGTCTTTGTCTCTTATTTCAGTTTTTCTCAAACTATGCCTACATTTATTTAAGTTTTCGCAACCTTGAATATTTTTTTAGGGCATCATTTTAAGTTTTGAATTCAATCAACTTAAGTGGGTGGTATTGGATTCATAATCTATATATTATTATAATTATAACATTCTGAGATGTTTTGTGCCAGACAGTTATCTTTGTGGAAGATGTGATACAATGGACATAGAGGGCAAGCGAGAAAGTTACAGAACTTTTTGGGGCATGTGAGACTATATTATTATTCCGGTAAGTCTTTTGTTTAGCTTGGATTGTATATTTTTGTGTTTTTAGGATCACTTCAGTTTTGTTTCTTTACTTCCTATTTTCTTGATTGAATCTCAAATGTCTTTGTCTTTTGATATTAATTTTAAATACCACCATATCTTTCAGATAGATCAACCCATTTCATGACTGTCATTAAATATATGTGACACTGTTTGTTTTCGATGATGTTGATTTTAAGTATTTCTTTAAACAATACATACTTTATGTAAGAGGAATTTAACTTTTGGATTCACGATTCTAAATACCTAGCTGTGAGTAGAATTTGGTTCATTATTTATTATAGTATTTGTAGATGTTTTGTGCTAAGCCATTTTCTCTACAAAATGCTATGCAAAAGACCTAGAAGATGTTAAGAAAGATGTAATATTCCAGTACCATTTCTCTCCTTTATTCACATTTAAAATAAGAAGGATTTTGTTTTTGAAACCTGTTTATTTTTCTATTCATAATGCCCAACCTATTAAATCAATATATTTGATCAGTTTTACTTCTATCAATATATTTGATCAGTTGTATTTTTTTATTTATTTTTCAATGTGGTTCACGCGCCGGCTTATCCACGGAATAATTTCTGGCGGACCCACCCGAAGGGGCCTCACACCAGCTGCCTACCCGAAGGGGCTTCTCTCCTTTATTCACATTTAAAATAAGAAGGATTTTGTTTTTGAAACCTGTTTATTTTTCTATTCATAATGCCCAACCTATTAAATCAATATATTTGATCAGTTTTACTTCTATCAATATATTTGATCAGTTGTATTTTTTTATTTATTTTTCAATGTGGTTCACGCGCTGGCTTATCCACGGAATACTTTGTGGCGGACCCACCCGAAGGGGCCTCACACCAGCGGCCCACCCGAAGGGGCCTCACACCCTCGGCCGCTGTGTGCCCAACCCCAAGAGAGTCGATGAGAATGGATCCCGCGACCTCACATGCTGGGACGCCTAACTACGAGTACTCGACCGATTGAGCTAACTCTTGGGGCTGATCAGTTCTATTTATAGATAGACTATTTCAAAATAAAAAATAATTTGGTGAAGAAGATTTAACTTAAATTATAACATGATGGTAAATATGGATTTTCAAGTTTGATCCAGTTTTGAGTGTCCACTTTCACTTTCATATTTATATTAAATTTATAGATATTTTGGAACTAGATTGTGAAAATAATGTTATTCATGACGATTCTTGGTTAAAACAAAAACGTACAATACCTCTTGTAGCTAAAAAAAGCCTCTCCTACTAGCATACTAGCATGCAGAATGAGATAGAACCCATCCCAATCATTAAGTACTTGTTTTTTTCAATTTGTTTAAGATAATTTTGCTTTTTTTTTCAATTTGTTTAAGATAATTTTGCAGATGCATTAGGAAAATAAAATTAAATAATTTTGCAGATACATTAGGCAAATACAATTAAAAACAAATATGCTCTGCTGAGTGCGTATGATTCCTTTTAAAAACAAATAAGCTCTACTGAGTATGCAGGGTATAATAAGCCATTTTACCAATTAAAAAAAAAAATTGAAACACATTTATTCACTCTATAAAAGAAATTGGAAACATATATCCCAATCATTAAGTACTTATTTTTTTCAATTTGTTTAAGATAATTTTGCAGATCCATTAGGAAAATAAAATTAAATAATTTTGCAGATACATTAGGCAAATACAATTAAAAACAAATATGCTCTGCTGAGTGCGTATAGGATTCCTTTTAAAAACAAATAAGCGCTACTGAGTATGCAGGGTATAATAAGCCATTTTACCAATTAAAAAAAAAAAATTGAAACACATTTATTCACTCTATAAAAGAAATTGGAAACATATTTATTCACTCCGTTTCTTCCTTTGCAATTGTATGGTTGTCTATATAACCGAACCGAACCCACACATTGCCATTTGCTAGTTATTTAAGATTAAGTACCAAAGCATTACTCTTGATTAATCACAGGCTTTGCAGTACTCTTATAACTATCTGTCCTTTGAGCTATGCATATTAAAAGTAATAGTCTAGCCTAAAACTCAGCTTCCCAGAGATGAGCTGAATCTTCTTGATTTCATATCCATGACCATATCATGGATAGACCAAAACACCTACGGCAGCTTGGAAGGCATTAAAATGTGGAGGTCATGGAAATTGGAGCTAAATTCATCTCTGACGCGTTCGACTTCTTTTCCACTTAATATTCCGAGTTTTCTTGTTATATGGAGGAAAACTTATTTTAATTTTGATACTTACGTTAAAATGTTTTTTTTTTATGATCTTTTCCAAGTAATAGTCTCAGTTTTTTTGTTATATGAAAAAAATTGTTTAATTTTGATACCTCTGTTAAGATGTAGGTACAATGTCTTTTTATTTATTTATTATGTTGAATATATTTCAGACATGAATTTAATTTTTGAATTCAAGGTTCTAAATAATAGTTGTTCGTGGAATTTGATTCATGATTTTTTATAACATGCTTAGTTGTTGCTGCTATCCTTTATTTAAGTTTGGTGCAACCCTTTTATTTATTTATTATGTTGTATATATTTCAGACATCAATTTAATTTTTGGATTCAAGGTTTGAATAATAGTTGTTTGTCGAAATAGATTCATGATTTATTATAACATACTTAGATTAGATGTTGTTGTTATGGTAAGATACGGTACTTTAATTTTTCCTGAGCATTTGGGTTTCAAAATCCGATACTGTTTAAGGTATCCACTTCGATCCAGATTTAAATATTTGGATCATTGAAAAGATAATGCAAACACTTTCTATACTCGTGGGGTCAGCCGCACTACACCTTTTCTCATACCTTTCAGCCCAGGTGGAACACCAACACTTGATCATTGATATATCTTGAAAATAACACGCCTTCAGGAAATAAAGTGCTGCATAATTTCTGAACTGGAAAGGTTTTTATTGCTGGCGAAGAAACCCTTTAGTCTGTTGTATATTTAAGTCGCTGAAAGGTCTTAAAATATGGTTTTTCAGAACTTATATAGCAACCCTTTTGTCACTGACAATCTGCCTGGAATAGTCCTGCAGTAATGAGCCAAGTTTGGGTAAAACTGGCCCTTCCACATCTGAATTCCGAAACAGTTGATAGACCTAGATAAACTGGAGGCTGTCGTCCACCGAAGTCATCAAAAGCGTAGCCTGAAGGGTTTCAACTTTCACCGCCATCTCCAATGAGGTGCAGAATCATCTTCAAGAGGGGCTGTAAAAGCTCAAGCACAACTTGAAAACATGCCACCCATCCTCTCAATTCTCCAGCCTCTCCTTGACAGTTTCTTGGAGATAATGAAGTACTGACTCTCTCAGAATTGGAAACATTATATCTGAACATGAGTAGTCAGTGGAAGGGCAGCATATCCCACAATAGCCTTGCTGTTGAAATCAGATCTTCTTTACTGTCAAAACTAGGCAATCTACTTCAAACACTGCTCACTTCCATCCAAGTTATGTTGCTGGCCTAGGTTAGGGTGGAATGCTCTCTCAATCCTTTATTTCATCCACTCGCCCTGTAACTAATCCTGTGCAGCTGCTTTCTCTTGCTCTGGTACTGTCACTTGTCTCTATTACTTTCAATGCTCAGTCTACTTTTACTCCAGCTGCTTGTACTCTCAGAGCTTTGAATTTCTGTGACTATTACTTGTCAAAGGGTGATGTGATTCACCATCAAATATGAAGGCACCTGCTACAAGATCTGTTTAAATAGTGCTGATAATATCTTTGACTTGCATCCATAATCCACACAATTCTTTCATCACATGAGCCATTTTGAGCTACTAATATCAATCCGCAAATCTGGAAGCACATTTCCACACTGTTGGATATATGCTATAGAACCAAAGTGTCATGGGTGTAAAGATTTTAACTTTAAATCTTAGATTTCACAGCTCTTATCAATGGATGCTACAACTACAATATCAATCTTGTAATCATTTATAAGTCGGTAATTCACTTGTAAGATAAAACATGCACAACAGAATAATAATCAGAACAACCATACACATTAAGACAAGTATTTTACCTTGGAAACCCCAATAGCTCTGGGGAAAACTAGCAAAGCTTGTGTTCTTCTTATTGCAGGGTTATTCAATTACATTACAACATTTCTTTCAGACTAACTCTCTGAACTTTACTGCTGATCTAATCCCAACCCCTTCTGCAAACCCTAGAAGAACACACTAGGCCCTCACTTGGCCCGGGATAGACTCACTTAGCAAATGCCCTAGCTTGGAACTTTGCTCCTTGACCACCTTGCTTTCTCTCTCTATAACTCAAAATGAGACTAACTCGTGATATCTAACAATGACAAAGACCTCTTACTTTATAGCATCAATTACATCTCATTACCATGGTCAAATACCATGAGACACAAAAAACCATGGGCAAGCTCAAATTTAGAAACCTTTACAATTTTTTCTAGTGATACAATTCAGGCCCTTCACACATTGCTAGAAACACCCAATGTGGAGGTAAATCCAAAGCTGCACAAACTGTAACACTCCCTCTTGGCGAGGGAGGTACTTTCACTAGAGCTACCTCCTCCATGATCCACATCTTGAGCTGCTGCAACTCTTCCCGCATCTGGAAATTCTGTTGAATATACTGCACTGGAACTATCTGCTACTACCTTTGAATTTGTGTGCTCAACCTCCTCTGTGTTGTAGCTTCTTCTACCTTTTGCACTGAAGCCATACGAGTATCCCCACTCATCCAATTGGGATGATTCCCACCATGTAAGTCTGCTAAGGAGAGCCTCATGCTCTCTTAAGTATGCTCCAATTGATCCATTACTCCTACCTTAGAAGTTTTAGATGGGCTGCTCCCATATCTTATAAAGATGGTTCTCACTAATACCAATCATCACAGGAACTCCTGGAGCCTGTCCTCACAAGGAGCGAATATAAACACCATAGACATGAAAACCAATGGCATAAGCACGGTCCTCTAAGGCTGAAATTTAGAGTACACTAATGCTCCTCTTGGGTACAAAGAGAACTCCAATCACCGTGAGAGTCTTTCCTGACTCTATTTGGAGTGTCAGGGTTCCTTCTCCTCTAACTGCTACCACGTTGTTGTGTGTAATGTTCCCAAAAGTGACATGCATGCAAACCCTAAAAATGACATGCATGCAAACCCTAAAAGTGACATGCATGCAAACCCTAAAAGTGAGATGCATGCGAACCCTAAAAATGACATACATGCCATCCCAGCATTATTTTAATGATGCATGCACTATTTAAGTCTCCCTCCGCATGCATGCAAGTCAACGGCAAATTAGAAGATAAAGTGACATGCATGCATGTCAACGGCAAATTAGAAGATAAAGTGACCTAATTAGGTCAAAGATTAGGGTTTTGCGCAGTTGAACTTTATAAATAGAGGAGAAAGCAAGAGGAGACTTC
>LPNX010133575.1:0-22500 GCA_001517045.1 Pseudotsuga menziesii
TTACTCTTGTGCATGGTTTATATATCTTAATGGTTCTCATAATTATATATTTTATATGTACTTCAAATCAATCAGGTAAGTTCCAAGTCAAATATATGATTGTATATATGGAACCTCCTATAGACGAGCTATTGAAGTTATGGAATGGCATCAGTATGTATGACACATCTTGACTAATATGAAAAAGGAAATTTCAATTCCATTCAATGGATGTATGGAAAATACATGATACCCCAGGGTTAACTATTTTTGTCGGTTAATGAAGTAGTTAATATAGTGTTTATATAATTATAATTGATATAGATATTCCATATATTTATATTGTAGGTCTTCAAAAAAAGGGTAAATTTGCATGTCTAGTTTGTGGTCCTAATATTAAATATCGTCGCTCAGAAGGCTTAATAAAGGAGGTGTTTGATGAGTATACGCATTTTCTCTCTAAGAATCACAGGTATAGAACTACCAAAAAAATATTTTCAATGGGAAGCAAGAGACTGCATTAAAACCATTGAGAATGACACCTCACCTTTGGAAGATGCAATACAATAGAAATCGTCAAGCTGGTATGTATGGATCGTCGTATATGAATTGTTATGTATTTTAATTTTTATTGTGAGTTGTTTAATGTAGTGGCCATAATTGATTTCTGTAATTTAGTTACTAACTAGTATTAATGATGTCCTTTAATTACTAACTAATATTCATGATGTCCTCCGTGATCATGAATGCATTAATGGGCCTCCACAAGGAATGAAAAGTTATCCTATACAATTCTCCAAGTTTCCCTACTATGAGCACCTACAAAATGCTCATTTGGTTGATACAATGCATATTGGAAAGAATGTGATTGAAACGTTATGGTGACTACTAGAGCTAAGGATCAAGAAAGATAAAATTGTGAAAGCTTGCAAAGACATTCAAGAAGGAAACCATGCAATGAAAGATGTCATTCAATTTCATATCAACACAGACCAAATTAATATAAACTCAATTCCATGGATGTTTATGAAGCATCAAAGTAATGTTGTTAAATAAGTAATGTGAAAAAATAAATTTCCCACTAGTTTTGTGCAAACTTGAAGAATATCGTAACAAAAAAGGGTGATTTTGCGCGGTCAAAATGCATGATTGGCACATCTTCATCAAGGTAATTATTATTGTCATTTCCATATTTTTTTTTCATTTCATTGCATAAATTTGTTTTCTTATTTGTATAATCTTAGTTTAAAAATGACGTGGTTTGTATATTGATACAATATTTTCTACCTCTCTCTCTCCCATACAACTTTGACGACAATGTCAAACAAGTTATATATAATCTTGGGAAATACATGAGGTAACTATCGATTAGTTGCTTGTGCACTAATTCATGTTATGTAATTTTTTTTTTTTGGTTAATTATCGTTATTGGGTGCGTCACTTGTAGATGGATGACATCTAAAGAAATCCATAAAGAATATATAAAGTATTGGAGGAGAGAAATTCCTTGTCTCATGTATGAAATGCAGAACCATCTACCTTCAACATTTTTCAATGCACAGGAACACTACCTCATACATCAAGTTGAGGAGATTGAATTGTGTGGACCTGTGCACTCAAGGTCCATGTGGATGGTTGAGATGCACTTGAAATTTATGAATAGTTTGGTGAGACAAAGAGCACATGATAAGGGTTCTATGATGGACGGATATATGGCATACCAAAACATGTTGTATGTTAGTGAATATCTTCCTAAATTAGTGTCAAAGCTCAATTTACGTCTCATTTGTGATCCTGACTCCATTAACTATCTTGAAGGGGAGTACCTGAAGGGGAAAGGTAGATCAAGGAAGGTGAAAAGTAATTATTAGCTAGTGGATGTTAATTATATCGTACATATTCTAATTTCATATACAATTTATTGCATCACTTACGAACATATACTTTGTTCAGAAAATTTACATATGTATTGAATTTTAATGTTTATTATCATCATGAATTTTGTCGAGAGTGTGATACAATTCATTTATACATTGCAAACAATCTTGATTAGATGAAGGTATGGATTAAAAAATTCAAACAATCATGTCATGGAATATCATGGGAAGGTGTGGCTTCATTGGTAAAAGCAACTCATCGCAATGGAGATATAAATCTTACAGAAATGGAAATCAATTTAGCATATGGTTTAAAAGATAAGCAGGAAATCATATTAATCAATCACTCTGAATATGTTATTTTGCAAATTACATTTTGTTGTTATTTTCCATGTATGGCTACATAAATATGTAGTTATTCGTAAATATTGAATTGTTATGTAATCATTCTGTGTATTGCTTGTTGTAGGTAAAACACCATCAGGCTATGGTGTGCAATGGTTGTAGATATCGCATCAAAAAATTGAATGAAATAAATAAAACATCATATTGTGGGATATCTGTAGTCTTTGAGGTGACCAATGTTTCATCTAAAAGTGACAAACATCTAGAACTCTCAGAAAATCGATACTATGAGTATTTGGAAGATATTCTATATTGTGACTTTAAATCATTCAAGGTAGTTCTATTCATTGTCAAATGGTACAGGTTACGATTGAATCAATTTGATCCTGATAGAATTATTATGGAACATGATAATGGATTTACCATGGTAAATACAAGGCTATTTGAGCCAGGAACGGAGCCCTATGTTCTTCCAAGACAATGTGAACAAGTATTTTACTTGGAGGTTCTAGGTAAAGGAGACTGGTCATTTGTTATGAAACACAATCCAAGGGGAACGCTGGTAAAGTATAACCTAGAAAAAGGTAATGAAGAGGGTACTCTAGAAGAATAAGAAGATGATGAAGAGCATGATCAACATGATGAGATAGATGATCAAGATGATACAACAGAAGATGCCTAAGAATTAGTTGAATCAGATGATGTAGCAAACAATGCCCATGAAAATTATATTGACGATGACATGATGAACATAACTGACTTAGATGATGATGATAATATGGCCAATCCTTACAATGTTGAATCTAGATCTGATGATACAGATGATGACTTAGATGAAGAAGATGATGAAATCTATTGAAAGGTAAATATTTAATCAGACCTATTATTTTATCTTATTTTAAAAAAGAGTTACTAACATTAATGAGATCATATATTTACAGATAGGAGATAATCATCATCATCATCATCATCGACAACACCATAAATGTCATCATCTTCATTGTCGTCATCATCATCAACATCATCTTCGTCGTCATCATCGATGTTGTCATCATCATCATCATCGTTATCATCTTCATCATCATCATTTCATCATTTCATCATCATCATCATCATCATCATCATCATCATCGTCGTCGTCGTCATCTTCATCATCATCATCTTCATCGTCATCATCATCACCATCATCATGATCATCATCTTCATCATGATCATCATCGAAATCATCAGCATATATATCTTCATCTTCATCATCGTCATCATCACCGACTTCATCATCATCCTCATCTTAATGATGATCATCATGATCATCATCAACATCACCATGATCATCGATCATCATTTTCATCATCATCATCATCGTTGTCATCATCATCATCATCATCAACATCATCATCATCATCATCATCATCATCATCATCATCATCATCTTCATCATCGTCATCATCATCATCGTTGACATCATCATCATCTTCATCTTCATCTTCATCATCATCATCTTCATCATCGTCATCATCGCCGACTTCATCATCATCCTCATCTTCATCATGATCATCATCGTCGACATTGTCATCATCATGATTATTATCATCATCAATAACAACATCACCATGATCATCAATCATCGTTGTCATCATCATCATTGTTGTTGTCATCATCATCATTAACATCATCATCAACATCATCACGATCATCATCATCATCATCATCACCATCATCATCACCATCGTCATCATCCTCATCCTCATCATCATCATAATTTTCAGCACCATCATTGTCATCGTCTTCATTGTCGTCATCACCATCGACATCATGATCATGATCATCTTCATTAACATTATCATCATCATCATCATCATCATCATCACCATCATCTTCATCATCGTCATCATCATCATCATCATCATCATCATCATCATCATAATCATTGTCATATTCATCGTTATCATCTTCATCATCATCATCATTATCATGAACATCATCATCATCATCATCGTCGTCGTCATCATCAACATCATGATCATCATCTTCTTCATCATCGACATCATCATATTCATCATCAACATCATCGTCATCATCATCTTCATCATCGTCATCATCGTCATCATCATCTTCATCATCATCACCATCATCATCACCACAACCACCACCACCATCATCATCATTGTCGTCGTCAGCACCATCAATGTCATCATCTTCATTGTCATCATCATCAACATTGTCATAATGATTACGATCATGATCATCATCTTCTTCTTCATCATCATCATCATCAACAACAACAACATCACCACCACCATCATCATCGTCGTCGTCATCATCATCATCAACATCACCATCATCAACGATCATCGTTGTCATCATCATCATCATCGTTGTCATATTCATCATCAACACCATAAACATCATTGTCATCATCATCATCATCATCATCATCATCATCATCACCATCATCATCACCATCGTCATCATCCTCATCCTCATCGTCATCATCATCATCAACATATTCATCTTCATGTTCATCATCATCATCATCATCATCATCATCTTCATCATCGTCATCATCACCATCGTCATCGTCATCGTCATCTTCATAATCATCATATTCATTTCACCATCATCACCACCACCATCACCACCACCACCATCATCATCATCATCAACATCATCTTCATCATCATCATCATCCTCATCGACATCATCATCATCATCATCTTCATCTTCATCATCATATTCATCATCATCATCTTCATCATCATCACCATGTCTCACTTCATCGTCATCTTCATCTTCATCTTCATCATGATCATCATTGTTGACATCGTCAACATCATGATCATGATCATCCATCATCGTTTCCATCAGCATCATCATCATCATCGTTGTCATCATCATCATCAATGTCATCATAAACATCATCAACATCATCGTCATCATCATCATCATCACCATCATCATCACCATCATCCTCATCCTCATCCTCATCCTCATCCTCATCATCATCATCAACATCTTCATCTTCATCTTCATCATCATCATCATCATCATCATCATCATCATCATTGTCATCGTCAGCACCATCAATGTCATCGTCTTCATTGTCTTCAGCATCATCGACATCATCATCGTCATCACTATCAACATTGTCATCATCATCATAAGCATCATCATCGTCGTCATCGTCATCATCGTCGTCATCATCATCATCATCATCATCATCGTCATCTTCATCTTCATCATCATCATTTTCATCGTCATGATCATCACCATCATGATAATGATCATGATCATCATCTTCATCATCATCACCATCACCATCATCATGATCATGATCATGATCATCATCATCATCATTACCATCATCGTCGTCAACATCATCATCATCTTCATCTTCATCTTCATTATCATCTTCGTCGTCATCATCTTCATCATTGTCATCATCGCCGACTTCATCATTGTCTTCATCTTCATCATGATCATCATCATCGACATTGTCAACATCATCATCATTGTCATCATCATTATAATAATCATCTTTCTCAAATTCCAACAAATTGAATATATTATATTTTAATTTAGATTAAAAGAATCATTTTATTTTACATGGAAGTTTATTATTTTAAGTTTAATATATTTTATTTTGATGTAGGCTATAAATTTTATTTTATTTTCATAAAAGTGGAAATATATTATATTTTATTTTAGATTTTAAAAATGATTTTAGTTCATTGGAGTGGAAGTTTATTATTTTAAATTATGTGTTATTCTACCAATTAATACTGGTTTACAAAATATCTAATCAAATGCATTCAAAAATTTTAAATTAATATCTTAAATTCATTTTTATAATATGAATTTTAAATTATTTTTTATAATTTGAAATATAAATGATAAATTATCATTAATTTTTATAATTTAAATTATAAAATTATTTTATTTTCATTAAAATGAAACTTTATTGTTTTAATTTTTTTTTATATTTGAAAATATGTTTATTTCTACATATTTAAAATGGTTAATAAAATATTTAATTATATTTTTAAAAAATAATTATAATTAATTTTTATATTATTAAAAAGGCATTTTTAATAATTATAATCAATTATTTACAATAAATACATATATTATTTATAACCAATTAAACAACAATTTATAGCCATATACACTTCGAATATAGAAAACAATATTGATATACAACCCATACATGAAGTCATGAAAACCTACTTATGGCATATTCTACACATTATTGTGGATCATTACACGAGACCTCTTTGTAACAAGCCCTTAATGGATTATGTCCAACATCTTGTTGAGATACAAATGCTCTTAGTGTGATCATTAGATATGCATTACACAATATGGTTGGGTAGGGAATATGACAATGTCAACTTGTATGATACAAGATGGTTGGGTAAGGAAAATGACAATGTCTACCTAGGTATTCAAGTGTTAGTATTATAACATATGGAGTAGTTACTAGTGGTTGATTAGTGGAACCCCACATTAACATCAAAAGAAAACAAAGTTTTGTTTAGTGGTTCATTAGCGGAAGCACATATGGACCTCAAAGGAAAACAAAGTTTTCTACAAAGAGATTTTTAGAACTCAATAATGGGTTGTTGGAATACAAGGATGTTTTGTACAAAAGTTGTTTAGAGCTCAACAAGAATTTTTTGGAATAGAAATAATGGTGTCCACTGACATGAATAACATCATATAGGCATGGCGTGATTTGATGCAATTGAGGTGATGTGATTTCATGCCATTTACAAGATAATTTTTTACCACACTTACAAATCAAATAAATCAATTGTGCTACCAATCAAGATGTCTTCAAATTCCTTCTTATGCCTAACTACTCCACCAATGAACCATTTGGCACCATCCACTTGAACTTGTCGAAAATACGTTGGACCACTCTTACATATCAGTCACCATTAATTTATCTACCGTGAGGTATGTTGTTGAACAATATGACTTTGGAAATATCTTCAACTCCTCTTAGCTAGCACTGCATCTTGCACCTGTAGAGGATACATTAGACCACATCTCCATATGTGGTCTTGGTGTTTTCTCAACAAAATATGCCAAAATGAACTTACTCAAGGGTTGTGTTGCTTGAGTACCATATGAAATGATAGAAGCAAAATTCCATCGCTAACAAATCGAGCAACAAAAACCATACGTATAGATTAATTAATGTGCTACCTGGGGCCACTGATGAATTTTTTTTGTATGTGCCAGGATGGTGTGAAATTTGGCATTGTTAGACTAGACACATGCATTGACGATGTGGGAGGGTTTCCAGAATAAAAAATCATCCATCCTCATCATCATCGTCGCCATCATCATGGCCGCAATCACCATCGTCGTCATCAACAAGGTTTGGAAAGGTTTGGGAAGGCCATTTTTTATAAATGAATTATTCATATTTATTGTTCTCATTGTGTGGAAAAAAATTGCACATATCCTATAATTTTAGGAATTTGTTAGTATGAATTGTTATGTTGAGATCACATTTGAAAATACATTTTTTAAATATGAATGATTTTACCTTGACTATAATTTTGTCTATCAATTTGGATAAAGATTCTTTTTATTTTCAAAAGTGTAAAACTATTTGAAGCAATTAATGTTTGTTTCTATATATTTTGAATAATTTATTTTGTTATTAATTTGATTATATTATATTTTAGTTATGCTTAAAGACACTTTTTAGAGTACAAAATGGATACTATTCACCAATATTTACACTTTTAAATAATTATGGATCTTTAAAATTTTTCCTCAAAGCCATGCAATAATTTGGTATTTTTTTTACTATATATTTACAAAGTCCCTCCATTAAAAAACATAACATAAAAGGAAAACGTGCCATATACCATAATCAACATGACCAAGAGATGCCTAAACTCTACATGAATTAAGATCATCTTATGATAAAACCGATTTTCTTATTTGTGCACATTGTCGTGGCTCAGGTTTTGGACAATTATATCCATGTTCAGACAGTTTTATGCAATTTCCCAGCTCTGGTGTATCATTTCGCGGCCCTGGCGTATCATTTTCTCGGTTGAACATTTTATTCACACCTAAGGGATATCATTTCGGTGATTTCAAGGTTATCATTTCGGCGATTCACAGCTCTGTGTTATCATTTTGATTTCCAGCTCACTACAAACGGTTTCGAATTGGCTCATGCCTCAATGGGTAAGCATCACCTCATTTATGTTAGAGTCATTTGTTACTTAGGTTGACTCATAAAGGGGTTTTGGGTATGCTGTGATAGTATGTTTTTTGGGCATGTTGTGATAGGTGTCCTGATTTGTTAATATTAGATAGAGAAGCAGTCAAGGGGTGGGTTAAGGTTGAGTTTAGTTCTTGTCACAATGCTTTATCTTTCATCTTAAATTCCCCAGAGACCTTAAAGTTCTTGAGAACACTAAATGAGGAATTTTTAATTTTATTAGAAGTGCAAGTGTTATAGAATGGTTGAGCATGCTCCAGTTTTATTGATATTATATTACATTCCTTGGTTATTCTAGCTAATAACCAACATTAATGGGCATTTATTATATTCTGTTGTGAATTCCTCTTCTTTCTCCTTAGTTGATTCGCTTTTAAATTGATAGAGTTAGGGATGAATGGATTTCTTGTACATTTTAGATGGCCATGTTATACTGTGGCTTAGGTGATATGCATAAGTATAAAGGCTGATAAGTAACATCCCACTCTTCCAATGATGTGGAGTTTTCTTGAAACTAGTCACTTTCTGCTACTAGGGAAGTATATGAATACAATCTCTTGCAAAAAGATGTAAATCCGTTGGTCAAATTCTAGAAATAAGGAACATATTAGTTAAAAAGGATTCAACTCAATGGAACCCAAGATAATCACTTTCTGCAATGTGTAGAATTCATGACTGAACAAACATTTCCTATAACATCTCAGAAGAAAGCAAAATTGACGAATACCCAAGTTGGATAGTTAGGCCTTCTGATGTAAGGAAAAACTTATTGTTGATTGTTAGAATACCAAAAAACATTTACATCATTGAAACACGACTCTAAGTTCCAATTTTATTTTGGGAATATATCAAATGCTATTTGATTTGTTATCAAAAGCAATGACATTTGTAAGGAATTGTGAACTTGGAGTTGATGTTTTTCTAAAAGTTCATGGTCTATTTCGTTTACGAAAATTCACTTCTATTGTTATGATATCATATCTGTTATTACAATGCACATACATATTCAGTCATAATATAGCAGCAGTGAGGTTACCAATCATACAACTAGTGAGTGCATTCTGCTATAATGTAGAGTTATCCAACCATGTATCATATGCCAAACAATTATGTTGACCTATCAGCGTGATTCCAAATTACAAGTAAAATAAGTTTTGTCAAATGGTGATCACTCAAAGTCTAATATATCTCTTTAAATTCATTAATTCTAATATACCTAGTAAGCAATGTGCTCTTTGTATACCCAAACCATAGTTTATAACTAACCTTTCAAATCTTATTTTTATCCTTTTGCAACATGTTTGAGGACTATGGAGGAAGTGACACTCTACACCCTTTTGCATACTATAGCAACAATTAGAGAATGCCAGAAAGAGGGATGTTACATCCTATTAAGGGGATAAGGAGTGATATTAGGTCACTATTTAGATTACAATTTAAGGCTATTAGCTGGTTGTCCAAGTAATGACAGTCTGCAATTTATTGCAGAACTCAAGAGAAGTGGAAAAGGGGCTGCTACAACCTTGTTGTGGATAGGAAAAGGGAAGGTTGAGACCTTAGATGATAGGCCAAGTGTAGGCAGAGTAGACTTAGGGCTATTGGGGAGTTTAGGGTAGTGAAAAAAGCTAGGTTTTTGGGTTTTTTTAGGGCCTTTTTAGGGCATAAATTAACTTTTAGGAAATTTTAAATATTTTTTAATATTTTTAGGGCCTGTTTATGGTAATTATGGTTTTGGGTCGTATACATGTCAATCCAAACACTAGAAGAAGCTTCAAGGGAAATAAACCGAGTAAACAAAGAACAAATACACCTCCAAAGTCCATTTAGATAACTTTGGTAAAGAAATGAATACAGGTCAACGAGTAGAATGAAAAAGTGTATAAGTAAAAGAGACCCACCTAACTCTTCAAAGAAGTAAACAAGGATTACAAACAACATTAAATTGTTTGTTCAGCATCCAAATTGGAAAGTGTCCAATATGTCATAAAGGCTGTATGTTTGATTATAGCATTCGTATGAATAACATACTCTTATTTTAAAGAAATACAAACTAGTTATGAAAATTGAACTGTTTGAAAGAGATACTTAGAAAGCATTTCCTCAAAATTAAATATAGGAAGCATGTATGCCAGTATGGTTAAAAACAATAAAAGGTGCAAGTAGAAAGTGTAAAACACCATAAATTATTGAACTCAAAAGATGCATTCAAGAAATAATGCAACTTGTACCTTGTAGCAATGGCTATGCTAACAAAATTTTCACCTTTAAGATCCACAATACAATGTTGGTACCTTGAAGAGCAGCAATCATTTTCAAAAGTCTTGAACAGGGTGAAATCTTGTCCATATTTAGTTGATTGACCTCCTCGTCAAGGAACATCCGCATCCTCAGTATCGTTCTGCCTTCATAGCCTTCCACCATTGCAAAAGCATGTGTACTTGGAAGTTTTGAGCCCTCTTGGAACGAGGAAAAACATCATTATTAATCCATTTGTGAGAATCTATGGATTTCAATCAAAACAGTAGAACATTAGCAAATGGATATAACTTAAAAATATATATAATAGATTATAGGAGCACCATTTTCCTGTTTGATGAATGAGATTACAGGAAAAAATTCCGTAAATGTGACCCCCTCTAGAATGGAGCTTTTAAACCCAAATTAGTGAGATGAGGCTTGAAAAACATGATTATGAAGAGTCAAATGAGTTATTGATATGGCCTCACTTGACTATGCTAAAATAGTATAGCATAATCAATGTTATTCCTTGGCATATTAAATAATGAAATTTTAACAACAATTACTAGAGTGTAAACCCCTTTGGAAGTATTTAAATATATCTAACCTTAATCCAGTAGATGCAATTTTAGGTATGTTGAGTGTCATTGTGCACACTTATTTTCAAAAATAGGTTGGTATTTGTACTCTGGAGGCTTTTCTATTGGGGTGATTTAGCTCATTGGATGTTGTTCACACTTATGGATGAATTTTGTACTACATGCTAGTTGAGTAGGGTATACCTTAACAAGAATGGAACCTTGGTACACAATTTATTACTTTGTTGATATTTTCCACTTAGGTCCCACTGAATTTTCCCAATGTCCCCAACAAAATCCTAGCGAATTGGGAAAGAGGATTAAGTGGTTAGTTTCCGTGATAATTAGAAAAGAGAAAATTGGCTCAATTGTCTCAAGTGATAGTCATCAAATGCTCTTTTTTCTAAAAAATTATTTTGAAAAGGATTATGATAGGATTGAATGAAAATTCATACTTAGCATGTCGTATGACTCATTCTATTACATATTTGTGGAGACTCTTTTTTGTGGAAGGAATATAACCCTGATAATTTTCAGCTTGGGTTTGTCATCATGGGGTTTGGGGAAATATACCTTGAGCCCTTCCCTTCTCCATTTGGAATAAAAGTAGTTATTTCAATATCGATATTCATATGTAAATCCATATCTAGTCTTAAGTGCATTTGACTATTGTAATTGATACCCATAGAATTCCCTTTAAAAAAAAAACTATATATGCCATGTGCATGGGCTTGAGTAAGTGTTCGACATCCACTGAACAATGATATATTACAACAATGACTTCCATTCGGTAGGATGGTTTGTAGATGAGGGTGCATCACTATTTGTATGATTATAGTTGTGAGCAAACATGCATGCATGCATGCATCCATATGTGATCTTCCATCCATAGATGTGAAGGGATAATATTATCCTCATTAGTTTGCATGTGCATGCATTAGTCATTTTGAATGTATATGTATTAGACAATTTGCAAGTGCATGTGTTAGACAAGTTGCATGTAAAGGAATGCATTAGGTGCATAATTTAAATTTTCATTCATTATTTAAGTAAGGGATATGCAGCCTGTTTATTTTAGTATAGAGCATGAAACCTAGTAGTTATAACTTATAACATTGTCATCAAATGATCAACCATAACATATTTAATAGGATATTTACAAATAAGGGATGTACCATAACTTAGTGATAAGACGATCAACATAGTATAGGAGAGGTAGGGAGTAGCTTGGAACCGCACTCCCAAAATTGGGAATGTTCTACGAGCGATCTTCGAGAGGGGGAGCAAAGAGGGCGCACTCCACTGGTACCGTGTTCCGTTACATATTTTTTTACAACATGTATTTATATATTCTAGCATTAATTTCCCTCAAAGTAGTTTAAAGTGATTTTTTGTTTTTGTAAGAATTGAGAATTCTTTTAGTACATAATCTATTCCACTATGGTTTAGGAAATCAAACTAGAATCCATAAAGGTCATAGTGTGATGAAAACTCAATAGAAAGCTCATCATTTCTTGTATTTGTAGTGTCATTTTATAGAAAAAAAGAGAAAGGCATACTTATTACCCTCTAGTAGTATATTTGCAAGGCTTTGTTTCAACCCTACCTTCTTCCATAGTTGTCACATATGAGTTGTTGGAATGTTGTCTCCATGTGATGTTTGATGCAGTTGGAAGCACTATTAAAACCATAGGTCCTTCTCAGATGGAATCAAAACCTATCACTTCAGTTATCCTCTACGTTTTGTCTTTAAAAAACTATAATCCTTCAAGTGTCTTCTAGGTTATGTCGTTCACAAACCCTAGGACCTTCCTTCTTGGCATAAAGACAAGTATAAAGACTCCGGGAAAGGTTCACTTTAAGTTACAATTCATCCAATCAACTCTGCATGAAATGGCCCTTTTCTCACATGTGAAATCATTTAAGAAGAGGATCACTCCACATTTGAGGGTCTTTGTGCACGCATCTCTAGGTCACACCACTCTAGGAAGCCTTGCAAGCCATCTAAGAAAGAGGGCTCATGTTAGGAGATGACAAGTGGCATGTTGGTGAATATGTGAAGCACATTTCAACTATTCAAGGCTAACATCCTAAGCTTTTGGCCTCATTTTATTAATTTTTGTTTTGGTGGTAGTTGGATGGAAACCTACGAAAGAATAACAGATCCTCATTCGCAATGTGTTTCCTCCATTGTGGAGAAACTTCCTAGCCCATTGGGTTGAATCCTGAAGATATATTTACGGATTTGGAACTAGATTTTGGGATATTCAAGGTTATCATTTTTCATTATAATGTTGTTGTCATGTACTATTTTTTCTTTTCCTACCTGAAAAATACTTCTGCTAATATAGTTTTTATTAGCCATATTAGGAGGGTTGTGAAGAGTAATCCATTTTTCCTCTTTAGACTTGATAATATCAGGTCTGAATTGTGCAATGTATGGACTAATAATTCAATGTAATCTTGTCTCTTTATTGGATATACTAATTTTTAATGTTATAAAAAGGAGCTGTCTACCGAAATCCTACTATCGATGTGATGTTTGATGAGGTTGGAACCACTATAAAAACCCTAAGTCCTTCTTAGATGGACTCAAACCCTAGCACTTCAATTATCCTCTAGGTTTTGTCTTTCAAAAAACTGAAATCTTCAAGTATCTTCTAGTTTGTCTTTCTCAAAACCTATGCAAGGTTTAATAGAGACTCCATGCAAGGTTTTATTCGAGTTACAATTCATCCAATCAACTCTCACATGATTCTACATGAATACTATAACTAAAGACAGTCTCCTTAGGGCTCAAGTCCCAACATATTATAGATATTTCATTTACTTATTAACAATAGAATTGCTATAGCCTCAAATATTCTCTCTTATATTCTATAAACTTGTCAAATCACTCAACAAAATTAGCTAACTATTTATGATAAACCAGCATACCAAAAAACCCTAGAAATTACTCATTCACCATGAGAATATACTTTGAAAACCACCTCTTCAAGTACACAACCTGGACAAGAATGTACAATTGACATATACATAAAAATGAAGTTATAATTACCTACCAACAACTTATCACAATTTGGTACAATATAGTCCTTGAAGATTATCCACAAGCTAAGAGTCTCCAATGCATCCGAACCCTAGTTAGGGTGTCTACCATCAATAGAAAATACTAATGAGAAATAAAAAGGCCTAGCAGTGTATCCCACCAATCTATCTAGCCACACCAATAGCCTTAAAACAAGTTTGCACTAACACCAACAAGTCCATTCTCGATCTTTCACCAAGATTGCATCACACAAACTCTTCAAGCAAAGTGCTCCCAGAGTCCTCTAGGGTTTCTTTGCCAAAAAACCTATGTCCTTCTCACATGGAATCAAACCCTAGCAATTCAAGTATCCTATAGATTTTATCTTTCACAAACCCCAACCCTTCAAGTATCTTCTAGGTTTTGTCTTTCACAAAACCTAGAACCTTCCTTCCTTGCATAAAGACAAGTATAAAGACTCCAGGCAAGTTTTTATTAAAGTTACAATTGATCCAATCAACTCTCACTTGATTCTACATGAATACTAGAACTAAATACACTCTCCTTAGGACTCAACTACCAAAATATTACAGATCTGAAATTTACTTATTAACAACATAATTGTTATAGCCACAAATATTCCCTCTTAGCTTCTATAAACTTGTCAAATCACTCAACAAAATTAGATAATTGTTTATGATAAACTAGAATACCAAAGAAACCTATAAACTACTCATTCACCATGAGAATATACTTCGAAATCCAGCTCTTCAAGTATACTGTCTCGACAAGAATGTACACTTGACATATACATAAAAATGAAGTTACAAGTACATACCAACAACTTATAAGAAGTTTGTACAAAATAATCCTTCAAGATTATCCACAAGATAAGAGTCTCCAATGCATCCAAACACTAGATAGGGTGTCTACAATCAATAGAAAACACTAATGAGTAATACAAAGGCCTAGAAATGTATCCCACCAAGCTATTTAGCCACACCAAAATCCTTAAAAAAAAGTTATCACCAACACCAACAAGTCCATTCTTGATGTTTCACCAAGCTTGCATGACACTAACTCTCCAAGCAGAGTGCTCTCTAAGGGCTCTCCGTCAAGATATGGTATCCTCTTGAAGGGCTCTCTATAAAAGGTGTACACATGTTGAGACAAGGCTCCTCAAGGGGTGTTCTCTCCAAGAATGGGTGCATTTAAATAATCCTTTTGTAGAGAGCATCCATATAGGGATTGCAAAACCATGGACTGGTGTGACCTTTCCTTTCCATCTTATGAGTTTTTGTGATGAGTTGGAAGTTTATTTAAGTTATATGTAAGCCTAAGGGTGTAGAGTAAGGAGAGATGAGTGGCCAATGTAGAGTGGAGAAGTGGCCTAGAAGTTGTTTGATTAGGTTGGTGTAGTGATAAAAGCTCTCAGAATGTGAACTCATCTATAGAGGTTGGAGAATGTAATGCATTTCGTTAGATATCTGACATATATGCTATACTACCGACAATGTCAATTCGTTTGTTATATGAATCTAGCCATGGCTACAGGGAGCACAATATGAGTGCAAACCATTTATCCTAGGAAGCATTGAATATGAAGGATGGCCTCCTCTCCTTCTCATAACTTTTAGAAGGAGAACTCATTGAGAAAGGCATGATACGGTTAATTTAAGAGATTTTTGATTTCTATGGCATAGTCTTTTTTGGTTCTTTCTACTATGGGATACATCAGCATATTTCTTGTTTTATTTGGGGATATAGAGTTTGTTTTCATCCTCTCAAGGGTGTGTTTTATCCATGCTCGATGCCTCCTTGGATAAGATGTTTAGGATCCTTCTATTCTCTGTGTCGTATTGCTACTTAGTCATCTTGGGATTGTGGGTTCCGTCCCTTCTCTTGGCAATTTTTATGATACTTACGATCTCCACTTGTAAAAAACATAGTTTGTATTTTGAGGTAAATTGGTTGAAGCATTTGCTATGGAACAACTTGATATCTATATCGTGTTAAACAACTATGTGATGAAATTTTATACTAGGGAATTATTGAGATTATTTAAGATAATGATATCACCATTATGTCACGCTTATAAGTCTTTCCAAGTTTTTTGCTGGTATTTTTCTATTATTTGCCAAATGTTTTTCCGACCATGGTGCAGGTAGAACCAAACAGGTATTTGTCAGACCTGTCTTCCTCCAGCGAGGGGAGTTTGTGAAGGTTAGAGGAAAGTGAGACATCCTGTAGCTCTACAAGGGCTATATCAAATAGATGTCATAAGATCAGAAGAAAATTCAATAAACACATGGAATTTTTTCTCCGAGGAGGGGGGTCATGTTCCTTTGATGATGAGACAACAGGAGACATCGAGGTGCCATTAAGGTACAAACACATAGTGAAACAATGGGTACGCAGGGATCTTCCTCAATTCAACACTGATTTTTGTGTGAATAAGAGGATATATAGAATTGCACCATTGTCATTACATGGATTAGGGTTGTTTTGCATGAATGGCATAAAGGTTGGATATGAAAGATGTACAAAATTGATGGAGTATGTTGGACCTTCTTACAACAACAATGATTGGATGCACCTAGTCCAATATACATGAAGTATGCATAGATATGGGTTGTCAGCAAATTATATACAACTAAACGAAAAAGATCAAAATAAAGGATAAACATTGTACATTGACAGAAGGCCAAAATAACTAGGAATATTGTAGGGATTATAAACAGTACACAACCAGGCTCCACACTTAAGAAACCCAAATGTATATTCGAGGCGCGTGAAGGAAACCGTGTTTTTGTATGTGACATTAAATCAATAGTTGTTGGGGAATAACTACTTATTAATTACAATTTGAATCAAGTAGATACAAACATGGTTAGGATGAATGTGGTACATCCAACAATTTATCCCACCTTTTATTAATTATTTTAATATCTTTAGGATTTTTTATTAGCATATAATTATAATTTCTTATTAAATTTCTTATGTTGAATTCGCAGGGAGGTGATTGGGGGCGCATCACCCCAGCAGAAGGTGAGAGGAGTACATGATCTGCGAGGGAACAGGTATACATCAAAATGTTATGTTTTAAAATTGTTTTAATGATTATTTTTGTTTCGTTAGGTAATTTTTAGTATGTTTTTGATACATCGTTCTTTTAGCTGGGGCACCTCCCTCACAGTTGATGTTAGTAGACCTGCCTCAAGGTAGCAGGTATACATCAAAATTGCTATTTTAAAAATTTAGGAAGGACAAACAGATATATCGTTATGTATTTTTAATAGTATATTTGGTTCCTTTATATAATCTTATCTATTTTCCATGGAGAGTGTTGATCAGGAAATCCAATCGACAATTGACCAGAATACTGCAGCATCGGGGAAACAGGTAAACATGAATGTAATTCTACATTTTGAATACTATAAAATAGTACACATGTATAACATGTAGCATAATGTTTATTTTGTTATGATTTTTTTCATTTTTATGTTTGCGTTCATTGTGATAATGTTGTCTACTTTTTTTGTAGGTTGATGATCGGGGAAAGTCCCTAGCTGTTGATCAGATGAATGGAACCTCGAGGCAAAATGTAAAGCTAAATGTAATTCTACATTCTAAATACTTTATAATTGTACACATATGGAATATCTAACATAATTTTTATTTTGTCATGTATTTTGGATTTTTTACATATTACGTTCATTATGATAATGTTCTATGCTTTTTTTGCCGGTGGATGATCGAGGAAAGTCCCCAGCTGTTGATCATACCTCAACCTCGTTTAAGAATTAGGTAAACCTAGATGTAGTTCTATGAATCTATCATGATAGACAATTTTTGTTAATATAATTTTTTGCGCAGACTATTGCTTCAAAAACTAATCAATGGTTTATATATTTCTATTGCAGACAGGGGGATTCAGTTTATGAAACTCCAACTCAATAGTCTTTAGAGTTTGATGTCTTCAATTTGTTGAATGATAAAGAAATTGGTACATATGGAGACTCATTGAAGGTGCTACAGAAGACCATGGAAAAACAAAATGAGGAATTGGTTAGTCTGGCATTGATAGTTCCATAGACATACAAGATCAATAAAAAGATTCAATTGTTGATCCAGAGATGTCGACAATTGAAAGTAAGTTCCAGAATAATAATGTAAATTCGTTTTGAACTTTATATTTTTTTATTGTATATGATATTGAACTTATAATACAATGGTTTGTATTTACAGGAAATGCTGCAGTTTAACACTATTGGTGAAGGTGTTGTTGGTCCTAGTGACCAAACCACTCAACGTCCACCACATACTGTACCATTTTTTTCCACTGAACAGTTAGCAACACGCTCTGTGACACCCGCTCTGTCAGTAGAGACTGCAACCAATGCTGACCAACGCACAACAAATGCTGCAGAAGAAGGGATGGATGCAAGGTTTGATACTAATGCTAATGTTGAAGAAACATTTCTTGGATCTTCTCATGTCACTAGCACTAGTTCAATAGTGACAACATTTTTGGTGAATGATGAACTCGCTCCAGTAAATATAGTGAAGGTTCCAGGTAATTATAGATTTTTCAATTTTTTTTTTATAATTTGCTTCTAATATACTGATAATTTTTTTTAATATTGACTAATGATCGCATGATTGTTTTACAAGAAATGATGTATTTTATAAAAATCTAAATGATTTGGCCTTGGAGATATTTGGGTCCACCATCCAAACAAGGTGGGACAAACATCCAAAAGATTTAAAGGATGAGATGACTAATCGGTTGGTCGGTCTGTTCGAAAAAGATACTTTGATACATCGAAGCTCCTACAGAAGGATAGACAACATATAAAAATTTTCCAATACCAATATAGGGTTCACCTAGAAAAGAACCCTAGGTATGAGCGCCCTCCAATGATTCCATCAAGGGAGTATAAATCCTTACTAGAATATGGAAAAGAGAAGGGCTTGAGAAAAGGAGGAAGGATACCAGCAGGAACAGGGAGGTATGCAATACATTCCACAATGTAATGGTAAGCCTTATTATTTTTAATTTTTATATTGAATTTGGAACATCGACTAACGTAATTCAACACTTGATTAGATTTTCATACACATCAAAGCCCACCAAGGAAAGACAGGAAAAAATGGTCAACATAAGCTTGGGCCTGGTGGTTATTCGAATTTGGTAGCTCGAGTTGTAAGTATCAAAAACCTGATACTCCATCCAAATAATATTATAGAAAATTATTTTCTTTTTATTCTAAAAAAAATGTAAAATTCATGACTTCATGCAAAAATGCAAGACAATCGATTCAAATAATTTCCCACTGAGGAAGACATGAAGCTTGGATTCAAACATGGATTTGAAGCCATTGTTGAACAACGAAGAAGCTTGTCTGGGCATACTGCACGATCTTCTACTGATCCATCTAGTGCACAGGTATATAAAAACTATATAGTTTAATGAAAAATTTATTAATTCTCATGCAATTTATTTGTTATAAAAAATGAACATAAATTATTTATTATGTTTTGAGCAGGAAAGTAACGATCCCATTGATGTCGAGGATGTACACCAACCAGTCAAAGATCATGCTTTGATTCTGGGTAATGAATTTATTAATATGCTACTTTTTTGTATAGATAATTGCAGATGATGACCATTAGTTCTAATTCTCCACAATTCAACTGCAGAGCATCTAGATGTAGGTAACACTGAACAGGTTGAGCCTGTACCAGATAATGATGAACATGTTGATGTGTCCATGCCAAGTAAAAAAACACCCTAATAACGTTTTTTTTATGAATTAGTTGTATTTATAAAAACAAAAGAAAATTAATGAAACATTTTGAAATTATTGCAGCAATTCCGAGCCCCCCGCCGCAAGTTCAACCTTGCGACCAGTCTACTAGGAAGACCGATGAGTAGATTCCAGAAGATGCGCTTCTCGCTAAATATGCAAAGAGAAGAAAAGTAAAAAGGAAGTGACTGAAGAAATTTTGAGTAATTCTTATTTATAATAATTTACATGGTTTTGTCCTATATTTCATGAATGAATGGTAAAATTAATGCTTTAATGAACGGTTTACTAAATTTTTTTATTGGCTATTAACTAAATGAATGGTTTAATGAATGTTTTTTTCAGCTATTGAATGATTGAAATGTTCATTGAATGATTTAATGAATGGTTTAATGAAATCTTTTTTTCAGCTATTGAGTGAATTAATTTGCAGTAAAGTGTTATTTGCAAGTAGATGCATTGCGTTTGGGGAATTGAGAGTGATGTGAGCAGGGGGGGGGGGGCATAAGACCTTCCACCTTCATGTGGTTGGTCCTGTTTAGTAGACAATATTAAATTATTCTTGAAATAGAAAGGAGCTCAATGAATGGTAAGGAAGTATACATTAAAAATAGTTGTTTGTATAATTGTAGTGTTTAAATTTTACTATTGCTATTTGACTCATCCATTGGAACTTGTTACAGATAGTGTTGGGAAACATTTTCATAGTTCAGAGGAAAAAAATGGAGTTTTGATGTGATCGATGGCTTTATATACATAGTTTTGTGGTTCTCCACGTGTCCTTAGGTGATCTCTTATTACCAATGACTTTACTTGAATAGTTGAATAGTATTGTAATTTTGCATTGTAATAGTATTGTACTTATTTAGATTGGTGTTGTTATTTTCATAAATAGGAAACTTTTTTATTTGATGGGTCCTAACATGAAATTATTGGAACAAGAAAATACTTGTAGTATGTTGAATGATGTTTTGAAAGGTAAATAAGAATAATACATTGTGAAGCTCCATAAATCAAGGTAGGTTGTAACAAAAAAATCTATGAATAGTATAGGAAACATATTCCTATTTCTCATACATATTTTGCTTCAGTTAATTTGATTTGTAAACTATACTTGCTCAATTTCACCTTGACTAGATGCCATCTTTCTTGCTCTATTGTTGATTTTGTTGATGATTGATCCATATTTGATGATTATTTTCCTTACCTAGTTCATGACAAAGAGAGAGTCACTGAATATAATTACATTATTTACCTTATGAGATTGAAGAATGATAAGTCTTTGGAGAAAAACATATGCTTCAACTTGATTATTGGTCATGACACCTATCCCCACAATAATTTAACTTCCATATTTCCCTCAGGGTCAAATAGAAAACTGCACACACCTGCTATCTCTTAGGTTTCCAACACTTATTAACATGAACACAATTTATATTAAAAATTGTAAATTTACAAGCTACCCCAGCTATACCTAAGCGCAAAAATCATTGAGAGATAATGCCTTATAGAATTTGAGAGTAGATAATTAATTTTATCCTTGGTTACATTATTTGGATCTAGCTTTTCTAGAAGCAAACATTGGAAAATGGAGCCTCTTCTCTTGTAATATTTGCTAATGTTGGGGTTTTCATCTCTTGATTTCTCCACTATATGTGAAATGATCTAGCATTTGTGATTTTTTTGAAAATTTATCTTTCTTGATATTTGTCTTTGTCATATGAAATCGTTCCCAAAATAATATTGACTTCCACCTCGACTAGATTCCCTCTATCTTTCTCTCTTCATGAATCAGAAATCATCTTGGTCCCCCTCTCAGGGGTTACCTTCCCCCCTCTAAAGAATTACGTTAAGGTTCAATTTTCTCTTCTACTCCCCCAATCATTTTCAGAGAAGGAACCATTAAATAACCCATTTCCCAACATGCTATGCACCAAAAGGATTTATTTCCCTAATCCAATGGATGAGACCATTACATTCAATCACATTCAAAGATGACCCTATATGGAAGTCCTTTCATTAGATACAATTCTACATACTCTCTTAGAACTAAAGGAAAATATACATTCTTCATTTTGTGAAAATTGATAAACTTTCCCAAAGACATTGTCCATTTTCTTGATGACCTCATCTCCTTAGAGGTCAGTTTGAAAATTTGGAAGTCTTACCTAGAGATGCACTCATGATATTGGGCACTCACATGAAGTTGGTTCCACTTTTTAGTGCCACTTCAGAAATAAGAAATGCACTTTTGAAGTGTAAATCGAGAATGCATATGCGTTATTGATGGTACGTTTGGAATAACCCGAACCCAAACACAAGGCTAAGGTTAGTAAGGAAGTATCGCATATGCGTTCTGTAAAAGTTAAATATCACATATGCGATATGGATACAATGT
>LPNX010133575.1:27500-82500 GCA_001517045.1 Pseudotsuga menziesii
ACAACAAAACAAAATTTGCTAAATGCACTTGTTATTTTATTTCCCATTTTCCAAATGTAGTGCTTTCATTTCAAGCAACTGCATAAAAAGGTTAGGTAGGCATAAACCATCATCTTTGTTCAGAGATATGATTTCATAAGGGAAACAAAGAATATTCAAATCACATCTGCTAAGAGTTGATAGCTATAGCCTAGAATTTTGCTTTGAAATATAAACAATGAAATTCAGACATACAATCGTTGATTCCCATCATGTGGGACTTGTACTCCCTTCTAGGATAACAAGTAAAATGAACCTGAAACTTAGACACAATGTTTAGACTCCAGAGCACCTATATAAACTAAATGAATTCCATGATGCCTTATACCATGGAATTTGTTGCGAAAAAGGTGTATATATAAAATGACATCTATAGTAGCGAATTAGCTGTCATATTACTTGAAACATCGTTGGCCACCATCTATAAATTTGTGAATCATTCAAATAAATTCAGTAATGATAGGGCCGACTTTGGAAACTAATTCCAACAGCAGTGCAATCTTCCACCCAGTGATGCTTGGTAAACAATTTGAAAGAAACAAGATAATTTAGTCAAAAGCTTATAAAAAATGTTACTGGGAAATCTTATCAATTATGTATGAAGGGTAGATATTTATTCATGATATTGTTCATGTGTGTTGTAAATTAAGAGACCAAGTTATACGAGTGAATAAATATGGAATTTATCCCAAGACGATGACAACATTTTGTGACATGGGAGAGGACCGTTTTACCTATATATTGGACATTATTTAGAAATTATATTGCATGATCCTCCTTTCAGTTGAAGAGAAAATATTATTTCTACAAGATTCCATATGACTCTAAAATATCACATTAAACCTTCTACTCTCATAGCTTACAATAAGGGATTTATGTAAACATTAATATCAATTAACCCTTTCATATGTTTTTATCTTTGAATTTCATCTTGATATGTAGATATCATTTAGTAGGTCAAGGGTAGGAAAATGTATTCTAGGTATTTTTTCCTTAAAAATATTTTAGAGTGGGTAATTCAATTGAGCATTGTAAATTTCTACCTAGTTTCTATCAACTCTTTGGGTTAATGCATTTCCAAAACTTATAAATATCCTCTAAGATGTTTGTTGATCCATGTCTTGAACAATTAATTTTTGTACCCTCTGAGCTATCAAAGATCAATGCTTAACTTACTCACCTAATTATGAATACCATGTAACTCTTGGAATATTCATAGAATTGTATGGCTATATTTAGAAGCCCTACTCATATCACATAATAGGGCAAGACCCTTGCCTTAAGGGAATTAATACTGAGATCCTATGCATGGGTTATAACTACCCCTAGATAGGAGGAAAATGAAATAGGTGAATTATATATTCCCAAACTATTCATCTCTTTTACCTACATCCATTCAAAGCCATCCAATCAAGAATGGGATAAAGACAATCACATGGTCTTGTGGTAGTTTGGATAACATCACATGTTATAAAATTAGATGTAAAATTGACAATGATAACGTGAGAATATGAACTTAAGAGAAAATTTTTTCTTTGTTTCTATAAAAAAATAACTATGTTGAAAGTGGACTTATTGGAACACCATAGAAACTGGTCATATTTTCTAAGAGTAAACATGAATCTACATCCACAAACATAACTTTTAGTTCCTTCGATATTGGTGCTTCTTCCTAAATCCCATCCATATCCAAGACTGTCCAATTCCTAATGTATAATTGAAGTGTTCAAGCCAGTGACCTTCACCTGTGAAACAAAAGAAAAGGTATGGCTATTAGAAAAATGAGTATGGTGTTATAGCGGATTTCACCACTCTAGGTGAATCACACTTTGTATGGCCTTCCCCTATCCCACTGCAGACTCTCTAGACCCCATGGACCATATTTTATCCTTTGATGTTTCCTTGATCATCCCTAAAACTATATAAAAAATGATATATGCGGATTTTTACCTGATAACCGCGTACATACGCGGGTTTGACCCCTATAACCGCGTACATCGAGATGTGTGCATAGTCCAAATCCTTTTCGAGTTTTCCTTGACATGGATCCGACTCATTCGACTCCTGGCCTTCCATATGCCTTGAGATCGCTCGGATTCGACCCTTCATTATCCCTGGTGAAGCTATATAAGGAACCCCTTGGTAAATTGAAGGCATATAGAGAGATTGAAGCAACGAAACTATAGTCCATTGTTGCTGGAATTTATGCTTGAGCCTGCATACCTTTTTCCCTTTGGAGCACTTTTGTGTTCTTCCCAAGCTTGCCTTTTTCTAGTGAGCTTGCTATCGTTAGATGGAGGATTGAGGTGGTGGAGGCCCAAGTGGGGGATTCAGTTTCTCCAGTTCGTAGACGTGCCGTTAGAGGTTGTATCTATCTTGCAATCTCTGATTTATATTAATAAGAGCTATCTTTTCCTATCCAATGATGTGTATTCGATTGATTATTGTATCCATTGGAATATGTCAAATGCTTTTACATTATTGATTATATATGCTAGAATAGATCTAACACCATTATATATAGTATGCTTGTATTGTTTACTTGTTTTTGAGGAAGTATTATATCAATTCAAGCTGAAGATTGGAAAGCTCAACAGGGATCTACTTCAACCGTCCGGAATAAGGTACGAGGTCTGATCCTTTAGTGTTAGACATTTTATTTCTATTGCATATTGGGAAAGATTGATTTTTGGAGTCAAAGCTATCTGTTGTGGTACCCCAAGCCATAGGAATTTCTCTCCGTAACAGAATTGGCGACTCTGCTGGGGAGCTAACTAGGACACCCATGTTATAGGGGTCAAACCCGTGTATGTACGTGGTTATCGGGTAAAGTCAAGAATGATGAAAGTTGTTAATACTTTCATCATTATCAGTAACTTCATTGTCTTTCAGTTATGAAGTTGTTAATACATATATAATATACTTTTTAGCCCAATATTTGGTTGAATTGATTTAAAAGTCAAGAATGATGAAGTTTGGAGTAAGTTTTACAAAGATGAGTTTCCATATCTGAATGTGTCTTCGTTATCGTATTTTTTGATGAAATATTGAAAATGGTTGTATTACTAAGGTCATTTTTTTTTACTAGTCCATCGAAAGTGGCAAGAAATCATTCCTTTTGTTTGGAGTTAACGCATTGGTCATGAATGACCCTGGAAGTAGTTCCATTGGTTCAACAATATGGTAATGAATGTAGGATCAGAATAATGTATATAGAACATCCTATATCCATATTGGCATATTGCCAATTGAGGCTCCCTATATCTTTGAAGTGAAGTTACATTTTGATTTTAGGGGTTGAATTCTATCTTTATTAGTACCATGAAGATAGATTCAATATGAAGAACATATGAGGGTGGGAATGAAATTGAAATTCATAGAGTCATTGATGTATGCTAAACCAACTCTTGTCCTTCCTACTGACTCTAGTTCCAATTTGAGATAAAGAAACTACTTCTAGTCAATCAAAGCTTTGATTGGTAGCAAGGGTAAGGCTTCAAGTTCAAGGTTTTGATCCTTAAAGACTCTACTAAAACTGTTGGACATAGAATAATTGTATTTTTTTTCCATGGATTGGATGCAAGTAGAAAAGGAAGCACCCTAATATTAATCAAGGAAGTAAGGGAGAACAAGGAAAACCTTTTTTTTTTGTTTCTATATTTTACTTTGGCTAGAAAAGAAGTCAAGATCAAACCAATGAAGGGGTAAAGAGGGTAAATAAATCAGAATTCATATCTTAAAGGATTCCTTGGATGGTTCTTCACGATATCCTCTTAGAATAAAATGTCCTCAGGTTTGAAAGTTTAGATAGGATGGCCCTTTATGGAGCTCTCATTATTATATTATGGTGCTCCAAAAGGGAGAATCTACTCAAATATGGGATAATAAGTGAACTAGAATATTTTTCCTTTAGCACGAGGGATTCATCATTAGTTCTTTTTCTTTTATTGTTAGTGTGGGGAATATAATTGTTAACTTTGTTACCCAATATATCTTTATAGTTCTACCATCCTAGGGAAACATCTGTCAAATGAATTCTTAGTCTATCACAAAAAAAATGTGCACACATGCATATATTAATTTCTAGTATTGAGTTTTTTGTTTTTGTAATTACATGGAAAAACTTCACCTTAAATGTTAAATAGGTTTATGCTGTTAGATAGCAATTTATTGCAGTAACGTTGCAACTTGTGACAATCCCAAGAACAAAGAGCAAGTTTCCTTGCAGTATATTTATTGACTATGACTTTGTTCAAATTAAATCATATGATATATCAATATTAGGCACATTGATCTGATGAATTTGTTGATGCTTTTGTTTCTGGATTCTATTTGGAATTAGTGTCACTTCTATATTAAAAAGGAGATTTTAAATGTTGATGTCAATTTTTTTAACGACGCAGGCTTCTTGTTTGGGAATTTTGGTCAATCAGTTTGAAGTACCACCAGTCTAAATCATGGTTTTTATTCATGTATATCTTCAATTAAAGAGAATAATATTTTAAAATTTTTTCTTGATCTATGTTGGACCCACTTTATTATCTTTATTGCATAGACAAACCTTGAAATGTAATGATTGTGTTGAAATTAACACAAAGTGAAATAAAAGTCAGCAATTATTTCCATAGATAGGTGAAGGCAAACATTTTAAGATACATAGTGAATTACAAATCCAAACGTAAAGACCAATATAATATTCAAAAGGGAAGAAATAGGAAAGTGTGATCAAAATCTGCAAGTTGGTCAATTATTTTGAGAGTGGATCGATCCATTATAAAGGTTGAATCTCTACTTAAGTGACAAGAATATTAACTTGCAGGTATGGATATTCTCTCTGAGATTATGTTCCATATCTATAGATGTTCAAAGAATAAATGAATTTCAATGTGATTATAGATAGTAGAAAAACATGTCTATATAGAATGTAGAGTATGGGGGAGTGTTCAAGAGAACAATAGGACACACAAAAGCTTGGTTAAATTGTAAATTAAGTGAAACTAAGTTCAAGAGAGGATTGTTAGGAATCCTTATGCGAGGTTCTCTCTATTATTTATTACAAAAAATGAAATTTTTTGTAGTGACATGACGAGTGAGGAGTTTATGGTATGCACATGTTGTTGGTAGCATTAATAGGCTAGCCATCAATTTCTCTACATCGAGTGGTATCAGAGAAGTGTAGTATTTTTTAACAGGTGGATAGGATAGATGGTTTAGGCTACATCAAGTGGTATCAAAGAAGTGTAGTATTCTTTGACAGGTGGACATGCAACATCACAACCACCTATTTGAATTTTCACATTTTCACATCGGCCACCACATTTGATTGTATTGCCATTGGATGCCATATTTTGAAAATGAGATATACAATAGACACAACAATGGGTTTCTTTGGTTATTTTTTATAAATAAAATTGTGGATGTGGTCATTGTCAATAAATGGAATCACTTTGCGGTGATTGATGTAACCAATCAACTTCAAGGTTTGGGTGTCGACAAACTTCATAAGGTATGGAAAGATTGCCATTCCTCGTAAGGATCTTGCAAGGTGGTTTCTCCGTACCTGGGAGGGGTGGCATTCTCCAAGTCTGGTTCAGGGGTGCCTTTAACTAGGAAAGAGAATGTTACAGAGGTCTACTTCGTTGTGGGTGAAAGAAAGCCCTAATTTCATTAATAATTACTTTTAATACTCAATAAATAATACTTAATAATTATAGAATATACATATAGTATAAAAATGGGTTGAAACATTTTGAAATAAGTTACATCATTACAGAATTAGATTAGTACTCTTTTTATGCTTCTTTCTTTAAATCTCTGTATGACAATAATGGACTTAATATGGCATTTGACGCCTCAATTAAAGTACAATGTCTAAGAGAGAAAAAATGAACCCATATCAAGGTGTCTCAGTGTTATGGATGAAATATGGCAATCCTAGATGTTATATGTGTCCTTCGTCTCAAGAAACTGACGTATGTTTTTCTATTTGCACACCCAAAGAAGAGTTAAGTTGAAGGATTTATGTGAGTTAATTTTTTGTTCACTAGAAACATCTCTTAAGTTATTTTCTTATCATGCCAATGTGGTCATCCATGTGAAACTTGTTGTATATGTTATTAAAATCTTGGTGCCATATAAATCTATATTGTTCATATTTAACTTCATTCTTGTATATCTTTTATTTTCATTTATCTAACAGTGTTATGGGTATAGTATCATTTACGAGTTCATTTGAGCTAGGTATTATTTTTCCAATGTTGAACCTCTTTATAGAGTTCATTATTTTGTTCATGTAGGAGGACAGCTACTTTGCTCCTCTAATAGACATGTTAAGATTTGGTAATTGCATCCCACCAACCTATTATCTATAACAATATTGGTCATATTCACTCTAGTAGCCATTGCACTAATTGTTAGGAGATAATACTTACTAGAGAAACAAGCATTATAAATAAGTGGTCATGCTAATCATGTTTTTGGTGAAAATCATTGGATTCTCACTTAGGACTGTTATATGTTAGGTTATGTGTGAAGGGAATATTGTTTAGGTAATAAAACATTCTATATTGTTCCAAGGATTAATATATATTGGTGTTGTGTAAAGTGTGGATGGTTGTGTAATAACATTGTCTATATTGTTTCTAGGTACATTAAGATTAAGATTTCCTGTTCACTATAAATCCACATCTGTGGCAAGTGCCATTGGTGCCATGCATACCAGCTCTATCCATTGCCACAACTTTTTTGTTTTGGGTTCCATAAATAAGGATTCTTTCATTATATTTTGTGTTTGGATTGCCATAATGTTTATTTATTTCTTTTTTTGTCAGTGCAATACATCATACGACACTGCCAAAGATGGCAGAGAGGATGGGGGAAACTTACAATTTGGAAAAGGTTGGTAATTTATTTGATGTCTATACAATTTAAAGAACCCATGGGGCTCCATAACATCAGACTCAGGCCTGCAATAACCTATAAACTGCGAGTTGTTTTTAGCATTTACTTGTAGGATATCTTGTAAATAGTTCATTCTTTGGATAATTGTCTTAGATTTAAACTATTATATATTTGAAAATATTTTAAATTGAACTTGTTTCATTGGATCTTACGTGTAATGACATCATTAGGAAAATATATTTACACTTCAGGGAAATGAATTTAGTGTATAAAAATTTAGGAAAATATATGCAAACTTCGGGGAAATGCATTTACTGCATAGCAATATTTCTGCAAACAATTTTTGAGTGTAGGAATATATATTTTTTGCATGTAATTGTTTCATTGTGAGTTAGGTACATTTTTGTAATGTTAGAAGTGGCTAAATGCATTTTTTTTACAATGAGATAAAATGCATTTTTATTACAATGAGACTCTATTTGAAAAAATTGTAGGGTCACCAGTATCTCTGTTACCTTTTAAAATTCATTTCTAAATTTATCTTCTTGTAAAGCAAGTCCATATAGGATAATGGATCACATGTCTTTGGAATACACCATAGAGTTTCATTTTCCTATGAATTTAGAAAAGGAATAACCACGTCATAATAATTTTGGAAGTCTTCTTGAGAGAAATTGACAACATATGCTAAAGTTGTTAAAGTAACCTATTGCATCATCTTCCTTCCTTGAGTGCAAAACAACCATTGATTTTCTCATTATACCATCTAAATATGTTTATGTTGAATGAATGGTCTCTTTTTTGGTGTATGCATTTCTTAGTACAATGTTCCACTGCTTTTAAGTGGTTTAGTAGTTTTTATTGCCTTACAAATGATTGCATTTCTTCATTTAGTTGTGGATGTGTTCTTGCTTAGCACTGCTCTATGATGTCTTGGAGTTGACTATGAAACTATAAGAATCAATGTTTGTAGGTATAGCCTTTGATTCAATTCTACACCTATTGATCTCTTCCTTTCTAATTTTCGTTGAACACATTTCCACTACACCATCACTGTAAAACAATTTTTTGTTGCAGTGCGACCATTAACTTGTCATCTTACAATCCTTCCTTTGCAATGGATTGCATCTTAGTTGAGGAGAGGTAAAATCCTTGAGTCTTGAGATTGTGATTATGCCCCCATCTTGTAAAATGTGCCACAGTAAATACTACATGGTGTGCTAGGAAAATTTAACACTTGATAATGTACTCCTGCAACCATCACAAAAATGAAACCTCGTCTCCTTTACCTTATCTACAGGTTTTTTATCAATGTACAATGGTTAAATTCATGCTTCATTTTTCCTTTTGGTAAAGTGTGCATGGTAAAATTTAGTCCTTAACGCATTTCTCCATAAAATCCTTAAAAGTATATATTTAGCATAGTGGATTCATAGAGAAGGTATTAATTTCGAATGAAATTCCATCATCAATATATGCCTTATTAAAAGTATCAACAATCTTTTGAAGTGACCTTAAATGATCTCACGCTCCTATAGAGGTGTTTTCTTTCATTCTGTTGGAATATGTTTGAACTCATCCATCCTTCTATTTCAATGGGCAGATGTAAGGATGACCCTAGCTGATAAAATTAATGCCATGGAGGAGGCAATCCTTTGCTACTTGTTACTTCTTGTAGCTTGAATTTGTGTACCAGATAATGACATACAAATATGGACAAAGACCTTGCAGCTATAAAGAAATTTTGAAGCCAAGGTCACATGGATATACATGATGTGAAGCTTCAAAAAAATAGTAATGTAGCTAGTTGTACAGTGCACACAATATTTACATTTTTTCGTTTGTAAACAGTTGAGTTGTGATTTTCTCATGTTTTTAAGTCTATCAATTACTTAGTTGCATGCTAGTTAATTATGGTTACATTGATTCCCCTTGAAGTCATTAAGCTTTATTCAACATTATTTATTTTCAACCATACTTTCCAAGCTTGTAGAAACCCATATCAACCTTCTTTTACAAAGAGTAGAGATATCCTTTCAAGTCTGAAATTGTGGACAAGCTAAACGGTTTAGGAGAAATAGAGTGGACATGCTAGATGGTTTAGGAGAATACAATGGTGTTTCTTTGGCTTGTGGTTGATATATATGTGATGTTACAGGCTATTTTGTTACCATGACATTCATATGTTGTGCTTTCATTCCACATTAATACTCTTATTCTAAATTTTTCCTATCAGCATTGTCACCAGGTGTGTGTTCTCGGATACATAACAATTGTGTGAAGGAGATTGTTTATTTGTTTATTTCTAGGATTTAATTTTACATTAATACTCATCTTCTAATTGTGTTTTAACATTTTTAGCCACCATGTGTTATGAAAAATCTCACATATGTAACAATTTCAACAAGGTTATGGTCTATAAGGCATTGCATTGATTGTAGGAAAAACATTGCCAATCTAGACATTGGATTTGCAAATTTAGTTGTTGTCTTTGGTGTGCAAGACAATGGGTTGATGTGATAGAATTTCACCTTGGAATATTACTAATTCATATTGACGGTTTTGGTGTCATTCCTTGTGGGAAATGGTTGTTGTCTTTGTCATTTCAAAATATATCTTACTGTAATGGCATTATCCTTGTCTTGGCATTTTGTTCCACAAGGAAGTGATGCCTCTTCCTAATTTAATTGTTTATATAATGCAAGGTGAGTATGCTTGGTCTTCCCCTTTCCTTGTTTATGTAGAAAAGCTAAAAAAATTATGTATATCAATACTTGCAGTACCCCTTTCACATGCTTAGTTGAAATGGCCATGTATACTTGTGTGTGCATGCTTTTGTGTATCCATGCAAGTATAGTTGCTTCTGTGCACATGAAAACATGTGCGGTGTGTGGGTTAAATTTTAGATATGGGTGCACATGGAAAATCACTATTATATAGATAATTATGAAATTATTTTTTTTATCAAAAAACAAATCCTCATCGAATTTCAGACAATCAGTGGCTAAGCTTCGACGAGATTGCCATCGCTCCGACAACAAATTCGTTGTGTATGCCATCAGATTTTCGAATAAACATGGCTAAGATCTGATGAGCTAGCAATGGCTACAATGATGGATCCAACCATATATCCAATGATGAATTTGACATTCAGCAGTTAGAAATATGACAAGTTGCAGTCAAATTTTTGACACCATATCCTGCGATGGATCTAACATTGAGCAGCTGAAAATACGAAAACTAGTAGTCGAACTTTCGACATCCTATATAAAAACAAGTAGTTGATATTTTGATAGTAGGAAGTTAGAAATCCAGCAGTAGGACATCGATATTCTGATGATGGATCCGATGAGTTGAGGTCCGAAAATTGACAACTCATTGATGAAATACTTCTCGATGTTAGCTCGATACTCTGTTGAATTGTTGATGGGTTTCAAAGTGAATTCAAATATCAGATGAATTCCCATCGACAACAAAAAATACATGGTTGTTGAATAACAGACACCTATCTGTTGAAGTTCAGACAATGCATCTGTAAGATTTTGGGCTCAAATTTTGTTGTGGAGTTTGCTTGAGTAGTAATTTAGACTGAACATGAATTTTAATTTAGTGAAGATTATTCTCGAGAAGTTTATAATAGAAAAATGTATGAATACCTAAGGATCAAAAGAAAATTTGAACCCAAAATCCTATGGCATATTTGTCTAAATTTTCACAACACTCCGTTTAAAATCTGACAAAGTTTTTTTTTTTTAAATTTGATAAAAATTTGTCGGATATACGACATATACAAAAATCCATCGTAAACGTGACAACCGTTAATTGCATAAATGACATGTAAGGACCATAGAATNTTTTTTTAAATTTGATAAAAATTTGTCGGATATACGACATATACAAAAATCCATCGTAAACGTGACAACCGTTAATTGCATAAATGACATGTAAGGACCATAGAATCACGATTAAAAAATGGCAAACAATCATCGAATTTCTGACCCATTCGTGGTTTATTAACCGAAACCTTATTCCTCCTAGGTTGTCGAATAATAGACATGTAAGGACTATTGATCCATGAAAAAATATGACTATCTACCATCGAATGTTCGTCCCATACTTGGTTAATTAACAACCAACTAATTCCTTCTTGGTTTTTGAATAACCGAGATGTATGGGTCAGTTTGATGATAGATCCAACAACCTTTTCCATCGGAGGTATAAAATCCTTGTCGAATTATTATTGGGTGTTCGTCGGATATCTGACAAAAACTTGGAAAAATATTTTATGTCTTTACTGTTAGTTTTATAGAAAACTCCTTGGATATAGTCTTTGTTCTTGTAAAAAATGCAACAGTGTTGAGTAAATAAAAAAAAAATATGCCCATCTTGAAATGTGAGCAAGTAGCATTGATTTCATTATTTCAACTAGATATAAATTAGATTGTTAGGGAGGATAAATGTTATCCTCCCCAGTTGGGTTCACATATTGTTATGGAGAGAAATTCCTATGGCTTGGGGTACCACAATAGACAGCTTGACTCCAGAAATCAATCCTTTCCAATATGCAATAGAAATTAAATATCTAACACTAAAGGATCAGACCTCGTACCTTATTCTGGAAGGTTGAAGTAGATCCCCGTTGAGCTTTCCAACTTCAGCTTGAATTGATAGATTACTTCCTCAACAACAAGTAAACAATATGTTATCCCTAAATTTGAACCTAGACTACAGGGGTTCAAGCTTAAGGAAATATTTTTCAAAAATATAAATCAATAAAGTCAAAATGAAAACCAAGCTGGTATGAAATCAAGGCTATTGGAAAATCACACAATTAGTAAAGAACTAGGCTGGTATGTCATGAGAGCTATAAGAGAATCAAAAAATCATACAAGAACTATATAACATAAAACACGATACAAGATCCAATATCCCAGTAACTACGATCATGAAGTCATGAAATGAAACTGCCTCTGTTTTTTAAAAGTGTAAAGGATAATTGTATTTCAACGAAAGAATCACTGCAATGGAATTCAATGGACCATATACATGATAAATTACAAGAAACAAAATTCATAACACACACAGACAAATCATAATCATACTCATATCAAGGTAGAACCTGTATTGAAGATGTAGAGTATTTTATGTCATATAGAGAGTGATCAAAACTGGATCTTCATAACTCCAAAAATGCCAACCCCCCTGTCTCCTCTAGAGACTCCCCTTAAATACAAAATATATGTTTCTTTAGGCTAACTATAAGATCCTATATCTATGGATCGAACCTTCTCAAAAATAGGGAAGTCAATCCCTTTCAAACAATATTCAAGTACAAGTGTAATATAGAAATACATCTGTCAAATAAACAACATAACTTCAAAATAAAACTACAATTCAACTTCTAAAGGCTTATGGAATCCTCTGCTAATATAGCTAAATCACTCAAAACCTGGGAATGCTTCTGCAATCTGGAGAATTCAGCGTCTACGGTTGTCCTCCTTATTCTAAGATTTGATGAGTTCCAGCTGCTTCTGAATAGCTCGTTTCTCCCTTAGAATATCTTTAGAAATTATCAACAACTTTTGATATTCTGTCTCCTTATCCTCCAGATATTCACGAAGACTCTTGTTGGCTACCATCAACTTTTCATTAATTTTTTGCAGATACCTAGTTTGTGCTTTGTATGTGTGTAAAGACTTCCTAACCTGTCCTAGTTCTGGAGATATTTCCAAGTCTTCTTCTCTTATATGGACTTCTTCTTCCTGTAGAGTATTTAATGCTGAACCATCATCTGAATTAACCTGCTTGTTTGTGAAAAAAGCTTCAGGTATAGACCCTGCAACGCCTTGAATATCAATAAACCTCTCAATATCTGCACAATACTGATCCTTTGATGTATGTATAGTTTCTTCACTATGAGCACTATCTATCACTAAAACTTCCATGGCATCTTCATGTGCTGTTCTTTTCTCTGTCTACAGCTTCTTTCTTAACCTGGTTTTTGGATTCTCTATCTTCAATAACTATTTACGAATTTCACCTTTTGAGGCTATATTTTTCAGCATAACACTCAATTCTTCAGGGTTTTCATTTGTGCAGGAAGCTTCAGGACACAAACCTTCCTGGATGGGTTTCTCTATAATATTCTTTCCTTTTTTCTCAACAGTTTGAACTGGTTTTTTGGGAGTTGTTGTTTGATGGTCTGTATCTTCCATCATTATTTTTCCTTTCTCTTTAGGGTTCTCTTTAAACCCTAGCTCTGTTAATAGAGCTTCCCATGTTCTTCCCTCCTTTTGCAACTGAGATAAAATCAATATCTTAATCAAACCTTGATTGTAGACAGATCGAGTAGTATGCTCAGGATGGCCCTAAACCCTAGATATCATCTTTTGAAGGATTTTTAATAAATAAAATGGGATATTTACCTGTATACTTCCATTAATGTGCATCAGCAACTTTAAATGGAATTTTAACACTCTGTCATACCTGCCATCGCATGTGATATAATTTTGTATCATCTCCAAAGGAATATTCCATCTTGGCTTCATTTTGCTAACATGGACACCATTTTTCCAATCCAGCTTTTCACATCCTGGCATAAAAAATTCACTGAAATATCCTTGGAAATCCTATTGTTTAAACAATTTCTCCCCTATTCTGGAACTTCTATTGCCTCAACAATAGAGTACTCATTTATCCTAACTATTAAGCTTTCCAACTGAAGTTTTTCATCTCTATAATTTTTAATAAATAACATGGTTTCCTATGAGTGGAAACCTTGCAATTTCTCACAGAAGTTAAACCATCCGTACTTCTTCATTAATTTAGCTGACCTGGGAAATTTCATTATACAGTCTGTATTGTTTGGCTCCAACCTGCAAATGAAACCTCCTAGCTTTCTTTTTACATTAAGCTTTGGATCTTCTTCCTTTGCCGCCTTCGACATTTAAAACCCTTCACACTATACTGCTTTAAACATGGACTTTTTTGTTGCAACCACTTGCTTTGATATGCAGGGAAATGTATATGATGTAATCCGGCCCTTTTAACATAAAATCTATCAAAGTTTGAAAACAAACCCTAGCTACTTCAAACCCTAATGTTGTTGCTCGTGATCAATGAACATTGACAGTATACAAATGGCTCTCTGAATGTCCTTTTCCAGTTAACCAGCAAAATAATGAGACAAATTTTCAGGGAAAAGGATGAATTAAGTTGAATCTGCCACGATCAATACGAACATTCATTGCATGTAGTGTTTAAATTTCAAAATGAGAACAGGTGTACAATTCCATAAATGACACGATAAAACCCATCATTTTATGGATAGGGGCACCTTTAAAGGATATTCATACCGAATTCCAAATAACATGAACATAACCATAGTTTATTACCCCTTTATATTCCATGGTACTTATAAATATCTAACTTTTTAATGAAATACGCTTTGAAACTCTGCTGCCAGTAAGTGAAATGCTGCCAGTTTGGATAATGCTTCCAGTTTTAACAATCCACTATATAATATAAAATCTCTTGCACATACATAGGTTCATGACTAATGAGTGAAGATTTTGATGATTTAGAAGACTAAAAGAAAACCATAATGGCATTCAATCAAACATAAGGCGTATAACAAAGAAAAAATTTAAAAATAAAAACACATCACAATCAAATATCTTAAAGTAAAAAGGTCAAACAACCTTAGAGATAACATCTGGCTCCATCTGGGGACAAAGTTTTCCTATGAAACTTTGAGAACATGTAGACCACTGCCTTTAGAAACCTGCTAAAGTCATTTCTGTCTTATTGGGTTGGAGTCTTATTTGAAGCAAAAATGATATATACAGTGAATATGTACAATAACACTTTGTCTTTCAATATGTGTAAAAATGATTTAAGAAACGTCCATTGATTGGACCTGCAATCTCTTCACCTTTCATATTTTTTAAGACAAAATTATTGTTTCCAAGGATCTTTATGACTGAAAAAGGCCCTATCCATAAATTTTCAAACTTCCCATGCTTACCTTTTTCTTCCTTTCATGCATCCCACCTGAGAACGAGGTCACCAACTACAAACATCTCTTTTTTAACTTTTTAATCAAAGCTTTCCTTCATTCTTCTTTGATGTCTCTCAGTTGTATCCTTGATAGCTTCCCTCTCCTGCTGCAACTGAACTATCTGAAACATTCTTCTTCTTATATCATCTGGTTCTTCTTTTATTTCCTGAATAAACTTAACGACTGGGATCACTAATTGAACAGGAAAAATAACATCAATTACATATACAAATTGGAAAGGGGATGTCCCAATTGACTTTTTAATTGTTACTCTATCATCCCAAAGAGCAAATTTTAGTTTGGTATCCCAACTCCTTTTGTTTTCAAATAGCATTTTCTTGATACTGTTTACAATATTTTTGTTACTGGATTCTGCTAATCCATTTCCCTGTGGATAGTATGGTGTGGACTATTTTAAGCTAATATTATTTTCTTGACAAAATTTCACCATCTTTTTTTATTTGAAAGCAAGAGCATTATCAGTAACTAATTTCCTAGGGCATCCAAATCTACCCAGAATGTTTTCTTGAAGGAAAGTAATTATGACTTGTTCAGTTGCTCTCCTTGTAGGAACTGCTTCCACCCATTTAGTGAAGAAATCAGTAGCAGTTAGAATCCATTTATGTTGTCCACTAGAGGGAGGATGAATTTCACCGATGAAGTCTAGACCCCACTGCTGAAATGGACCATTCACTGAAATAGGTTTCAAGGGTAAGGACTAAAGCTTATGCTTACCTGCAAACTTTTGACATTCCACACACGATCTAACCTGATGATATACATCTGAGAAAAGGGTAGGCCAATAATATCCTGCTCTCAGGATTTTGAAGGAATTTTCCTTCTAGTACTTGTGCCCTCCACAAACTCCACTATGCAATTCTGCAATCATAGCATCAACTTCAGATTTCTCCAAACATTTCAACAATATTCCTCCTGGATCCTTCCAGTACAAAATCTGATCTATTAAAACATCATTTCCTTTAGTTTTAACGATCTGCATTCATTTCTATTCAATTAGAGAGGGCATTGTAAATACAAAAGGAAATATACAACATCTTTATACCAATCAGACTCACCATACCTGTTATAAACCTGCTGCTTACTGTGTTCTGTTGCCATAACCTGCTCTGACTGTTCTGCAATCACATGAAGATTCAAAACCTGACAATTTGATTACGTCAGAAGTTTAGCTAATCCCTGTCCTTTTACCAACTTTGTTGGTTTAATTTCTACATCATACTCCATAACCTTAGCTATCCATCTGCCTCTTTTTCCTTCATTGTCAGGTTGTGCTAGAATCTCCTTGAGTGCTGAATTTGGGACATATGCCACAACCTTAGAATGTAAAACATATATTCTAAAAAATTTAAGAGCTTTAACTAAGGCATATGCTTGCTTTTCCATTATATTATATTTCATCTCTGAGTCTCTTAATGTTTTACTGAAGAATGAAATTGGCTGTTCCAAATTATCTGAGTTCTTTTGTAATAATACAGCAGCTATAGTGTCTTCTGATGCAAATGAGAAGATTGCAAAATCTTTTGTATAATCAGGAGCCATAAACAATGGGGCTTCTATTAATGCTTGATTTATGGCTTGAAATGCTTGTTTAGCCTGGTTAGACCACTTAACCTCCCTATCTTTCTTAAGCATCTGAGTGATATGGTTTATTATTTCTGCAAAATTGGGAATAAACCATCTTAAAAAGTTGATTTTTCCAATAAAAGATTGAATTTCTTTTTTATTTCTAGGAATGCTGATTTTTAAGATAGCCTTGACTCTCTCTGGATCTATCCTTATTCCTTCAACAGAAACAATATGGCCTAACAATTTGCCTTCTGTCAGGGCAAAGTGAGACTTTTTTGGGTTTAGTGATAAACCAAACTTTCTGCATTCAATAAAAAATTGTCTCAAATGTTTAAGATGATCTTCATCAGACTTAGAAAATACTGTGATGTCATCTTGGTATATTACTACAAACGTTTCATTTTCACCCACAAAAGCTATATCCATAGCCCTCTAAAAAGTAGCGCCTACATTCATGAGCCCAAAGGGAATTTTTTCATACATAAAGGTCCCCCATGGAGTAGTAAATGCTGTTTTTTCTCGATCCTCTAGCTGAACTGCAATTTGGTTATAACCAGAAAATCCATCAATCATTGAAATTTTGTGAGAACCTACAACCGTCTGCAAAATCTGATCTATTTTTGGTAATGAATAGTTATCCTTGAGACAATATCTATTCAAGTTCCGAAAGTCTACACATAGTATTATCTCTCCGTTCTTCTTACATACATGCACTAAATTAGCAACCCAAGATGAATACCTTAGAGGCACAATAATTTTTGCATCTAGTAGTATTTTTACCTCTTTTTCAATTACTGGCAGCAATGCTGGGTTAAGCCTTCTAAGCTTCTGTTTAAAAGGATTAGTATTTGGTTTTAGAGGAATTTTGTGATGAATTATGCTGGTATCATATTTTTTTAAATCATGATATGACCAAGCAAAAATATCCTTATATTCTTTCAGTAAACCAACATATTTTCTTCTTTCTTCATCTGACAGCAATTTTGATAGTTTTATCATCTTAGGCTGATTTTCAGAACCAATATCATACTCCATAATATTGTGCTCAGTAGTCTGCAGAGTGGGTTTTATCATTGTATCATATTTTGGAAACAATCTTTCTAAAGGAACAAGTCCCTTAGTAATAAAATTCCCTTTTAACTCAACAATTTTGTGATCAGCAATTGAATTATTTCTGAAAGGTTCATTTTCTACCCATTCTAAATCATGTTCATGATCAACTGTATCATATGAGAATTCACCTACTAATTCCAGAAATTATTTTATTTCTTGATCATCATTAAAAACTTTCCAATGTTTGATATTATCTGGGACAGCAGGTCTATACCTTACATCTATTGGGTATTTCAGATGAGTTACCTTTGGAACCTTGAAATAGGCTGCTGCTAAAGATAGGGAGTCAGCTATCTCATTATATTCTCTTGGGACAAAAGTGATATTGAAGGCTATGAAGAAATTTTCAATTAGATCCCAGACCTCATTCCTATAAACTTTCAATAAATACTGCTTTACTTGGTAAACTCTTTTTACTTGCTGAATAACTAATTCGGAGTCGCCAAATATAGCAAGTTCTTTAATACCCAAGTCTTTTGCTGCTCTTAACCCAAGAATCAAGGCCTCATATTCAGCAGTATTAATTTTTGTTTCAAATTCCAATTTGTACATAAGGGAAATAACCTCACCTCCAGCTGAAATCAATAATACTCCTGCTCCTACCCCCTATTTACTTGATGCACCATCAAAATACATCTGCCACAATCCATCTGGTTCCTCTTTCTTTACCTAAACTGGGATATATTTTTGCACTTGTAAAACCCCTTCAGTTTCATCATTTAATTGCAATATACAAGAACCAAAATTTTCATCAATTGAAGAGATCGGATGATTATTAGGGTGTCTACTATAACTTACCAAATATGCCATCTGTACCTCTCTGTAAAGTCTTCTGAATTCTCCTTCAAATACTGGAATTGTAGCATATGAAAGATCCATCTGCAAAGTTCCTCCCACTTTCTTTTCCCAAGATCTAGACAATAACATACCAAATTTAGGAGAAATATCTGCTACAACTATATCCATCAGTACACCCTTCATAGGTACCTAGGTTAAATTCACCACCAAGTCCTTGATTACCCCAATACATTTCATTGCCCTAGAATAAAATGCATACAAATCATGGTATGGTTTAGTAACACTCAGTCTTAAAGCTTCCATGACTGTTTTTGGCATAAGATTATGTGAAGCTCCTGAATCTAGCAGTTGAATTATGCAATAGCTGATCATGTATTGAAAATGTTATATAAAAAGGAGGAGGACATTCTAAATTATCATCAGGCTGATCAAAAGTTTTTGACCCTACAATGATAGTAGGTTTTTCATCCTACAAACTGATCTCATCAGATGTGATAGGATTAGAATTCACTGCATTTCTAAAAGTTTTAAAAGTTGCTTCCCTATAAACTTTACTCTTAATCAACTTTGTTAAAGGCATAGGGATTTTTACTTTATTAAGCTCATGCTAGAAACTGAAACCACTTACAGGTTTATTCATCTCCTCGGGATTCACAACTTCATCTTTTCTTTCATTTACAATTTGTTTCTAATTTGCAGACATATTTTGTTTATGAGGAAGATCTTTCACCAATTTTTTAGCTTGCGCTGTATGTTTTACCCCTGATCTTAGACCATATGATTTTTGTGGTATTTCCTGACAGACTTCAGGCATAGACATCTGATAATCATCTCCTTCATATTTCTGTGGCATACTGATAATTAGATCTAGTGAGAAAATGAGAGGAAGAATCACCATCAAATTTACTAATATTATGTTCCTCTTCTTCCAAACCATCTAACTCCCCTTCATCTATTTCATATGATTCATCATCTCTGACATTATTATTTTGAAAAGGACGTTGAATCCTTTGTTCTTCATTTTCTTGTCTGTCTCTCTACGTATCATTATTTCGTCTTTCTCTTGGCAAGAACCTAGGAGCAAAAGGTCTTCTAAACTGATTCTGATTTCCTTCACCTTCAGGTATGGGTTTCTTTTGATTTCTATTTCCCATTTCCAATCTATCAATCTTGGAAGACAAACTTTTTATGATTTTATTCATTTCATCCATTTTGCTATCTGATGACCTTCCTGTATGGATGGATGTAATGATTTCTTTTTTACCCTTTTTGTCAACAATTTGGTGTTCTGTTTCCTCTTTGAGTTTGTTTGAGTCCAAAATATTTGACTCAACTTCTAATGCTGCATTTTGCATGTTTTGAAGTGACACATATTTTCTTTCTCTTAATAGAAAAGAAAACGCATGATCAAATGAGTTTGCATAAGTTAACTTTGATGTTGTCTCAGTAGGTTTTATTTCAGCTGGAATCCTACTATACATTTTGTTGAATCTTTTGGAAAAGTCTCCCATAGCTTCATCCTTTTTCCTCTTTAATGATACAAACTCTGTCATGTAATACAAAAAGTCTTTAGTGTTCCCCCACTGTCTCATAAATTCTTCTTCTAAAGCATCTATGCCATCTATGGAGTTTGGTGGTAATTCCCTAAACCATTTTCTAACCTCACCATCTAAACTTTGAACAAAAACCCTCATCCAAACATCTTCCTATTCAAAATTCTGATTGTCTTCATAACTACAGAATGTATTCCAATCTTCTTCTGCAGTAGCATCTCCCTGGAGATTAAACCTTGGAAGGTACTTTTGATAATCTCCTGCTGGGAGAGCATTGAGAGGCTGGGGTGAAACAAGTGGGGCATATCTTGCTACCACCATAGCAATCATTCGATTTTGAGGGTGAGCCATTCTAGGGTTGGAAATGTTCAAATTTGTATTAGACTGAAGGATGATTGAATGTTGTGATAAGGGAGACAAACTACCAAGATTTGATTGATTCATTGGGATGGTCTTAACCAAAGGAATATGGGTTGAAAATAATGAAGAAGCTCCTATTTGCAATGCTTCAAGTTTAACCTTCTCTGATAGCAAAGGATTTGTAAAGATACGAAAATTGTCAATTTGGGAAGGGGTAAATAATAGGTCTAACTCTTGTTTTCTTTTTTCCGAATGTGGGTTAAAAGAAGGAACTGGAATAGATGAAGATTCAGGGATCTCCAAAGCTGCAGGATGTTTGAATTTTTCTGATGAAGTAGAAATTAAACTTATCCTAGCCTCCTTTAACAACTGCTCAAGATTTGAGACTTTTGGATTCAAAGGGGATGAGGGATTTCCTCGAGTTCCAATCTTTTTTGAAGCAACTGTAACTTTTTAAAGGTGACTGAATGTAGTATGTATCAGATTTGACAGATTTTGTTCACCCTGCAAAATCAATTTCATGAAAATGTCGATTACCCAAGGAAGATATCCTTTCCTTTGTCCATTGCCAACAACGGTGCCAGAAGATGTTATCCCTAAAGTTGAACCTAGACTACAGGGGTTCAATCTTAAGGAAATATTTTTCAAAAATATAAATCAATAAAGTCAAAATGAAAACCAAGCTGGTATGAAATCAAGGCTATTGAAAAATCACACAATTATCAAAGAACTAGGCTGGTATGTCATGAGAGCTATAAGAGAATCACAAAATCATACAAGAACTGCATAACATAAAACAAGATACAAGATCCAATATCCTAGTAAATACAATCACGAAGTCATGAAATGAAACTGCCTCTGTTTTTTAAAAGTATAAAGGATAATTGTATTTCAACGTAAGAATCACTGCAATGGAATTCAATGGACCATATACATGATAAATTACAAGAAACACAATTCATAACACACACAGACAAATCATAATCATACTCATATCAAGGTAGAACCTGTATTGAAGATGTAGAGTATTTTATGTCATACAGAGAGTGATCAAAACTGGATCTTCATAACTCCAAAAATGCCAAACCCCCTGTCTCCTCTAGAGACTCCCCTTAAATACAAAATATATGTTTGTTTAGACTAACTATAAGATCCTATATCTATGGATCGAACCTTCTCAAAAATAGGGAATTCAATCCCTTTTAAACAGTATTCAAGTACAAGTGTAATATAGAAAATACATATATCAAATAAACAACATAACTTCAAAATCAAGCTACAATTCAACTTCTAAAGGCTTCTGGAAGCCTCTGCTAATATAGCTAAATCACTCAAAACCTGGGAACGCTTCTGCAATCTGGCGAATTCAGCGTCTTTGTTGTCCTCCTTATTCTGAGCTTTGATGAGTTCCAGCTGCTTCTGAATACCTCATTTCTCCCTTAGAATATCTTTAGAAATTATAACCAACTTTTGATATTTTGTCTCCTTATCCTCCAGATCTTCACGAAGTCTCTTGTTGGATACCATCAACTTCTCATTAATGTTTTGTAGATACCTGGTTTGTTCTTTGTATTTCTGGAAAGACTTCCTAACATGTCCTAGTTCTGGAGATATTTCCAAGTCTTCTTCTCTTATATGGATTTCTTCTTCATGTAGATTCTTTCATGCTCAACCATCATCTGAATTAACCTACTTGTTTTTGCAAAAAAATTCAGGTATAGACCCTGCAACACCTTGAATATCAATAAACCTCTCAATATTTGCACAATATTGATCCTTTGATGTATGTACAGTTTCTTCACTACGAGAATCATCTATTACTACAAATTCCATGCCATCTTCATGTGCCACTCTTTTCTCTGTCTACAACTTCTTTCTTAACCTGGTTCGTGGCTTCTCTATCTTCAATAACTGTTTATGAATTTCACTTTTTGAGGCTATATTTTTTAGCATAATACTCAGTTTTTTAGTTTTTTCATTTGTGCAGGAAGCTTCAGGACACAAACCTTCCTGGATGGGTTTCTCTGTATTATTCTTTCCTTTTTTCTCAACAGTTTGAACTGGTTTTTTGGGAGTTGTTGTTTGCTGGTCTGTATCTTCCATCATTCTTTTTCCTTTATCCTTAGGGTTGTATTTAAACCCTAGCTATGTTAATAGAGCTTCCCGTGTTCTTTCCTCCTTTTGCAACTGAGATAAAATCAATAGCTTAATCAAACCTTGATGATAGACAGATCGAGCAGTTGCTCGGGATGGCCCTGAACCCTGGAAATCATCTTTTGAAGGATTTTAAATAAATAAAATGGGAGATTTACCTGTATACTTCCATTAATGTGCATCAACAACTTTAAATTGAATTTTAACACTCTGTCATACCTACCATCGCATGTGATATAATTTTGTATCATCTCCAAAGGAATCTTCCAGCTTGGCTTCATTTTGCTAGCATGGACACCATTTTTCCAATCTAGCTTTTCACATCCTGGCATCAAAAATTCACTGAAATATCCTTGGAAATCCTGTTGTTTAAACCATTTCTCCCCCTGTGACAGAACGTCTATTTCCTCAGCAATAGAATCCTCATTTACCCTAAGTGTTAAGCTTTCCAACTAAACTTTTTCATCTCTATAATTTTTAATAAATAACATGGTTACTTGTGAGTGGTAACCTTGCAATTTCTCACAGAAGTTAAACCATTCGGAATTCTTCATTAATTTATCTAACCTAGGAAATTTCATTATCCAGTCTGTATTGTTTGGCTCCAACCTGCAAGTAAAACCTCCTGGCTTTATTTTTACATTAACTTATGGATATTCTTCCTCTACTGTCTTCGACAATTAAAACCCTTCACACTATATTGCTTTAAATAGGGATTTTTTTGCTGCAACCACTTGCTTTGATATGCAGGGAACTGTATATGATGTAATCCATCCCTTTTAACATAAAATCTATCAGAGTTTGAAAACAAACCCTACCTGCTTCAAACCCTAATGTTGCTGTTCGTGATCAATGAACATTGACAGTGTACAAATGACTCTATGAATGTCCTTCTCTTGTTAACCAATAAAATAATGAGACATATTTTTACGGAAAAGGATGAATTAAGTCGACTCTGCCACGATCAGTACTAACATTCATTGCATGTAGTGTTTAAATTTCAAAATAAGAATAGGTGTACAATTCCATAAATGACACGATAAAACCCATCATTTTATGGACAAGGGCGCCTTTAAAGCATATTCATACCGAATGCCAAATAACATGAACATAACCATAGTTTATTACCCCTTTATATTCCATGGTACTTATAAATAACAAACTTTTTAATGAAATACCCTTTTGAAACTCTGCTACCGGTAAGTGAAATGCTGCCAGTTCATGAAATACTGCCAGTTTGGATAATGCTGCCAGTTTTAACAATCCACTATATAATATAAAATCTCTTGCACATACATAGGTTCATGACTAATGAGTGAAGATTTTGATGATTCGGAAGACTAAAAGAAAACCATAATGGCATTCAATCAAACATAACGCGTAAAACAAAGCAAAAGTTTAAAAATAAAAACACATCACAATCAAAGATCCTAAAGTAAAATGGTCAAACAACCTTAGAGATAACACAATACAAGAATACTATATATATTGGTGTTAGATCTATTATGGCATATATAATCAATAATATATAAACCTTTGAAAACATCTATGGATAAAATATTCATTCAAACATACATTATTGGACAAGAAAATATATTTTTATTAATATAAAATCAAATATTACAATGGATACAACCTCTGTCAGCACGTCTGCGAATCAGAGAAACTAAATCCCCCACTTGGGCCTCCACCACCTCAATCCTCCATCTCTCGATAGAAATCTCACAAGAAAAAGGAAAGCTTGGGAAGAACACAAAAGTTCTCTAAGGGACAAAGGGATGCAGACTCAAGTACAAGTTTCGGCAACAATGGACTATAGTTTCTTTTCTCTCAATTCTCTCATATGCCTTCAATGTACCATAGAGTTCCTTATATAGATTTTCAAAGGGGTAATGAAAGGTTGAATCCGAGCGATCTCAAGGAATAGGGAAGGCCAGGAGTCAAGTGAGTCGGATCCATGTCAAGGAAAACTCCAAAAGGATTTGGATTATGCACACATCCCGATGTACGCAGTTTTAGGTGTCCAACCTACGTATATATGCGATTAAGGGTTTAAAATTCGTGTGTATCATTTTTCACATCTTTTTAGGGATGGTCAATGAAACATCAAAGGACAAAAAATGGTCCAAGGGGTCTAAGGAGTCTACAGAGGGACAAGGGAAGGCCATACAAGTGTGATTCACCTAGAGTGGTAAAATCAGCTATAACAGATGCCCCCTAATGTGTGAGGCCAGAGGGGTCATACAATGGCCGAAATACATTATAAGACCATCCTAGAAGTGGATTGATGAATGATCCCAAATGGAAGACCAGCCGCCCAATCAACATAGTACAATGATACAACTCTGCACATACTACAAATACATATAGCAGCCCCGGATACATAAGAGTACAATGGCCATGAATAGGCATTATACAAAATATCACATAAGTGGTCATCGCCATGTACAATATACATAGATCAGAATCTCCATGATGAAGATATACAAAGGACCATGATCTCCATAATGGCTGAATATATATAATGGATCAAGATCTCCATAATGGCTAGAAATGTCTGACATATACTAGAATCAAGTCACGAGAGCTGAAATCTCATGAACACTAGCACAATCAAGGAGGTAGCATATAAGAGATGCCACCAATCTGGAAGGTCTTCTACACAAACCACTACGAGTACATGTCCTACTATGTGAATAGAGATGTCGAGGTCGAACATAGTAGTCCATCGTCTAATTACCAGTCATTGATGTATACCATTAACAGACGTGAGATCACCCATCGATAATGAAAATGGGAATCAAGGTACTAGATTGCAAACTAACAAGTGTGAATAAATGTGTTGAGGTTGAACAATTGAGAGGATCCATCGATCAGGGGATATTGATGTATTTCCAAAAACTATTGATGGTGAGAGAACCTACCGCTAATGACTGCAAGTCTCAAGGCACTCAAAATGACTCTAGATTCTGATCCCAGAATAAATGATCTGAAGTTGATGGGATGAAATCTGTTGGAAGGAGGGCATTAAGGCATCCCCCATCATCCAACATGAGGTACTCAGCAAAGTTATATAATGTGGAAGGACTCGATCATCAGGTGCATAAACCGGTAATTGTACTGGGAATGGCCGACATGCAAAGTCAAGATAACTGAGGAATGGATGACTCAGGTTTCAACTTCCTTTGAACAAGAGCATAACGATGAATGGTGACTAAATAAAGGCAGTATAGACTCGATATACAAATTGGGACATCTCTACAACACAGGAGTCATCGACAAAGGCTCCATGGGGACTGGAAGCTTAACCAGTCGGTGGAGATAAACTCAGATAAATGAGTACAACTCCTAAAGTCAAACTTCAAACCCAACCAATGAATGTGATATACAATGCTCTATTCGAAGGAGACACGACTCGATAGCTACCAAAGATAACATCTTTCCTTGTCCGGCTTTTTGGTTTTTTGATTTTTTTTGGACTTTTTCAAATATTTAAAAAGCTTGAAAAAGAATAAAACTACTTTATAGTTACAAACTAGGAGACGAGTTTCATAGGGGAAAACAAGCTAGTTCCAAGCAGTGGAACATACCTACGCTCAATGTAAAGACACATGTGTAGGATATCGACACTCGGGGGAAAATCCCCTCCCAGTAAAAAGGGAATCAAACTGCAAAGGATATATAAAATGGCTCTGTATGGCTAGACATGAGACAAGCTCGAGCTATATATCTGAAACACAATGTCAGGGAAGCCGGCATAAAGCTCAATAAGGTAGGCAAAGCTCATGATAATGCAATTACAACTTGACATAAGGGAGTCCTTATGGAAATAGGCCAGCAAAAAGATCAAGAGGTGTATGAGGCTCTTCCGAAATGTCATGGCAGTACTATACAACGGACTCCCACACCCTAAAAGAAACAACATCAGCATGGGCACCAAATGGAAATAAGGCGCTAACTAGGGTACCCATGTAAGGTCAAGCTCTACCACTCATACCATGCCACTTCTAAAACAACAAGAAGGTTCTGTGACTTAATAGAGCGGTTTTGTACCTAAGGCTATGATGAAATGGTCATAAGGTCATGCAAAATGAAAATGGTGAGGAAACATAACCTATATGCCAGTTTAGACATGATACTTGAGATCGGCACAAACGGGTCAATCCAACAGCTGAAATGACACTTAAAAAGGTCTCCTACATCATGAATTAGGTCAAAAACGGTCCAAAATGATTAGAAATGGTCCAAACTATAGGAAAGGGGGTAAAAACTTTCAAAAATTTAAAAAATTTCTATAAATAGTAAAAAATTCAAAACATTATAAAACATTTGAAATTTTTACCCAATTGAGCTCAGATTTTCAACAGCGAATTCCAAGAGATATAGTCGATGGAATCCACTATCGTTTCTTCCAGGTACTTACCCATGCTCTTCTCTTCCATTTTGATGCAAATTTTATAAAATTCCATGGGCATTTGAGGTTTCTGGGCCAATCTAAAAAGGGCGCTGTATGCAGAAATTGAGTGTTTTTCTATGTATAGGGATAGATATACGTTGAAAATTCGCTGACAGTTGCGTACATACATGGTTGTTTGACAAACAATCGCGTATGCGGCCATGCATGAGGATTTTTAAGTAATATAATGGGAAAACTTGCAATTTTTTGTGCAGGATGGTCCTAGAATGGAGAGAGCATGAACATGGTGATGTAGAGGAGGCAGTAAGGGCCAATCTAATGGCTCAACAAGTGCTACATGCATGTGGACTCTACAAGTTTTGGTGTCTTGGTGGCTTGTGGGAAAAACCAAGACTATTACAGATGCTGGTGGATTACTGGGATCCAGACTCTGAGTCCTTCCAGATAGATGGAATGTCCCTCACCAAAGAGGTGGAGGACATATACTTCATTACTAGACTTTCTTGACGGGGGGAAGTAGTGAACCTTCGTTCTCACGGTGGGCCCGGAGGTGGCCTGACTATCAATGAGTACATTGTGGTGTACTGCTATCTAGACATGGAGAAGGTGTGGAGTTAGATCCCAACCAACTCTGTACAGGTGTTGGGACTAAAGGCCATCCTATTGACATTGGGAAAGATAGGAATCTTGGCTTCACTTCACCAGGCCTCATGGCCTATGATGTTCTATGCAGTGGAGTGCATGAGTCCCACGGTCTATGATTGGAGCATTACACTACTGAGCAACATGAAACATCAGCTCAGTGAGTGTAATATGGAAAGAGTGTGGAAATTCAGGTTCAGTAGCATATTGAGCATGTTTTTCTTCGAGCGTGTTCCAGGATTGAGCCCTGGAGTTGAGGTTCCTCTTCACGAGGTTCGAAATCCAGCCCAACGGCGTTGGGCAGATGCGATGCGCAGACTGGGGGGAGGTAGGGTGTCCAACCCCTATCTAGTTGAGTTCTTTCCATGGTGGTGACGACAAATAGTTGCCATTGATGACTACCCCTATGTGGGGATTGATTTCCCAGGGGAACCGGACATGATGCTACCACTAGGATCGGCAAATGGCGATATAGGCAATGAATATTGACCCTCTCTTTAAATTTTTGAGTTTTTTTTTGGGTTTTTTTATTATATGGAATCAAAAGACATATTTTTTGTGTGACAATACATAGTGATATCTACCATTTGCATGTAGATGTGGGACCATGGTGGCCTGAAGGCTTCCTTCATCACAGACGAAGGGGAAGAGGAGATGATATCATGGGTGTGGATGCAGAGTGGACGCTCTAGAGCATTCATACCAACTTTGTGAGGCTGACACACAGAGTTCCCATGGCACAAGTTGAAAACTTGCCTAAGGCTATGCAGCACCAGGTGGTGGGTGTACCACGAGCATGGGTGCGATTATTCTGATGGCTAGCTAGAGCCGTACTGACCTTCCATGATCACAACCCCCCTCCTCCTCCATAGTCTTAGATACCTGGGAGTTATACATTTTGTATTACCGTGTATTATATTTTGGTGGCTTGAGAGCCCCATTTTTGTATCATGACACTATGTATTACCACATTTTGGATGTTATATAAAAATTTTATGGTGATCGGTTTATTTATTTACATGTTTAAAAATTTGTGTTTGTGATGAGTTTACTGTGTATGAAACAAATTCCAATCTAACACGTAGTTAGCATATGAGTCAGCGACTTGATTATTAATTCTTGGAATATGTATGTATGTTATATTGTCAAATTTCTGTTCTAATAATCTCACACGTAAGAATATTCTTAATAACATCGGATCTCTAACATGGTACAAACCATTAAGATGTGACTCTACTAACTTTGAATCAACACGTACCTCAAGAGAGAGAACACCATGTGAAATGGCATCTCGTAGAAGCTCAATAACGGCACTATATTCAACAACATTATTTGAAGATGGCCATAAACATATGCCTCCTGAAGATAGTACTTGACCCATAGGAGTATAAATCACCCAAGCAGTAGAGGATGAGTGTTGAGTGTGACAGCTCGCACCATCTGCAAATCCTATGTAGGTGGAAGATTCCGTTGACATCTGCCAAAAGAAACAGAAACTAATCACAAACATGATCATGATAAGAAAAAGACCTAACTATGAAAAAGTGTACAATAATATACAATAAATAGCCTTGGCTGAAAATCATGCATAGTACTTCTTGAGATAGAGCCCATTTCTAGGCTCTGCCAAGGCCGTTCCCTCATAATATACTAACTCATAAGCACCTTTCTCTTACACATGTTTGATGACGTAAGGACCACGGCACATGGGGCTAAACTTTCCTAACCCCAAGGGTTCTTTCAGTTGATCCCATAAAAGGACCAAGTCTCCCTTAGTAAACCTCCTTGGATGGATAGAATTATCGTACTGGACCTTTATACAACGTTTATTTACTTCTAGAGCCACTAAGGTATCTCAACGCTGCTCATCAAGTTGATCAAGGTGGACCAAACGTTGCTCCAATGGTGAAGTGTCTGGTAAGAGTTCTACGGCTAGCTTCAAAGAAGGAATCTCACATTCAACTGGCAATATTGACTCCACTCTATGTACAAGTTGATATGGAGGAAAATCCGTGGCAATCTTAATAGCAGTTCTATACGTCCACAAAGCAGGATATAACATGATGTGCCAATTATTCTTTCTCTATGTGATGGTTCATTAGAGAATGGATTTGAGTGATTTATTCACTGCTTCTACCTGTCCAATCGCTTGAGGGTAGTAAGAGGAGCAATGCTCTTGCTTGTACCCTAACTTTTATGCCAATTCTTCCATCATACGATTCTAAAAGTGTGAGCCATGGTCAGTGAAAAGCTCTTTCAGAATCCCAAACCAAGTAATAATCTAGTTGAATACGAAGTGCACGACTGTCTCACCATTAGATTTAATTGTAGGCATATCCTTAGCCCATTTCGTGAAGTAATCAATAACCACTATGATATGATGATGCCCCCCAGCTGAATCTAGGTTGCAATGCATAAAATCAAGCCCCCACTTACTGAAGGGACCGACGGTGATGATGGGATGTAACAGGGTAGGTTTTGAGCGCATATTATGTGTAAACACCTGGCAAGGGTGGCACTTCTTGACTGCATCTACACAATCCTTAGAGATCGACGGCTAGAAATAACCCACTCTTAAGATTATTTTGGCTATAGAAAGCCCAGATAAATGACCACCACACGCCCCTCCGTGGAAATCATTCAGCACTACCTCAGCCTCTTCATGAGTTAAACAATGTCATAAAATGGAATCTACCCCACTGTGGTACAAAGTGCTATCCAGTATGAGGTAATGCTTAGACATGTGACGTAATCGTCATCGTTCATCCCATGATAGGTGAGTAGGGACCTTCAATGTTTGTAAATATATAATGATATCCCCATACCATGGCTCTAAAGTTGATATTAAGAAGATGTGTTCATTGAAAAACATATCTTCACAAACCAACTCCTCAGCCTCCCTTGGGAAATCCGATATAAGCTCTACAAAAATTAACAACTTCTTCGATTTTGCTGAAACAAATTCGAGATCAAATTCTTGCAGGATGACAATCCATTTATTTTATTTTCCCCCAATCATCCTTCGAGTGAGAACAAATTGAAATGGATTGACATGGGCTACAACCAAGGTCTGGCAAAGGAGAATATAACATCTCAACCATTGAACCGCATGTACAGTAGATAAAGAAAGATTCTCAACATGAGAATAATGAATCTCTGTGTCAATAAGGTTCCAGCTCAGATAGTATATGACATGCTCTTGGAGCTCCTCATCCTCTTGAACCAAAACCATACCAATCGTCTCCATGGACGTGGCTACATAAAGTATAAAATCACGGCTATAGTCTAGGGGACTAATCACTGGGGCCGATGCTAGGGCTTGCTTGAGCACATCAAAGGACTCCTGGGCTCTTTCATCCAAACAAAAGGCAGTGTCCTTCTCCAAAAGATGCATGAAGCCTCTAGTCAAATTAGAAAAATTGACAACAAATCTCTGTAAGAAGTTTGACTTACCTTGCAAACATTGAAGATGACAAATATTTTTCGGGGGAGACAACTGAAGTATTGCCTCAACCTTCAAAGGGTCGACTCTTATACCCTCTTTAGAAACGATGAATATTAACAAGCGACCTGAATTCACACAAAAGATGCACTTGTGAGGATTTAACCTAACCAAATAATGGCGGCATCTTTCGAATACCAATATCAAGTGATAGGGATGACGCATTCTCATACAAGAATGAGTAGCAAGGTCATCCAAAAATACCTCAATAATCGACTTGAGATCATGGAAGATCAAGGTCATTACCTGCTGAAAAGTAGCTCCGGTGTTCTTAAGGCCAAAAGGCATTTTCCGATATGCAAAAGTTCCCCAAGGACAAATAAAACAGTCTTATGTTGGTCCTCAAGTTTAATTTGTATCTGATTATATCCAGAAAATCCATCCATAAAGAAAAAAACCTCGCTACCCGCACTCTCATCCAAAATATGATCAATAAATGGTGTAGGGAAATTGTACTTAGGACAGGCACGATTCAAATCATGGAAATCAATACATATGCGGATCGCTCCCTACTTCTTATCCACTAGAATGGGGTTTTAAACCCACTCTGTCAAGGGAATGGGATAGATAAAACCGAATTTCAATAGTTTCTCTATCTCTACCTTAATCACGGGTGCTTTCCTAGGATTCATCGCACGCAAGTGTTGTCGAACAGGCTTAGCATTGAGATAAGTATTAATCTCGTGTTTAACAATACAAGGTTCGATACCTGGCATTTCATTGTAAGACCAAGCAAAGATATCATGGAATTCTTTAAATAGCTCGATGTATTCTTGAATCTCAACATGGGAACATTCTGCCCCAATATAGACATTCTCTATCCTACCAGGATCGCGAGAGATATTGATAGGAATCGTTGAAGATATGTTTGCCATGTTTCCATCATTCATCAGACCAGGAGAGCTTAATGGAACCATAGGACTACCAACTCTCTCACTAAGAACCGCCCTAAAGTCCTCACGCTCCAAGTGGGCAAGCTCGGGAAGAAAGTAATATCTATGATGGAGTTCCTCCCATGGTGGCTCAACTCCTGACATGGCCTCAATAATCTCTTCATCTGAAGGGAAAAAATTATCAAGGCAGTCATGAGCGTGAGAAGACTGCACTGCCCATGCCAGAAGCACATAACGATCCTCTTCCTCCATCTGCGAAGAGGAAGGATTGGGCTCTGCAACACACTCAAGATTAGCTTGATAAGCTATCATAGTTGCAGGCAATGGCACATCTGTCACGATGGGCTCACTCCGAGTACTCAGTGTAGGAAGAATCTAAGGATCTTCCATATGACTCATGTGAAAAGACACCGATCTCATAGATGTTGAATCCTCATCGAAACTAGACCTATCATAAGGATCGGTGCAGGACAACTAAAACTTCCCATGAGGGATGGATACATGCCTACACCCACACTCCCAGTTGTCGGCTGAGATTGTTCAACGATCAGGATTGAAGCTCCTAAATATGCGATAACTGATAGATTCTTGAATGACGTTTGATCAATTGTGACTATCTTCCTGTTAAATGGAAAACATACAAAACAAAATAGGGAAGAAGCTATGGATTGCATACTGTACATCCAATTCCTACCCAGTAAGAGATTGTAGTCAAGGGGTGCATCAACCACCTCGACCTCTATCACAATGGTATTCCCTCCCAAATGGACCTTAAGGGAAGGAAGGATCCCGTGTGGCCTAAACGATCTCCCATCGAACGCAGTTAACATGGTCGCTGATTTAGACAGCTCGGGAAAACCTAAACCCTTCCAGCACGATAAAGACATCACAGAAGCGGCAGCGCCTTCGTCAATCACAATGCACTTGATGGTCATGTTAAGACATTCTACATGAATCCAAAGAGACACATAGTAAGGCAAGTGAGGCTGAAGTCCTGCGGTTTCAAATTTAATCACAGAGAAAGAATCATCATCATTCACAACAAGGGTAGAAAGAAAAGCCTTCCTTTGTGAAGGACAACTTTGAAGCACTTCCAATGCAGACATCGCACAAGGAGTATGGCCCAAATCCTTGACAACTGAATAGTTCTAGGCGGCTCAGGCTTTAGGATTGTGCCCCAAATTCTTACAAGCTCCCTTAGGAATGCGAGGTGTAGCTTCAGGTTTATCAATAGGTTTCTCAATACAGAAAAGAGACCCTGGTGGATCGGGTTCCTTTCTTGGGCTGGGTTGTGATGAACCATAGTCCTTCACACGGGTCACAACTTTCGCAGCACGTACCATGTTAATGCAACCATGACCACTACCCTCTAACGGATCTTTATCACCACCAGACTGATCATGGGTCCTCGAGCTCATATTTTGATTGTGAGGTAAAGGGTTAGTTAGCACAGCTGGGCCCTGTGCCAAGAATCTCGAGGCTTCATCGATACGAGGGCACAAGTAAGTGAGGTGATTGTCCCTACACAACTTGCAAGGGAATTTAACCGTACATTTGTCTTGCTTGTCCCCCCCAAGATTATAGGCATTCTTGTCATTATTAGCATTCTCATTCCTATTCCCACCCCTACAATTATTCTTACCCTTCTTTTTATTCCGTCTGGGCTGCTGGTTACCCTTCTGGTCTGACGATTGTACTGAAAGCACACTCGTCATTTGGGAGGGTTGAGACGAAGCCGTCGCTTGTCCCAAAGTAGATTGGTTGATTGACAATTGACTAACTTGTTTTGCAACTGAATCCATAGGTTTAGCACTTGCATAACCAACAATTCCATCGGCATGTGGTCTAGGTTTAACTTTGGGATCGAAGCTAGAATGCGAAGCATTGGGAATGATCTCATATAACAAACTGGAATGAGCATAAATCAAATCCAGTTCTTGTGCCCTAAAAATGGCTTGTTCCTCATTTTTCACTCCGGATGTAGAAACATCCTTCGCTATATACAGCAATAATGACTTAAGGAACCATTCGAGGAGGAATTCCAGTGGTATAAAGGATTTATTAACCTCTTTCGTCTATGCCACTCTTGTATATGATTCGAGATATGTGTGGCTTTATCCTGCAGAAATGTCAACAAGAGTTCAGTACCAACATCATAACGCACTGGTAGCTGGAAGTGGTTAAGAAAATTCATCGCTAGGTCATTGAACAAAGCAAATTCCCCCCTAGGTAGGTCTATATACAATTTCGTGGCAGGACCAGTAAGGGTGTGTTGAAACAACCTTAAATGGATGGAGTCCTATTGTAAGGAATTTAAAGAGCACCATAGGTGGAAGGTAGTAACATGTTCGCTTGGTTCCTCCTCTCGGTTTTCCCTCGAACTTGGGTATGTCCGAGGGAAGCTTAGTAGGGACAACCGGCTAAGCCAGGTCATGAGATACAGGATCGTTCATCAATCTTAACAAGTCAGGAAGATTCAGTGTTGTGAGGAAAGGGAGCCTAGGATGATGAGGTCAATGGAATGCTCCCTGATAGTTCTGATTCACATAGGTCTCATTACCACCATGGCCTTGGCCATAGTGCTCTCCTCCCGTTTGACCCGTATAGGGTGGCATGGAAGCACCATAGTGTGGTGTACCTTGACTATTCACAGCTACAAAGCTGTAATTTGGAGAGTAAGTAGGTTTTTGATACCTGCCCCCATAAGGTGAAGAACCATGTCCATACTATGTCCCATAATAAGTTCCATAAGTCATCGCATGAGATATCCCATGAGACACTCCGTAAGTAGGAACATACGCTCCGAAAGTAGAAATATACATTCTGGAAGTAGGAATGTGACCTCTAGAAGTATGAACATGACCTCTCGAAACAACGGGTGGTGCATGAAGTTGAGACACAACCGGTCTAGTAACCGCAGTACGGACATAACTCGTAGCAACGTTCCGGCCCGAAGGACCACGTGAATGAGGTGGAGGGAAACAATTTGAAGAACTAGGGACAAAGGACAAAAGGATCTATGTAATTATGTATGTACTATTCCCTATAGTCACTCATCTTGGATCTGGTATCCTAATAGGATCACTAACCCTAGAACTAGGAGGAATATGTGATGTAGCTTCCACCGCCGGGATGGAAGGTGCAATGTGATTAGTTCTCCCAAACCTCTCCGCATGGTAAGGAATGAGAGTGCCCCCAGGCATAGTGTTAGGATCAAACTCAGATTCGACATTAAATGCCAAATCATGTGTAGGAAAACTAGACATACCATTACTACCATAACTAGTGCTCACAGGTTCAAAATGAGTCTCATCATCCTCCGGTATTCCATATCGACGATGCATCAATGGGGAATCAACCCTAGAATAAGGAGGTCTATCATGAAAGGTTCCTATCTCAAAAATGACAGGACCTAACTCAGTCAAGTTGGGTGAAAGATCATAGTTAGGAGTAAACTCCCCATCTTCCACATGAATTGGAAAAGGTGGTTCAGGAATAAATTCTATATGGTCTCCCATGGTGTGTGAATCAATGTGCGAAGTATTCCACCTGGAATGTGTATTTGTCTCTCCCAAAGGAGGAGGAGATGTAGAAGGTGGAATTCCTGCTAAATGACGAGAACGGTGAGGAGTCGCACTCGAATCCACAATGGCTCAAAAAATATAAAAAAATCTCTATCTACGCAAACCCTAGGCAAGCTATCATGCACAGAGAAATCACCAATAAAATCTAAAGCCAAATGCAAGAAATCAAGGGTAGGATAAGTGAGCTCCTAAATGAAGTAGGTATGTCTCACTTAGGAGAGGCTTGAGACTCCCATTCACAATAAGCAGAGGTACGTAACCAATTTTTGTGGCCCTCAGCTTCAACTCATAAAGAAACTATACTGTCTGACCCCAACTTGGGCAGGACACCTCCAGAATAACCCCTGCAAAGTACCCCCTCAATATCCTAGGTAAGGCCACTAAGGTCACCTCAATATAATCAATGCTCAGGAAAACAGTTGCAAGCGGGATTAACCGTATGGGCAGGGTAGCAAAGCTTGAAACTCTTGAAAGAGCCCCCACATACGAATACAATCCTGGAAATATCTCCGGTGCTACTCAATTATGACTAGGGGTCATCCCAATCAATAACCGCTCACACTGCCTCATGCTTAACTCCCTTTTGAGAGGAGGATCTTGAGAAACACTGGTTATACCAAGGATTTCACACACTCACCTGGACAGACACATACATGTTTTTGTTTAGTGGTCTTCGAGAATTTACTCACTATGAACTATTCCAAGACCCTAAAAATAAAATAAAATAAAATAGTGTAAATCATTTTAATTAAGCGTTGATTTTAATTGGCTTTATTACTCAAAAGAAGGATATGGCCGTGTAATTAATGGTGTTATGACACAATATGAAGTAAAATGCACACCTAACAATCAGTGCAAATGCATTGTGTCCATGAAAACAGGGTATGCTACTACGTGAAATGCACAATTTTCTTCAAAGGATAAATGCAAGCTTTCCTATATGAAATCCTGACTAATACTCCAAAGAAAATCTAGTGCAAGTACTATGCAAAATGAAAAATGCAATGCATGATGATAAGCAAATATCTTTTGGATTTTTTGAAATAAAATGAGATATAAAAAGCAAAACAATGATTCTACAACCCCTAGACTCTACAAGCACACTCAAGCAACAGCCAAGCAAAGCACTAAGGTAAAAGAAGTCTAATGCACTAATCCCAAAACAAAAAAATAAAAAATGCAATGACAAGAACATTCTTAAAAAAGAAATTTACCCTAAAAAAATGTCTTTGGTTAGAAACAAAGGTGTATACAGACTCTGGCAGTATCAAAGGAGACTTAGCAATCATCAAACTTCACCCAGCAACCATTCAACTTCCTCTAAAAGGAAATAATAAGGGCATATGCAACTGTTCGTAGTAAACCTGTGTTTATACGCGGAAATAGCATAGAAACCCACGTGTATACGCCACTGTGAGTTCAAAACTCGTGTACAGGAAGAAAAGTGCATAAAGATAAAGGCAAACAGACAAGCTGAGACAAATTTCACACCAATCAGACACTACCAGGAAAACATGCCCCCAGACCCGACACAGAAACAAGAGAGAAAGAGCAATTCAAAGTCATTGAATGCCGATAGAAAACCCCCAAAGGAAAACTACTAGGAACTCCCCAGCGGAGTCGCCAATTCTATTATGGAGAGAAATTCCTATGGCTTGGGGTACCACAACATATAGCTTGACTCCAGAAATCAATCCTTTCCAATACGCAATAGAAATTAAATATCTAACACTAAAGGATCAGACCTCGTACCTTATTTCAGATGGTTGAAGTAGATCCCCATTGAGCTTTCCAACTTTAGCTTGAATTGATAGATTACTTCCTCAACAACAAGTAAACAATACAAGCATACTATATATATTGGTGTTAGATCTATTCTAGCATATATAATCAATAATGTCTAAACATTTGAAAACATCCATGGATAAAATATTCATTCAAACATACATTATTGGACAGGAAAAGATATTTCTATTAATTTAAAATCGGAGATTACAATGGATACAACCTCTGTCGGCACGTCTCCGAATTGGAGAAACTGAATCCCCCATTTGGGCCTCCACCACCTCAATCCTCCATCTCTCGATAGCAAGCTCACAAGCAAAAGGAAAGCTTGGGAAGAACACAAAAGTGCTCCAAGGGACAAAGGGATGAAAAATCAAGTACAAGTTCTGGCAACAATGGACTGTAGTTTCTTTGCTCCCAATTCTCTTGTATGCCTTCAATGTACCATAGCGTTCCTTATATAGCTTTTCAAAGGGGTAATGAAAGGTTGAATCCAAGCAATATCAAGGCATAGGGAAGGCTAGGAGTCAAGTGAGTCGGATCCATGTCAAGGAAAACTCCAAAAGGATTTGGATTATGCATACATCCCAATGTACACGGTTTTAGGGGTCCAACCCGTGTATATACGCGATTAAGCGTTTAAAAGTCGTGTGTACATTTTTCACATGTTTTTAGGGATGGTCAAAGAAACATCAAAGGACAAAAATGGTCCAAGGGATCTAAGGAGTCTGCAGAGGGACAGGGGAAGGCCATACAAGTGTGATTCACATGGAGTGGTAAAATCAGCTATAATAGATGACCCCTAATGTGTGCGGTCAGAGGGTTCATACGATGGTCAAAATACATTATAAGTCCATCCTGGAAGTGGAGTGATGAAGGATCTCAAATGGAAGACCAACCACCCAATCAGCATAGTACAATGATACAACTCGGCACATACTGTGAATACATATAGCATCCCTGGATACATAAGAGTACAATGGCCATGAATAGGCATGATACAAAATATCACATAAGTGGTCATCGCCACGTACAATATACATAGATCAGAATCTCCATGATGAAGATATACAAAGGACCATGATCTCCATAATGGATGAAGATATATAATGGATCAAGATCTCCATAATGGCTGGAAATGTCTGACATATATTGGAATCAAATCATGAGAGCTGAAATCTCATGAACACTAGCACGATCAAGGGGGTAGCATATAAGAGATGCCACCAATCTGGAAGGTCTTCTACACAAACCACTACGAGTACATGTCCTACTTTGTGAATAGAGATGTCGAGGTTGAAGGGTTTAAAAATGGGCCTTATAAGAAAACGCGTCAACCATAAATTTTGTGAGTTGGAATTTAGGAACCAATAGAATATCAATAAAATGAGTCAACCGTAATGGTTGAATTGACATATTTGTCATAAAAGAAAACTACCTTTTCTGTTTGCATTTTCGACGTATCTCCCTGTGTTTTTACTCAAATTTGGAGCAGGATAGCTCATTGGATGTGGAATCTAATTCCACATCGAATGAATACCCACATTTCATACTTTTGATGGGCCTCACTACCCCAAAAATATGAAATACCTAAAAAATCATGATGATGACATCATTATCACGCTTTTAAAGGTATTTCTTATTTTTGGGGTAGTGAGGCCCATCAAAAGTATGTAGTGTTGGTACTTGTTTGATGAGGAATTGAATTATATATCCAATGAGCTATCCCACTCATAATTTGAGTAAAATCGTAGGGAGATATGTCGAAAAGACGAACCAAAAAAGTAGTTTTTTTATTCTTCCTCCAAAATTAATAACTATTATTTTATTATTCTAACTATTATTTTATTATTTTCCTTAGGAGGCCCATTTTAGACCTAAAATTTCCTCTAATGACTAGGGAACAATCAAGTTCTTAAAAAAAATAGTTTTAGTGGCCATACATAAGTTCAAACCCCCCATAGAGTTGAATTTTCCTCGGTCAAGTAGCAAACTTTTTACTCTATCCCAAACAAGGAGGAGGTTAGCAGCCTTGAAAAGCCACAAATTTGTTGAACTGCAATAAAGAAGTAGGTTGAAGGCATTGGATGATCTCGCAACAAAGATAAACCTTGGTCATATAATTTAAACCTAAACTATAAATTGGTCATCTAAGGTAGCCCTTAGTCATCTAGATCATATGTGGCATAAAACACATAAACCAAGATGATGTACATGGATTTCGAATTCTACAAACTAACAAAGTTCTTGATTTCATTATTTATGATGTCCTAGACAATCTCATGTCATCTATGGTCATCTAAGGTCATTTACAGTTCAATTTTGTTAATCTCATTTCCTATTTGTACAAAGAACACGATGACTAATGTCCCGAGTTTCATACCATTTGTAGTTTCAAGTGGCACCATGCAGCTTGTTATTTGTCCAGTTCAAAGGATCAAGTGTACTATGAGTTCTTTTGGGGAAGGTATTTCTCATGATTTTCCCACGTCTTCTTAAATACAATAGGCTTTGTGATAACTATATCTATTCCATAAGAGAAATATTTATCAATTTCAGGCCGCAATGCCTTCATAAGTAGTGATCAGTGAAATCAGAAATGAGATGGATGTATATAATTGTTTCTCTTTAGTGAAAAGAGGAGGAATCATGTATACATAACTGACCGTTTTTGGTATATCAACTACAATTTCAACCTATAATTTACTTCTTCTCGGTAGCTACAAGTGCCATATCTATAATGTCCTAAATAAGATCAGGTGGAAAAAAAAGTTTCCCCTCAAATTTCATCATTCCTTCACTCAAACAATACAAAGCATAAACTTAGTTAGAATCCACTTCTCTTGAGTTGGTTCATATTGATATCTATAGGCCTATGATATCTAGATTCATTTTCATGCAATGTTAGTAGGGAAAAATCTATAGAAGTAGTCCAAAATAATCTTTTTTCCAACATGTATCTTGATTTAAGCTTAGTATGAGCTTCAAAGTAGTAAGAAGCAACTACTTAGATTTTGATCATTTTTCTTCATGGAAAGATTACTAAGAAAATATTCTCTAACAAATTTTGCATATATTAAGATCTTAGATAGCACATAATGATGGAATATCGACACGCACATTCCTTGGATTTAATAGGGATTCAAACTTAGGTTTAGTGGTGAGGATATTAGAGATAACCTTTAAGGGTAGGGAGGAACTAATGTGTCCCATGAATATTGCAACTGGTCTAAAATTCATGGGGAAATGGTGTGTGGCATCATGAGAAAATTATTAAGAGGAAATACTGTATATTGTATATGGTAATTTTTAGTGGTGATAAATGGATCTATTGTCTTCTTAGTCATAGTGGCTAGTAAACCCTAAGGGATATAATATCACTAACGTGAAGACTTCTAGCATGCTGAGATGCTTTGTTTCGAGGAATTGGAGGTTGGTTTGATGTCATGATTGATGGATTTTGGAGAGATTCATTTCTTGGGAACATGGTCTGATGATGTACTTCAATGTTCACTTCTATGATACAAATGACGAAGCATAGATTTTTGGTTGGAATTGACCTCTTATAACTTGGGGGAGCTTATTGGGATGCAATTTCATTGTTGTTTTAAAGGAGAAATGTTTCAGTTGGTGAACCTAGGAGTGGTTTTTTAATGGTCAAACCTTAGTGTTCTTGATATGAGAACTTGTACATGTAAAGGATTTGACGAGTTGAATCCTAGTTGATATTGTGATCATAAGAGTGTCATCTCACTTATGATAGGTATTGAAGATACTTCATTGATGGAAGTTATAAATACCTCATTGAGCTCTTTATTTAGAGAATAAATTAATATTCTCTACTGGATAGGGAGAACCACATGAAGGTGGAATCTCTTATGGCCCCTCCCCCCTGTAACATCATTCTCATTCCCCCACACCCAATGCATGTACTTGAAAAAATATTGAATCAATATGCAAACATGTGGATTTAATTTATTATAAAAAATAAGTATACATAGTATTTATTCCATCACTTCTTTCTAGGATTTTTTTCATTTGAAAAAAATAGCAAGAAACTCACCTTCTACAACTTGTCATTTAATTCTTATGGAATCTACATATTTTCATACTGTCCTCCTAGTAGAGTACTTGCGACATGGCGTCAAGATTTTCTGCAATAATGTAAAAATGTTACATTGATATCATTTGCTATTATAATGACAAGTATTTGATTAAAAACATGTTGCATAGGTGTTGTTTACCTTATGTGGGCACATCATGTACCTCATGTTCCTTTCTAGCCTCATCTTGTATAGTAGGACCCTCTACATTCTATGTAGTTGAAAAATGAAAAAGTACAATTAATATTCACCATTTGTAATACAATATTTTTAATTGTAGCATATGAATTCATTTATTACTAGGATTCGAAGCATGACCTTCGATAGGTTGTTCTCCATCTTTGGAATTAGGCGGATTGTTGATTTCCTGCTAAAAAAAGAGTCAATATTTTATTTAGCAAGTTATCAATATTAAATAAACTTCATTGATTTTATATACATGTGCACAAGATGGATCACTGAAATATGATGTTTTCCTAGAAAAAGCGTTTTTGACATTCAACAACAACTCCAAAGATGTGTTGGAAGCCAAGATTCAAGTGTTCCTCTATGGGAACTTCATTGAATCGACTGACCTGCATATTTTCATAATGTCATGAATTTACCTTTTACAGTTTAATAAAATGAAAATAATTTTCCATTTATTATTTGGATGTAATATTTTTTTTTTGATACTTACAATTCATGCTTCCAAATTCAAATAACCACAAGAACAAAGATTGTGTTGTCCAATACTTACTTGTCTTGAATTTGTGGCCTTTGATGTGTCTGACAACCCATGAAAACATTGAAATACATTAGATGTTTCTAATTTGATATAAAAATTAATAATAATAATGTTTATAATTACATTTTTGAAAGTATTGCATACCTTCCTCTGCTCGGTGGTAGCTTTCCTTCTTTTCCCCAATTCCTCCCCTTTCCATCTTCCACTAGGTATTTCCACTCTCTTCTTGGAATCATTTGAGGGTGCTCATACCTAAGGTTCCTTTCTATATGAGCCCTAAATTAGTCCCTCACAATATTTGTTTGTTGGCCAACCTTCTTTAGGACCTCCGCTCGATTGAAGGTCTCAATATCGAATAGGCCTCCAAGCGATTAGTGATATTAATTTTTAAATTCCTAGTTTGTTTATCCCACCTTGTGTGGATGGTGGGCCCAAATATATCCAATGACAAATAATCTATATGTTTATAAAAACATCATTTCTTGCAAGATGATCATGTCATCATTAATTGAAAAACAATATTTTCTGAGTATATTACAATCAAATTATAAAAAATAGCTTAAACAATGTATAAATACCTAGGATATTCTCTATCTTTATGCGAATAAGATTTCACTCCACCAAAAACGTTTTCTATAGTGTACTCATTATGGTGACACGATAAGATCTAGGAAATGCTGCTTGAGCATTATCATTTCTAGTCCTTGCATTGGACACTTGTTATGTACAATTTGGTGTGCATTGGCCACTAGCAGGTGCACTCAGATCTAGCCTCAAGGTGTCACATAATGTTTTGCCGACTATTCATTGGACAACAATGGAAAATGAGATGCAGGTGGAGTCATATGCTCATGTGATGAGTCTCCACGAGAATCACTAGTACCAACATCACCCTCAAGACCAGATTGTGGGGTCAAAAAATCTTTTAAATACAAACCATATGTTAGTTTTTGATCATATACAAGTATAAATTATAAATTTATAAATTAATTTATCTTCTAATTCAAGATCCTAGAATTTACTTTCAAGGCCTTATATATCTTCACCAAAACATCAACCATTGCTCTAATATTGTTTGTCTATGGTTGAATGAATAAAATACGAAGTATATCCTCATTAATTTTTTAAAAATTATTCTCTATCATTTTAATTGGTTCTAGCAAAGATCCAATGTCAGCATCACAAATCATCTCATACACCTCAATATCTATTGATTTCTCTGATGCTAGATCAAATGTTGAATCACTATCCTGCAACAAAAATATATAAAACATTACTAAAATGAAAGCAATTTACTAAGGAAAACTACATAATAAAAAAAACATATTGCTCATGTTCGATTTCAAAAATTACAATTAGGTATACATGCTTCCTCGAGGATTCCATCGTCTAGTCCACAACTGGGGCCTTTCCTCGATCATCACCATGAAACAAAAATGTAGAAAACATTATCATAATGAATCCAATATACACAAGGAAAAGACATAAAAAAAAACACATTGCTCATATTATATTTGTGCAATTAGAAAGACGTATACTTGTTACATTGAGGATCATATACTCATATGATCAAAGGTTGGAGACTTTCCTCGACCACTTCCCTGCAACAAATAATTGTATAAAATATTATCAAAATCAAACTAGTGCACTAACAAAAAAAAACTAATAAAAAAACATAGTTCTCATATAATTATATTTGTTCAATTACAATGAGGTATACATGTTTCCTCTAGGCAGGTCCTGTCTAATATAAAGGTAGGGAGTTTCCTTGATAAACGTCCTACAACAAAAACATAGATAACATTAGAAATGAATATACTCATGAAAAAAAATAACAAATGAACATTTTTTTCATATTATATTTGTACAATTACAATGATGTATACATGCTTCCTAGAGAATGGTGTACTCCTCTGATCAGCTGCTGGGGAGATGCTTTGACCACTACCCTGCAAAATAAATATAGTTTTTTTTAATGAAATTAGAACAATAGACTAACAAAAAATAGATAATACATTATATTTATTAATTAGAGGTTGGGTAAATTGTTAGATGTACAACTCCTGTAGTAATTGTGTTTGTATCTATTTGATGCAAATTGTAATTAATAAGTAACTCTTACCCTATAGCTATTGATTTAATCACACATAAAAAACACGGTTTCCTTCACGCCCCTCAAATATGCAATTGAGTTTCTTAATTGTACACCATGGGTGTGTACTATTTATAAACCCTAGAATATTCCCTGTAGCTTTCGGCCTTCCATCAATGTACATCATCACGCCTTTATTTTGATCCTTGTCTTTCAGGGCTAAATATTTTGCAGACAATGTATCTCTGCGCATAATTCTTGTATATTGGACTAGTCACATCCAATCTATGTAGTTCTAACAAGGTCCAACCTACCCCATCAATTATGTACATATGTCATAATCGACCTTTATTCCATCCATGAAAGACAACCCCGGACCATGTAATGATGATTGTGCAATTTGATACATCCTCTCGTTCACAAAACAAATTATGTTTAGTTGAGGAAGATCCTTTGGTACCTATTGTTTCACTAGATGTTTGTGCATCAATGGCATGTCGGTATCGCCTATGGTCTTATCATCATAAGAACACGACCCCACTTCAACAAGAAAAAATTCCATTTGTTTATGGATTTTTATTCTAATATTCTGACATCTAGTTGAGATACCTGTTGTAGACCTTCTGGATGTATCCCTTTCCTCTAGTCTTCCTAAAATCCCCTCACTCGAGGAAGAAATATTTGAAAAATACATGTTTGGTTCTACCTCCACCATGGGAAAAAAATTATAAAATTATAATATCCCAATGTCAAAAAATAATTAACCCATTTTCCTTCTAGCCCCGATTTCATTAAATTTGGACTAAGTTAAGTCTAATCTCCTGTGAAGACAAGTTAAGTTCAATATTTCCAAGATAAAAAACTAGTGTTTTTGAAGTTTGCTAACATCATTCCCATATTGATCATTTAGCTAAGCTCGACACCTTGTAAAACAATAATTCCACGACATTTTCAAGGAAACTATAAACTCTTAAAGAACCAAAAGTGTATCAATGTAACTCAATATCCATTAGATACTTTCATGCTCACACAAAATAAAGTGATCAATTTGAATCCTATGTTCAAATCCAAGGATGTTTCTTTTAATTTTAATTAACCTTGCTTCCATTCGAAGATTAAAGTAACTCACAATTCAAAGACGCAACATAATTAATTTACTTCTCCTCCTTTTTTTACAAGTAGATGAACAATATCCTCTTTCATATGAAAATATAATTCGTGTAGACATATCATTGTTTTCATCATTATCATTGTCACTCCGTCGATCATCAAAATTGGATGTTTATTATATTCCCCATTTGACATTTATCACCTCCTATGTTCTACCCAATTATAATCTACATGATTTTGATAATACTATTCAGATAGGTCCTTGCAATTCATTCAACTCTTAAAACCAACCTTTTGAATTTGATCTTCAAACTCACTATTTTGGTCATAATCTATTCTAGGATCAAGAGCTCAAAGTTCTAAGTTACCCCTAAAAATTTTAGTGGCGTTAAAGTAAGTTCTCATAACATGTAATCAGATCAACATAATAAATTGAAATGACTTTTACAAATCATAAAAGAACAATATTAGTTACTCACCTATAGTGTGGGAGCCTTCCTAGTTGTATACACAAAATAATACTTTTAGAACTGACTTTGTCTCTTAGAGACATAGTCACATAAAAGGAACAAGATGACCCTTAAAGGGTTAGTACAAGCCAGATAGAGATGACATGTTGTAGTAGGGAAAGGGTCAGACATTCAAGTCATAATGAAATCCCACAAAAATACAGACACAAGATTAATCTCAAAATTCTCTCATAGAAATTCACATAGGCTTAGATTCTACACTACAGTCTACAGTAGAGACTTCGCCTTGGAGTTTTTCAAATATTACAAGAAGTAAAATGAATCAAAACCAATTTAGATCACAAAAGATCGAATTTCAAATTAAAAAAATCAAACCCTACAGATAGTGTATTCAATCACAATGACAACACATCAAAACATATCAGATCTCAAACATAAGGACTGTTGGAATAATCAAAACCCATCCCAAGACTTAGGATAAAATAATTAATCTCTTTTGATTAATTCCTAGGTACTACACTAGCTAGTTTGCACCCAAACCCATTTTTGAGGTCAAACTTGCGAAAATTTCCTCATGAAGTGAGTTAGAAATATTATGGATAAGATTCTGACTACTCATAGACTGCATAGAAAGGAAACTAAATACTGCTTTTTCTAGTCTTTCTAGCTTTTCTGTAGTTTCACTACTACACATCGCTCAAAATTCCCCCGAAATAGGTAAAACCATTGCTTTCGTGGAAAAACTATGTTATTTTTTTGAAAAAATTAAAAAATTTCCCAACATTCATCACTTTTCTGACGCAAATTCCATCCCGTCACTATTGCGATGAATACTTTTGTCGCTCTTCCAACGAAAATACCATTCTGTCTCTATTGCAATGAAATATAGTTTTTTTCGTGTTACAAGTTTGCCTTACCGTCGCTATTGCGACGAATGTGAACATAAGCCAATTGCTAGTTTGGATCTAACTATTTTAACATTTATCAAAACCTCAATTCAATTATTCTATCACAAATGCTAGTTTGGATCTAACTATTTTGGCATGTTTTTTCATGACAATGTTGCAAGTGTGCCATGAAAAGATAGTGTGTATTTTATGAAAGACTGGGCATACATATTTGATAAAATTATATAATTTGAAAATTCACATTGTTCCAATTTAGGTATGTGCTTTGTTGCACACTTACCTAGTTCCATATTTCCATATATTTTGCATGATCCTACTGCCACATGAATTAGTCATGTTCCCTGGATCTCTTAGTTAGGGCCCAATTTCTAGTTGTTATAATTTAGGGTATTTAAAAGCCAAACTTGGCTTCATTAAATTTGGACCTATTTCTAGTGTAAATTGGATTTTAAATATGGTTAAGCCAATTTTTTATGAGGGTTTTTACTATAAAATTATACCCATTTGAGATAACTTCCATTTTATACTATCCAACCTCTTGGGAATATTTCTTAACCTTATTAATTAAAATCCAATTTACTGAAACCAACATTAGCCCTTAATTTTTCCATAATCCAACATTTGTTCAGAAACCATATTTGTAAACCATGCACATGCTTGGTTGAAGTGAACCACCCTTACTTTTTCAAACCCTTAGGACCAATTCCCTATATACTTCTCCCTAAAACCATGTGTTTAGCTATCTTTCTATGTATTTCATGCACTCAAAGGGATAACTTGATCATTCTGAGCCACATATATGTTCATATCACTACACTACTTTTCAATTTTGAGTTTTCATTGTGTGCCCATTATTGTGTTTGGGTAAACAACCTCATGGACACATGGTAAAACTATGTTGAGTTTTGTTGCATCAAATAATGTTGAGTTAGATTGAATCAAATACACAAATAATTGACAAAAACATTATGAAGGAAAGATATGAAATGACGGGAAGAAAAAACAAATGGAAATGATCTCAAAACAACCATACTATAAAAACAAAAAATATGAAATATATATGTCCACTATCGAAACAATTAAAAACAAAAATATTTTTACAAAAGGTTTACAAAGTTACAATAAAAAAACTCAACTCATAAATAAATTTATTAATATTTAACAAACTTATACATGGTACTTTGTTGGAGACTCCAAATATTTTTGTGACATATCAATACCCATGTGCTTGTACATCATTAAAATTTTGGCATAGTAGTAAAATCAAAATTATTATAATAATTTTATTTAATTATAAAAGTTTGTATTATTAAAGTAGTTGTTGTACTTCTTATGACAATTTAAATTTTACTATGTGTAATCTTTTCAAGGTAACACATTTTAAGTATATTATTCATCATTAAAATAAAGATAAAAAAAGATAAAATGTAATGTTGGTTAAAATATTGCATGGTAATAAAATCAAAATGGTTATAATAAATTTTTTTAATTATGAATTTTTTTAATATATTATATATTAATAATTATACTGTTGACAATATGGTGATTTGAAAAATATTATGAAATGAAAATATGCAAAATATTTGTACATCTTGAAAGCGCTTTAAATGTGAATGAATCTATTATTAATCAAAGTTAAACTACTAAAAAAACTTAAGTAATTGTGTTTGGTTTGTTAAATTTCCTATATTACTAAAATTTAGAAAAGACATATCACATATTCTATTTGTTATTGAGAAATGTAACATACTCTCAATTCAAAGTGGAATTAGTAAATCATAAAATCAATAAAAAACATTGGCTCATTTTCACCATTTTGCACTAACTTATTTTGATTAATGACACTTACCATTAAAGTGATTGAGTTCCCACCTCAAATCTTACAATTTTGTTTCATACCATATAAGACCTTTAGGTGGGCCTAATTTTGTGAAGTACACTGTGTAAACCATTTATATAGTGTTAATGACAATATTTATTCTAAGATTGGTTAAAGGTCTTTATCACAAATTGTTGTAGGTCCTTTTCACAAAATCCACACTTATTGCATGAAATGTATATAGTGGACATATATATTTCATTTTTTTTAATAGTATGGTTGTTTATGAAAATAATATCAATGTTTGTAAATTTTTTTGTAATTAGGTCTTATTTTATTTACTGAAAAATAAGAATTGGATTTGAAATGTTATGTTAAAATTTGAACATTGTGTATCCTTTGCATAACATTCCCAACTATGGAAAATTATTAGAAAGTAATCCATAACACACAAATCATTGCTCATAGTTTCTTGAATCAAAAGAACGTCAACCTTGGAGAGACTAAACAAACGTTTGATGGCATTGAATTTGTCTCTACCACATCGCATGCTGAAGGAGATTATCAACATTAAGAAGCTTAAAATGCCAACGTGGCTCTAAAGATCCAATGACATCTGAACAAACCTAGAAAAGAGACTCGATCCATGCTACAGTCTAACTAATTGGTATCTGGTTCTGATGAGTCCTTTGTAGCAGGGTCTTGTGATTATGGGACTGTGCTTTCGGTTGTTAAATCAGCCCCGAAGGGGTTAAATTTGAGGGGTATTGAAGAGGTTGATGTTGGTGCTGATCCTTTGTACTCCATGGAAACAAATACTTTCCAGGAATCCATTTCTCGTCCTTTGGATTCAAAGGTCATTAAGACAGGGCAATGTCCTGCGTGCCCTGGGAAAAGTATTTTGGTGGGGAACGTGCCTTCTTCATTGAGAACGGGTTTTCAATTGGATACATTGGGTATTTTGAACTGCGAATGCAAGGGTGCTAGTGATCATATTCATAAAGGCTTTGGTTATCAGGTTGACAAGATTAAAAGCTTATCGGATAGTCTCAAGGAAGTTGGGATGGATCAAGAGGTTAGTGAAGGTATGAATGCAGATTTGGGATTTACTCCTAATTCTGATGAGAATCATGTTTCTATCAGGTCTACGGATTCTGATAATGAACATGTGCATGCTCCTCACTCTTCTGTTAGCAAGGGGAATTCTAAGACTAAGAAGCGGCAGCGTAAACCCATCAAGAAGATAAATCCGATTTTAATGACTCTGGGGGAAGATGTGCTTTTAAATGATATCGTTCTCACCAATGCTTTGACCTTGGTTGGGAGGTTTGGAAGGCGTAATTTTAATGCTGAATATTTGCATGGGTGGGCTGAGAAGGCTTGGACTGATGTTATCAGCACTCGTTCTGAGATTTATATGCTTCCAAGGGGCTAGATAGCTTTTAAATTTTCTTCTGTGGCTGATGCCGATCGGATTCTGGCTAGAGTTTGGAGATGGGATAAATTTGGCCTTCTTATCAAGCGATGGATGCCCTTATTTGACCCGCGGAAGGAAAGGTATGATCAAGTTCCTATTTGGGTCAAACTCCCAAACTTACCCTTTGAATTCTGGTCTTCTGATTTCTTTATACTTGTTGGTAATACCTTGGGATCCCATTTGGAAACTGATTTTACTTATTTGCTTTCTGGGGTTTGCTGTATGGGCAGGGTTCTTGTTCTATTAGAATTTCGTTTGGGATTACCTGTTGAACTGGTCATTAAAAAGGGTAATAGTGACTTCTATCAGCCACTGGATTATTTGGGAATTCCCTTTAGATGTTATATATGCCATGGGTTTGGACACTTGGCAAATGAATGCTATCTCCCATTTAATAAACATTCTTCTTCCAAAGTTTGGAGAGTCAAAAATGGTGGGAATCAGTCTGATGCAAAGGCTGGAACATCTATGGATGAGAATTTGGATTTTCATTTTGTCTCCCTTAAGCCTGAACCTTTAGCCAAACTCAAATCTTTAAGCATTTCCAATTCTATGGACAAACTTGGTAACTTTCCATATCTTAACCATTCCTCTGAGGCCTTATCTTCTGCTACTCTGAATTTATCATTGAAGGACCTGGGTTTTGTATCTCTTTATAAGGCCTCTCCTATTGTTAGCAAGGGTTATTATCTTCACTCGTGCTCGAAATCTGTTCAGGAGGTTTTTCAGCCTGTCAAGGATAAACCTGGGAATCATAAAGTAGTTAAGGGCCTGAATGGGGATGAAAAAGCATTAGATTCTGTGATGAGTGGTGTTGGGGCACTTAGAGCATATGCCCTTAACAAGGTTTCCATATGATCCTTTTGACCTTAAATGTTAGGGGTTTGGCTAGCCTTTCCAAGAAACTAGCGGTTATAAGACTTATCGATCAACATGCAGTTGATGTTATTTTTTTACAAGAAACAATGATTCAGGGGTGCGTTCTGGTTCAAGAATTGGAACATTTGATTCATGGTTGGCAGTTCATTTCGGTGGATGCTAAGGGCAGATCTGGTGGACTTATTTTGGGCTGGAAGTCTTGTAATTTTCTTTTTCACAATGCCTGGGCCATGAAAGCAGGGTTATGTGCTGTTTTATTTTCATATGATTTACAAAAGGAAATATCCTTTGTTAATCTTTATGCGCCCTATCTGGATAGGGAAACTTTCTGGATTAATTTGATTAAGATGGACTGTTTCTTGTCTCCTATTTTAGTTTTTGGGGGCGATCTTAATTTTTCCTTGGGACTTTCTGAAATCTGGGGGGTTAAAGCACAAGCAGATCCTTTAACTAATTTTTTTCACAATCTGTTAGAGAGCTTGGGGATTGTTGACATTAACCCTTTGGTGTCTATTCCTACCTGGAGTAATCATAGAGTTGGTTCTGAGGGTATATGTAAAAGGTTGGATCGTCTCTTAGCTTCGGCTGATTTCCTAGATTGTTATTTACTTCTTAAACAATGGATTGGGTGTGGAGGTGTATCTGATCATCAACCTATCTTCTTGCAAATTTCTTCACAATCTCCTAAGGCCCATAGTCCTTTCAAGTTTAATGCAGGTTGGTTGGATCATATTGACTTGGTTGAAGCATTAAAAGATTCTTGGGTTCTCTTTGATGCTCGGTCTTCTTTATCTCCTGTTGCTCAATTTAGTGAGAATCTTAAACGAATTAAAGCAATTTCTATTAAGTGGTCTCTGAATAAAAATGCTCAGAACATTAAAGATTTGGTTGATATTGAATTTGAGTTGAAAAGATTTTATGACAGGCATAATTTTGGTTTTACATCAGTGGTTGATAAAGATTTATTGATTGAGATTGAATCACGCAAGAGCTCTATTCTTCTCTTCCAGGAAAAGGAGGCTCGCCAGAAAAGTAGGGAATTATGGTTGAGTTGTGGTGATGACAATACTCCTTTCTTTCACAAATTTGCTGCTCATAGGAAATGCCGCAATTCTATTTGGAAACTTTATGATGATTCAGGAAATCTTGTGGAAGGATCTGAGGCTATAGCTGAGGCTAGGATTCAACATTTTGAAAGCCTATTTAAAGAAGAAGATGACCTCCATCTTCTAGACATTGTTCATAGTGCTAGTCATTTCCCATCATCTGTATCAGAGGATGAAAATGATGAGCTAATGCAGGCTATTACTCTTAAAGACATCAAGCATATTTTATCCATCAGCAAAAATGAAAAGAGTCCTGGACCAGATGGTATTCCTGTTGAGGTGTATAGATTCCTGTTTGATGTTTTGGGTGAGGATCTTTTAAGAGTCATTGAATTGTCCCGGATAAGTGGCAAAATCCCAGGTGTCTTTAATTCAACCTTTCTTGCCCTTATTCCTAATATTGATTGTCCCTTATCATTTGAGGACTTTAGGCCTATATCTCTGTGTAATTTTGTATACAAAATTATTGGTAAGATTATCTCGATCAGAATCAGAAAGGTTTTGGGTAGATGTATTTCTGGTGAACAGTTTGGGTTTTTGCCAGGAAGGCAGATTCACGATGTTGTAGGTGTCATTCAAGAAGGTATGCATTCTATGCATGTTAAATCCTTAAAAGCTATCATGATTAAGATCGATCTATCTAAAGCTTATGATCGAGTCAGCTGGATCTATCTTCGGGTTATTCTTGCAAAAATGGGATTCACAGGAAACTTTATTGCGTGGGTTATGAGCAGTCTATCTTCTGTATCTTTCTCTTTGCTCATTAATGGTGTTGCTACCAATTTTTTCAAATCTGGTAGGGGACTCAGACAGGGGTGTCCTTTGGCACCACTTCTATTTCTTATTGTGGTTGAAGGCCTTGGGAGGGCTATTCTTCATTCTAAACTCTGTGAGACTTATCATGGTTTATCTTTTGGTAATGATACAGTTTTAACTCATGTACTCTTTGTGGATGACATTGTCATGGTTAATGATGGTTCTGAACAATCTCTCTCTACTCTTTATGAGATTTCAATGCATTTCTATAAGGCATATGGGATCCAAATAAATGATAATAAATCATCTTTATATTTCTCATGTATGGAAGATTCTGAAGTTATTACATTACAGAATATCTTTAGTTTTCCTATTGACAGAATTGAAAATGGCATGAAGTACCTTGGGTTTCATCTTAAATCTTGCAGATACCTTATTAGGGATTGGGATTGGCTGATTATTAAAGTTGAACAAAGGATTCAGATTTGGAGCTTTCATTGGTTGTCCAAAGGAGGAAAGCTGATTTTGATTAAAGTTGTTTTAGAGGCCATTTCAGTCTATTGGATGCATTTCTGGGTACCTATGGGAGTCATAGACAAAATCAGAAAGCTTTGTTTTAATTTTCTTTGGGATGGTAAACAGAACTCTTTTGGTTTACCCTGGATTTCATGGAAGTTACTTGCTATGCCTAAATCTATGGGTGGATGGGGACTTAAATTTCCTGTTTTATTTGCCAAGGCACTTGCAGCAAAAAATTTCTGGAATATCATTCATGGTTCGGGTTTATGGGTTAAGATTGCAATACATAAATATATTTGTCCAATGAATATTCTGGATTGGATTAGATCTACTGTTAAAAAGAAAAAGAACATTTCTATCTGTTGGAAAGTTGTTCTTTGGGCATTTGATCTCATTGGAAATTTTCTGGTCTGGAAGATTGGTGCTAGCAATGCTATTCGTATTGGTTTAGATCCGTGGTCTGGATGTAAATGGAGACATCCTCTTCAATTTCCTTTGTTATAAAAATTACATTTGGTTGGTTTTCAATTCATTTCTGATATTGGAATTCATTGTATGTCTGCTTTGATGTCTCAAAAATGGTTATCTGCAGACACCATTGGATTTACTGACCCTCTTGAGATTGCTGCTTGGAATGGATATATTGCCATTCTCAAGTCTAGCCATGTTAGACTCTCTGCTGCAGCTGATTGTCTTATCTGGAATTTATCTAAAACAAGCAAGTATTGTCCTAAAGAGGGTTATGCTAAGCTTATGAATAGAGAAGTGGAATCGATCTGGTGGTGGAAGTTCATATGGAAGATGAAGTGTCCCCTAAAAACAAAAAAAATTAGTTGGTTTCTTCTTTCTGGTAAAGCATTGACCTGGGATGTTCTCTGTTCGAGGGGTAGAGAAGGTCCTGGAAGGTGCTTTTTATGCAAATAGAGCTGTGAATCCAATTTTCATATTGCCGTGGATTTCCCTTTTACTCAATCTGTTTAGTTAATTATTGATGATCACTTGAAACTTAATAATTTATGGAATGGAGATTTCCTGTCTGTTTGTTTTAAAAACTGGTGTTTTATATCAGATGTGGTACTTATCAAATATTTACCTATCATTGTACTCTGGTTTATTTGGAAAGCAAGAAATAGGTCTTGTTTTGATGATCTTGTCACAACCCCTGCACAGGTATCAAGCTACAGCTTGGGTATGATGAAGAATTTACCACAGTCCTTATCTGTGGTCTCTATCAGATCAATTTTTGTGGAAGAAATTGATAAAACTTATGCATGGGGTTACTTTGATGGATCTGCAGCTGGGGACCCAATGATTTTTGGGGCTGGAGGTATATTGTTCATATCTGATATTCATTATGTTTCTTTCAAAGCAGGTTTAGGCTTGGGTACTAATAATTATGCAGAATTATGTGCTCTTAAGCTTCTTCTTAGGCTGACTCGGAAGAATAATTTGGATAAAATTCAAGTCTTTGGGGATTCCCAGTTAGTTATAAATTGGGCATCTGGTAAGTATCGCTTACTAAATACTGAATTAGCCATGATTCTTCAATATGTTCACTGTTTAGCTGACAGTCTTGATTATGTATCTTTTAAACACACTTATAGGGAACGAAACTATAAAGCAGATGCTTTGGCTAAAGCAGGTGGCA
>LPNX010133575.1:87500-150091 GCA_001517045.1 Pseudotsuga menziesii
AAGTGAATATAAACGTGTCATAACCCCAAAATTTCATAAAAATTTAAAATTTTGAAGATAACATAAAATGTCTAAATACGCAGTTTATTAACTGCTAGCATTTAGCGGAAAATGAAACTGTTTAACAATTAGTATTAATTAGTTTCATAATACAATACCCAATACAACTTTCATTTTCATAAGTTATATAAGAATGACCTGCATTACGATTTCTTTTAGCTTTACTAATAATTTTACTTTTTGGCAAGTAGGTGAAATCTATTTTTGAAAACTTGGGCTCACTTAGAATTATGCTTACGCAGATGGACTGTTGGTTCTTATAGGTTCAATAGGTAACGATCGATTAAGTAGGAGTTTAATTCGTAAGGTAGCAAGAAGTATTTATGTTGCATGTTAATATGCTAGTAAATAAATTGATTATTTTAGAAGCAAGCTCTGCTAAGGTAAAGTAATTGTCTTCTATAGACTTTGTTTTTAAGACAATATCCAATGTTTAGTCATAAAGATTGATAACTTTATCATACTTAGCTAAACAAAATATACTTACTGTGAGCTTAGAGGTCAAGTTCTTCGCCATACTATTAATTCTATTTTAACATGCTTATAATGCTAATGTTATATTTAAATGTATTGTCTTTTATTTATGAAAGTACTCCTATCAATCTCGAAGGTAAGATTTCAAATTGAGTACATGTTTCTATTTTTTCTCTACCTTAATAGCCATAGAAATTATTAACATGTTATTTGTATGTACACATGCAATCATCAAGTTATAAACTTCACCACTTAAACTATCGCCTTGCTCAATGTATTATTGTAACAACATACAATACCACATTATTTTATAATGTAGCAATCTAATTGTTACTTGCATCCTGTAGAGATCTTATTACTTACCACCACTTGTATAAAGTCTAAATCATAGGTAAATACTTTATGAGTGTTATTCCTATACTTTATAAACCTTGTGCATGGTTTACACAAAAATTACTATTATAATGTTGCCTCACTATAATAAGGTGTAGTTTATAATAACTACTATGGTAGATTTCACTACTTAGAACTTTTAATCTAAGTTCTATATCAAATAAAAATTATAACAAAGATTCCTATACTAGATTAGAACCCTAGTAAGAACAATTGGCTATATAAATAATGATAGGATTCCTTATTATTGTTATTGGCAAGTTGAGCATACAAAACATTATTTGTAAAAGTTTACACTATAGTCAAGCCTCGTGATGGTTTATTTGACATGGTTTTAACACCTTACTCTATACTCAATATATATATATATATATATATATATATTAGTTATTAGCAATTGTAACTAACCTTAAACCATCGAACCATCGATTGCTAATAGTATATTGAGTTTCAAATAATATGTAAATATTCCAAAATTGTTTTGCATGAAAACTATTATTTGGAAGGTATAAACTATGGTCGACCTTGAGATTATACCAATAGCAAGGTCAAAATTATAAAATCATTGTTAATAATTAACACAAACCTCGACACCAGTGATTACAATGATATAGTTTTATGTTGTAATTAGTGAATATATATAAATACATTCCATAGTCGATTACATAGTTGGTTTGTTGATCATTGCAATAAAAAAATTAATAATTGGACGAAGATTGACTATAAACTAGACCCATACGTGGTTAAAAGATTTGCAGGGCACATGGTCTGCTCACGTCCATGCATTGATGACTTAAAAGGATAGAAAACCCTATTCACCTATCATTTTTGCTCTGAGGGTTTTGCTGGCCTCTAGGATGCTCTATGTATTTTTCTTGGTGGCCATGAGAGGCTATTCCTCTGCTTGCTTGCTCCATCGCTCATGTTTGTTGCTGTGAGGTTTCAATACTCAATATTAGGTTCCAGAACTTTGTGGTTGTGAGTCTTACTATGCGAGTGGTTACTTGTTTATGTGTTTGGCTCTCGGCATGTCCATAGTTTCAGTTCTGTTCTTCTCATGGCTTGTCAAGGCTTTGTGAAACTTAAGCTCGTTGACACTTTCTCCACTCCTGGTCGTCGTAGGGGTTTGGATAATCCTATGTGTAAATTGATCAAGCTGGTAACAACTTCTTTGTTGCTTGAAAATATCTTCTTCTTGCAGGTAAAGACAAACCAAACTTTTCATTAAGAAAAAAATCTTTGTTACGTTACTTATATGATTAGGGTTTAAGCCTAAAATGCTAAGTGTCACTCTAAAATTTGATAATGTGCTCTTTGTAGGAACTATCAATAGCTCCAATCTTCAATAGAAATGATTACAATGTCCGACTTTAGTGGACTCGTGGCCCAACTGGTAATCCCTAATTTCAAATATGAGGTTTTCCCTACTTGCAACGAGGGTTGTTGAAGGAGAAACAGAGTGCTTGGAAGCCTGCTTCATTTTCTTTGTTAGTTAAGAAGTTTTTAATATGTTTTTTTTCGAGTTTTTACTTACAAACCCTTGTTGTTATGCTAGGTAATACAGGCCCTTGAGCCGTGATATGTATTTTTGTTAAGTTTAAGCCTTACAGCCCGGCAATGTAATACAATTGGGTTTTAATTAAAAGAAAGACTTTGCAAAAATCTTGTAGCTCTGTCTCATTTTTGCAGTGGTTTGTTAACCTATAAATAATGTGTTATTTTACTATTTTAAAATGTTTATAAAGATATTTATTTGTAGAAATACTGTGGATAGTCTATTGTATGAATTTTAGCCTTGTTCATAATTTTGTTACATAGTTAATAATGTAATTGGTTAAAAACTTTAATAGGTTAATATATAATTGGATAAAGTAGTTGTTAGGGTTTCAACCCTCTCGTTCTTCTTTCATGGGTTATAAGCCTATTTGTTAAATATAAAATAGTTCCTAAATACATAATTCTTAGTTTTATTTTACTTAATGTTTATATTTACATTTATTTTAATTTACTATTATGTAACTTAGAGTTATTGAGAGTTCTATAAAGAATAGAAGGTTAACTCTGTAACTCTATTTTTTTTCATAAATAAAGGGTTTATAAACATAACCCTAATCTGGTTTTTATTAAATAATAGTTTAAGATTTAGTAAATACTTTAAAAGATATAGTGTGTGGTTAATAACTTGTTTATATACTTAGTTGTTATCTTCTATAAACTTTTATTTGTATCAATATACTATTATTGTAACTCTAGTGTAGTTTACTATTTCTTTTCCTGCATTTTTATTTAGTTATATTAAGTAAAAGGAGTAATGCAAATAAACCATAACACTATTTTTCATAATATCTTAAACATTGAAATAAATTTTACTCTGCTATCTATAGATACAAAATCCTAATTATTATTTTCATTCTCTTAAGAATTATTTCATCTACTTAAAGCATTCTAACTGTGCTAGAGTATGACATGGTTTCCAGGCGTGGAAAAACATAGTTTAGAATTTTATTTTCATTCTATTTCATTGTTCTCTAAACCAATTTCATTTCTATAACAATCTAATAAGAATACTAAATCTAACATTTCACAAACTCTGAACTTTTAACATTCGTATAGGAGTTTAACTAATATTTATTTAACTAAAACAGTAAAATAAAATAACATAGAACCTGTTGAGGATAAGATGACAACAGCTTCAGGAGGCTGTTCCTCCCTACCAATCTCCTGGAGAGCTCTCAAACAACGCTTTCTCAGGACCCTCGAGCTTTTTCCTGGTCTTCTTGGCTGAGAACTAGTGGAGGATGCAAATAGTAGAACCCTCTGTCAACTGACTAGTTCAATACCTCAGTAAAACACTTTGTTCTCAGCAGTATGATCTTCAGCTTAAAAGCTCCAACTAGATCAATCAGTAGTTATCCCCTAAATACTTTCCATATTTCCCTTCCATTGAATTTTTCTAAAGTACATTCATTCACCCTAAATGATCACTTCTCTAGAATGAGCAGCCTCATCTCTCTCCAATGGGAATTTTTATAAAGATTGCTTAGGTCTTTTGGGTCAGTTTTCATTAATTGAGCCACCTACTATAATTCCACTTTCTTGGGGAATCATGACCACAAATTTAGGGAGGTTGCCACCTACAACAGTTGGAAGCGGTTTGAGGATGCTGCCGCATGTCATTTTTCTCTCCACCCAGTCTTCTCCACCAATTTGACTAGTAAACACTCTTTTAACAGCTCTCCTAAGGTGTTGTCTCCTCCTTTATTTATTTATAAATAAAATATTCAAAATTTACATTAAATATCCTTGAACGCATTGGGTCATCAATTACAACTTAGCATAAAATTTAACATATTGTTCCTCAAATAATATAAAATTGTTTTTGCAAAATTGGGGCATGTGACATACACACCCCCTTAAATTATAATATCATCCTCGATGTTATTTATTCCTCGCCCTCAGAATTCCCATGCAACAAAATTGGATATGCATTATGCATATGACTTTCTAATTCCTAGGAAGCTTCCTCTGGACTAAGGTGCTTCCATTGCACCTTCAGTTGACCAATGGTGTGGTTCCGAAATGTGATCTCCCTCCGCTCAAGGATATAGTCCAGTTCCACCAGAAAATCTCCTTCTGGTTCCACCTATACATCATTCTTGTTAACAACATGAGTAGCATCATGAACATATTTCTTTAACACAAAAATGTGAAAAATATTATGAACTCTTAAATTCGGTGATAAGGCTAACTTATAAGCTACTTGTTCAATCCTGGACAATATTTCAAAAGGACAATAGTAACGATGTGCTAGTTTTGCACAACTCTACAACCTCAAGGAGCTCTTTTGGGGTCTCACCTTGACGAACATATGTTCACCTACCTGAAACTTTTTGGAGTTCTTTTAAGGTCTGCTTGACTTTTCTGTCGATCTTGCGCAATTTTCAGATTACCTTGCACCTGCTTTACAATTTCTTCCATTTCTTTCAATAATTTAGGACCTAATACTAATTTTTCCACCAGATTACTCTAAGAGATAGGAGTGTTACACTTCCTTCCATACAAGATTTCAAAAGGACTAAATCTAGCTGAAGCTTGATAATTATTATTGTAAGAAAATTCTACCAAATGCAAATAATCCTCCCATTTACCTGGCTGATCCTTTACACACATTCTTAGTAAATCTTCCAGTACTTGGTTTACTCTTTCAGTCTATCCATGAGTTTGAGGATGGAATGAAGTACTAAAATTTAGTGTATTATTTAATCCTTTAAAAAAATATTTCCAAAAGTTACTTGTAAATTTAGGGTCTCTATCTGAGACTATAACTTTCGGTATCCTATGCAGTCGGAAAATTTGGTTTAAAAAGATATCAGCTATGTTTGTAGCTTTATATGTAGTTTTTACAGGTATAAAATGGGCTGCTTTACTCAATTTCTCAACTACTACCATTATAGAATCATTTAAATTTTGATTTTTAGGTAGTCCAGTAATAAAATCAAGATTAATTATCTCCCATTTCCAGCTAGGAATGGACAATGGCTGAAGTAATCCAACTAGGTGTTGATGTTTAGTTTTTATTTGATGACATTCAAAACATCTAGTGATATATTTTTCTAGTTCAGTCTTCATATTTGGCCAAAAATATTCTTTTCTTAACATAGTTATAGTCTTCTGATAACCCAGATGGCCTGAGTATGGAGTTTTATGGATTTCATCTCAAATTAATAACTTAAGTTTATGTACATTAGGTACATACATTCTATCTTTATAGAGTAAAAATCCTTTTTCATTCAAGCTATACCCTTTACTTAAACTTTCTGTTGGATTTTCTTTTGCTTTTACTTGTAATTTTTGGTAATTTTCATCTTGTTCTATCCCTGCTTTAAGCTGTTCTTCCAGATTTGTTGTATAAGTGTTGATGACTACTATAAAGTTCAGCCTTGCATTTCTACTTAATGCATCAAAAACTTTATTTTCTTTCCCTTTAATGTGCTGAATTTTGAAATCATACTAACTTAGAAAAGCTAGCCACCTAGCTTGTCTAGAATTCAGGTTAGGTTGATAGCTAATAGATATTTTAGTTCTTTATTATCCATCATTAGAATAAATTTTCTTCCAATTAAATGATGACACCACATCTTTACAACATGTATGACATCATCTAATTCCAAATCATAAGTTGCATAATTATTTTCATGAATTTTTAATTTCCTAGATTCATAAGCGATAACATGCCCTTCTTGAGTCAATACTCCACCGAACCATCATTGCAGGTGTCAGTACACACTACAAAATATTTATTTGGATCAACTATTCTTAAAATAGGTGCGTTGGTTAATAAAGTTTTTAACTTTTTAAAACTATCCTCGCACTTCTGATTCCAATCAAATTTCTTTCCCTTCTTCTGCAAAGAGGTTATCGGATTTGCGATTCTCAAAAAAACTCCAATGAAGCTCCGGTAATAATTGGCAATTCCCATGAAGGATCAAACATCAGTTACGTTTTTAGGAACTGGCCAATCTTCGATCGACTTTATCTTTTCGAGATCCAGTGAAATTTCTTCCTTAGTCACCACATGACCTAAGTACTTTATTTTATCATTAAAGAAATCACATTTACTAAATTTTGCAAAGAGTTGATGATCTCATAATTCTTGTAAAACAATTTTTAAATGTTCCTTATGTTCTTCTTCAGATTTCGAATAGATTAAGATTTCATCGATAAACACGACCACAAACTTGTCCATATATTTATGCATTACATTATTCATTAGACACATAAAAACAACTGGAGCATTAGTTAACCTGAATGGCATGACGACAAACTCGTAATGGCCATATCAAGTCCTAAAAGTTGTCTTAAAAATATCTTCATCTTTAATCCTAACTTGGTGATATCCAGACCGCAAATCAATTTTTGAAAACACCGTAGCTCCATGTAGTTGATCAAACATATCATCTATGTGAGGCAACGAGAATCTATTTTTAATAGTCATCTTATTCAACTGATGGTAATCTATACAAAGTCGTAGAGTTCCATCCTTTTTCTTAACAAATATGGCTAGTGCTCCACAGGGCGACACACTAGGTCGAATATACTTCTTGTCAATAAGTTCTTTGAATTGTGACTTAAGTTCATTAAGTTCAAGTATGTTCATCTGATAAGGGGCCTTTGAGCTGGGTAGTGCACCATGTACCAGCTTAATGGTAAAATCTAGTTCCCTTTTCGGAGGCAGTCCAGAATTTCTTCCAGAAATACATCTGCATACTCTTTTAAAACTGGTATATCATCCAATTTTAATTTATCTGTATTATTTATATTTTCCTCATTAATTACTGTTATTGCATAAGCCTTACAACCTTTCCTAACAACTCTCTTGAGCTGCAGAGCAGAAATCTACCTTACAGTTGTTTTTCTAGGGATTCCTTTTATGCTTATTGGTTTTCCATCTTTATTTATACAAGAAAATGTTTTGTCATAGCAATTCAAAATCACCCTATGCTGCTCTAACCAATCCATACCAATTAGTATGTCATAAGAACCCAAAGGTAGTACATTAAGCTTTACAAAAGTTTCAAATTGATCCATAACTACTGCACAATTCTTTACAAAACTAGCTACCTTCCTCTTTGCACCAATAGCTAACTGAACCAACCAAAAACTTACAAATGTTTCAACAGCAAGCTTACATTTTTCTACTAAATTAGGTGAAATATAACTGAAAATAGATCCTGGATCAATTAAAATAGCTATGGGTGTTTGGTTTATCTTAGCTTCTACTTCCACCATGGAAGTTTGATAGTCTGCTTGTCGATTCTCTCTAGCTGCATTGATCCTGGGCATAGTCCTCGCTAAATATCCAATAGTTATCTCCTCCTGTATTGTATGGATATTACTGACAGTCTTTTTCCAATTAGGACAGACTGAAGCATAATGTGGGCCATTACGCTCCCAGCACTTTATGGCTTCTTTTCGTTCAAATTTTTTTGTGTAATTACTGCGATTACTGGAAGACTCTTTACTCTTTTGATTGTTCTGATTGTTTGGTGAATTATTCTTATTCCCTTGGAAATTCTTATTAGAAAAATTTCTGGCCTTATTATTTTTAGAATTCCGATTGGACACGAACTCTTTCTTTTTTTTATCATAATTATTATTCTTTTTGGCCTTCCAGTTGGCCATACTCTCATTTTTCCTATTCTATTCATAACAGAAATTGGCTTTCCTCATAGCTTCTTCCAGAGTTTTATGATTGTCATACTCAATCCTATCCTTTATGTGATAAGGTAGACAACTAAGAAACTGTTGTACCTTCGGTTTTTCATCCACAAGGTATGGAACATATCTAAGCAGACTCAAAAACTTACTGTTAAAAGATTCCATTGTCATTGTACCTAGTTTAAGCTCATAGAATTCTTTGGCTCTTTCTTCATAGTACTGTTTAGATAAAAATTTATTTTTAAAGTAATTCTTGATAGTACTCCAATTTATGTTCTTCTCTTTTATTCCTTTCACTCTCTTTAAATATTTCCACCATATATCATCTTTCCCAGAAATATTATAGATAGCTATTCTAGCCTTTAATTGGTTAGAATAGTTATAAATCTGAAAGTACTTCTTCATCCCAGATAACTAGGATTTCGCTTCCTCCCACTTCTCAGTTTCCGCATTAAAGGTTGGAAGTTTGATCTTTTTAAACTCTCCAGAAATTTCTTCATTTGGTTTGTATTTTCTCTTTCTCGTATAGTGTTTATCCTCACTACTATCACGAGTATAATGAAAATTACATTGATCACAAAACACTTCGGAAGATGAGCTGCTTTCATTTTTAGTCAGTTTAATCTTTTTATACTTATGTTGGTGACTTATATCTTCTGAATCGACTCTTTTACCCCTTCCCTCAGTTTGAAATCTTTTTGTTAGGATCTGATTCTGAGAGCTCCTCATTTTCTTTTTTAACAGATTCCATTTCATATTTTAATTCTTTTACTGTTTGTAAAAGTTCTGAGGACTTAGTGGTTATGTCTTCTTGTATAGGGTTTCTTTGTAAGTTTTCTTGTTCAGTAAAGGGAGATTCCTCTTTCGCATATTCCTCCAATATTTTCATACTTGTTGTTAAACTCAGAAACAAATTTCTTTGTTTAATAATATTAAAATAAAACAACATCAACAAAATGATTTAATACACTGTTTCATATAAGCAAGTTGGGCTTCATCAAGGCCTAGTGTTTGAACCTTGTGCTTTGATACCACATGTCATAACCCCAAAAGTTCATAAAAATTTAAAATTTTTAAGATAACATAAAATGTCTAAATACACAGTTTACTAACAGCTAGCGTTTAGCAAAAAATGAAACAGTTTAACAATTAGTATTAACTAGTTTCATAATACAATAACTAATACAACTTTCATTTTCATAAGGTATATACGAATGACCTGCATTCAGATTTCTTTTAGCTTTACTAATAATTTTACTTTTTGGAAAGTAGGTGAAATCTATCTTTGAAAACTTGGGCTTACTTAGCATTATGCTAACGCAGATGGATAGCTGGTTCTTACACGTTCAACAGGTAACGATCGATCAAGTAGGAGTTTAATTCGTAAGGTAGCAAGAAGTATTTCTGTTGCATGTTAATATGCTAGTAAATAAACTGATTATTTTAGAAGCAAGCTCTGCTGAGGTCAAGTAATTGTCTTCTATAGACTTTGTTTTCAAGACAGTATCCAAGGTTTAGTCATAAATATTGATAACTTTATCATACTTAGCTAAACAAAAGATACTTACTGTGAGCTTAGAGGTCAAGTTCTTTTCCATACAATTACTTCTATTTTGACATGATTATAATGCTAATGTTATATTTAAATGTACTGTCTTTATTTATGAAAGTACTCCTATCAATATCGAAGGTAAAATTTCCAATAGAGTACATGTTTGTATTTTGTCTCTACCTTAATAGGCATAGAAATTATTAACATGTTATTTGTATGTACAAATGCAATCATCAAGTTATAAACTTCAACACTTAAATGCTCACCTTGTTGCATGTATTATTGTAACAACATACAATACTACATTATTTTATAATGTACCAATCTAATTGTTACTTGCATCCTGTAGAGATCTTACTACTTACCACCACTTGTATAAAGTCTAAATTATAGGTAAATACTTTATCAGTGTTATTCCTTTACTTTATAAATCTTGTGCATGGTTTACCCAAAAATTACTATTATAATGTTGCCTCACTATAATAAGTTGTAGTTTATAATAACTACTATGGTAGATTTCACTACCTAGAACTTTTAATCTAAGGTCTATATCAAATAAACATTATAACAAAGATAGCTATACTATACTAGAATCCTAGTAAGCACAATTGGCTATATAAATAATGATAGGATTCCTTATTATTGTTATTGGCAAGTTGAGCATACAAAACATTATTTGTAAAAGTTTACACTATAGTCAAACCTCGTGATGGTTTATTTGACATGGTTTTAACACCTTACTCTATAGTCGAAAGATATATATTAGTTATTATCAATTATAACTAACCTTAAACCATTGAACCATCGATTTCCAATAGTATATTGAGTTTCAAATAATATATGTAAATATTCCAAAGTTGTTTTGTGTGCAAACTATTATTTGGAAGGTATAAACTATGATCGACCTTGGGATTATACCAATAGCAGGGTCAATGTTATAAAATCATTGTTAATAATTAACACAAACATCAACACCAGCGATTACAATGATATAGAATTATGTTGTAATTAGTGAATATATATAAATACATTCCAGATTCGATTACATAGTTGGTTTTTCGATCATTGCAATAACAAAATGAATAACTGGATGCAAATTGACTATAGACTAGACCCATACATGGTTAAAAGATTTGGAGGGCAGGTGGTTTTCTCACGTCCATGCATTGGTGACTTAAAAGGATGGAAAACCCTATTCACATGTAATTTTTACTCTAAGGGTTTCGCTGGTTTTTGGGCTGCTCTGTGTATTTTTCTTGGTGGCCATGAGAGGTTGTTCCTCTCCTTGCTTGCTCCGTGGCTTGTGTTTGTTGTTGTGAGGTTTCAATACTGAATCTTAGGTTCCAGAAATTCGTGGTTGTGAGTCTTACTACGCGAGTGGTTACTTCTTTATGTGTTTGGCTCTCAGCTTATCCATAGTTTCAGTTCTGTTCTTCTCGTGGCTTGTCATGGCTTTGTGAAACTTAAGCTCATTGACACTATCTCCACTCTCAGTCATCATAGGGGTTTGGATACTCCTCTATGTAAATTGATAAAGCTGGTGATAGCTTCTTCGTTGCTCGAAAATATCTTCTTCTTGTAGGTAAAGACAAACCCAAATTTTCATTAATAAAAACTCTTTGTTTTGTTACTTATAGGATTAGGGTTTAAGCTTAAAATGCTGAGCGTCACTCTAAAATTTGACAATGTGCTCTTTGCAGGAACTATCAATAGCTCCAATCTTAAGTAGAAAGAATTCAATGGTCGGCTTCAGTGGACTCGTGTCCCAACCTGTAAGCCCTGATTTCAAATATGGGTTTTGCCTACTTGCAATGAGGGTTGTTGAAGGAGAAACACAGTGCTTGGAAGCCTATTTTGTTTGCTTCGTTAGTTAAGAATTTTTTAATATGTTGTTTTCCAGTTTTTACTTACAAACCCTTGCTGTTATGCTGGGTAATACTGGCCCTTGAGCCGTGATATGTATTTTTGTTAAGTTTAAGCCTTACGGCCGGACAATGTAATACAATTGGTTTTTAATTAAAAGAAAGACTTTGTAAAAATCTTGGAGCTCTGTCTCATTTTTGCAGTGGTTTGTTAACCTATAAATAATGTGTTATTTTACTATTTTAAAACGTTTACAGAGATATTTATTTGCAGAAAGACTGTGGACAGTCTACTGTATGAATTTTAGCCTTCTTGATAATTTTGTTACATAGTTAATAATGTAACTAGTTAAAAACTTAAATAGGTTAATATATAATTGGACAAAGTAGTTGTTAAGGTTTCGACCCTTTGGCTCTTCTTTCACAGGTTATAAGCATGTTTGTTAAATATAAAATAGTTCCTAAATACATAATTCTTAGTTTTATTTTACTTAATGTTTATATTTACATTTATTTTTATTTACTATTCTATAACTTAGAATTATTGAGAGTTCTATAAAGAATAGAAGGTTAACTCTGTAACTCTGTTTATTTTTCATAAATAAAGGGTTTATAAACATAACCCTAATCTAGTTTTTATTAAATAATAGTTTAAGATTTAGTAAATAGTTTAAAAGATATGCTGTGTGGTTAATAACTTTTTTATATACTTAGTTGTTATCTTCTATAAACTTTTATTTGTATTAGTATACTATTACTGTGACTCTAGTGTAGTTCACAATTTCTTTTCATGCATTTTTATTTAGTTATACTAAGTAAAAACAGTAATGCAAATAAACCATAACACTGTTTTTCATAATATTTTAAACATTGAAATAAATTTTACTCTACTATCTACAGATACAAAATTCTAATTGCTATTTTCATTCTCTTAAGAATTCTTTCATCTACTTAAAGCATTCTAACTGTGCTAGAGTATGACTTGGTTTCCAGGTGTGGAAAAACATAGTTTAGAAATTTATTTTCATTCTATTTCATTATTTTCTAAACCAATTTCATTTCTATAACAATCTAATAAGAATACTAAATCTAACATTTCACAAACTCTGAAATTTTAACATTCATATAGGAGTTTAACTAATATTTATTTAACTAAAACAATAAAATAAAATAACATAGAACCTGTTGAGGACAAGAGAACAATATCTTTAGGAGGCCATTCCTTCCTACCAATCCCCTGGAGAGCACTCAAACAATGCTTCCTCAGGACTCCTGAGCCAATTCCTATTCTTCTTCAATGAGAACTGGTGGAGAATGAAAATAGTTGAACCCTCTGTCAACTGACTAGTTCAATAACTCAGTAAAACACTCTGCTCTCAGCAGTATGATCTTCAGCATAAAAGTTGCAACTAGATCAATCAATAGTTATCCCCTCAAACACTTTCCAGATTTCCCTTCCATTGAATTTCTCTAAAGTACATTCATTCACCCTGGATGATCACTTCTATAGAATGAGCAACCTCAGCTCTCTTCAATGGGAATTTTTATAAAGATTGCCTAGGTATTTTGTTTTAGTTGTCATTAATTGAGCCACCTACTCTGATTCCACTTTCTTGGGGAATCATGACCACAAATGTAGGGAGGTTGCCACCTGAAATAGTTGGAAGTGGTTTGAGGATGCTGCCACATGTCAGTTTGCTCTCCACCCAGTCTCCTCCACCAATTTGACCAGTAAACACTCTTTTAACAGCTCTCCTAAGCTGTTGTCTCCTCCTTTATTTATTTATAAATAAAATATTCAAAATTTACATTAAATATCCTTGACCCCACTGGGTCATCAATTACAACTTAGCATAAAATTTAACATATTGTTCCTCAAATAATATAAAATTGTTTATGAAAAATTTGGGCATGTGACAAAGCGTATTTAATAATTATAGTTATAGAATTTTTTAATTTTAATTTTAAATTTGTAATATTATTTTTATTAATTTTTATTATTGTAAAACCGGAATGGCATTTTCTTTCTCAAATTTTTAGGTGAGGGAGAGCATTGCTTCAACCCTAGCTTCATTGATTCCCTTCCCTTGGCCTTGGCCCACATCAACCAAAATGCCCACCTCGTCTCTTCCCTTATCACCACAAACGACGGGAAATTCTTCTCCAATGGAATAAATCTCCAATGGGTTTCTCAATTCAACAAAAGGTTCAGATAGAATGGATTTGAGATTATCGGCTTGAAATTAATGCATCTCATGGTATCCATCATGGAATTGAAGCTGCCATCCATTGCCACCATATGCATCCATGCTTCTGTAGGGGGGTTCAGTTTTGCATTAGCCCATAACTACGTATTCGTGAGGAGCGATAAAGGGTTTATCTACATGAGCGAGGTCGACGTGGGTATCCCCTTTCTACCCAACATTATGACCTTCATTAGGAGCAAGGTTGATTCCCGTTACTTGATGAAATTTTTACTGCATGGACGCAAGTACACTGCTCCCATGGCTTTCAAAGCAGGTATGGCCGACTCTATTCATGATAATTCCTCTGAAGGCTGGTACAAACCCTCATTTCATGCATTTTGATGGTTGGAAGGAAGAAGCAATGAAATTGGTAATCAAAACTTGGTATTTACTTCTTATTTCTAGAATTGCAAAACCTGGTAGCTGCACGGGGATTCTCTGAAATCGTGCATGATAAATCAAACTCTATATCATATATAAGTGTTTAAACCTAAGTGATGGATGCAAGTTCATGTATTTTGGTGTTGAAACCCAAGCGATGGGTGCAAGTTTGTGTTTTTTAAGGTGGAAATTGCTTATGTCTAGCTCCAGGTGGAAATTGCTCCGTAAGCTTTTTTAAGGTGAAGATATTCAGTTATTTACTTAATAGGATTTTTTTTTCCTTTTGTAAAAAATATCTTCAGCATGACAAGGTTGAATTCGAAACCAAACCAATTGCTAGTGGAAGATCTTTGTTCACTGGTGGAGGCCCCCATCCCTCATCTATAGGGTCCATTTTTTCTTTACCTACGTGGCCTCTTCAAGGCCCTCTGATTCAGATTTTTCCAACAGAGTAGTCCAAAACTTATCAAACCATGGGACATCTAGGGGGAAACTCCTTTGTTTTACTTGATTCTCTCTCATCATTCAGATCACCCTGTGTTGTGATGAAGTCCTAGGTTCAATCCCTGGTGGGTATACTCCTCCCTTGTATTCGGTTCATTGATTTTGGCTATTAATGTCTCTTGTTGTATCCTTTGGGCATGGGTTTGGTCCACTGTTAAATAGGGCCAATTATATTGGTTTTCATACCCTTAACGAATCTATACCCTTTATGTAACTTAAATACACATACTACTCCCTTTGATGTCACCATTGCATGCCAATTTTATACCCTCTTAGACTGAATTACATCCCTGATTCATTTTCATGTGTTCTAATCTCCTCTCCGTCAGTTCTTGCATTCCTTCCTTAACATAGTTCCAATAGATGGATTCTTAACTTTCTTTTAATGTGCATATCCCTTAAAATCTTTCTTCCAAGAGAAACTTCCCTATTGTTCCTTTCTAGCATCTTCTATGCAAGATTTAAAGAATTTGTTTCCTTTTTTTCTCCATTTTTGGGATCCATCTATAATCATTTCATATAATTTCATAGTAAAGAGTTGTGATTTGGTTTTCACTTTGAGTTTCTATCCATTTTATCGAGTTACAGGATAATTATTCATGTTTTTATGTGATTCCCCGTAACCATAAACATGAATTTGTTACAAAATTTTATGTTCCATACGAACAAGTTTGTGTTTCAAATTGGTTTCCTTTCCTATATTAATCTAGATGATTTTTTGAAGCAGGTGGACCAAATGGTGATTCACAATTCTTTATATACTAGTCCAAGAACAACGTTATGTGGGGAGTATTTCTATAATTATTTTACTCGTGGAATAGATATATTATTTGATTGTCGGGTATTTTCACATTAGCTAGGGTCATTATAGTTTCATTGGGATTGATTTAATGAATATATTTCTATATGTTAAGATAGTTTTTGATCATATTCAAGCCACACATAATCAAGAAATTTGTATTGCATACATATTTTCCAGGCCATGCAGATTTCAGTTCATATATCAAATGCAACTTTGTGATCCATTGTTCATGTTGAAAGTTTTTAGGATATTTTATCAAGTATTGCATTGTGCATTTTTAACTATGCATGAAATTTTGGTAATATGCTTTTAGAAATGTTACAGATTTCAATAATGTGCTTTAATAAGTTGGTTAAGGTATTTTGATGTTTTATATCTAAATTTTCATTCTCATTTTATATTTAAATTTTATCATTATCATATTAGTTCAGCCGACACCCAAACAGATGAGGAAAACACATATGAGAATCGTATTGCACTCAATACAAAGTGGCATTAGGTTCAGGTACTAACAAAATCTTTTTCAAGGAAAATGTGGGCCAGTAATATAAATCTCTGCATTTTAGAAACTTAATTTCCACTGCATGGTTCAAAATATTATTGTAACTTGCTATGATGGCAGAAACAATGCATCATTGTGTGGTTCCTCATCTTAGCATTGATTTTCTTTAATAAATTTTCATAAGCATACTAGTATGTAATTTATAGGTTGGATGGTTTATTATAGTATTATTTTATGTGTTCTCTATTATATTACATTTTGCATTACAAATGGGCTTATGAAATTATTGAACTAAAATAATAACATAAATCAAACTAAAGGAATTTAGAGATTCTCTTTTTGCCTCCCCATTTGAAAATGCAATTTTAAAATTGTTAACTTGAAATTAGTAGAAATGGAAAAATATTCTTTGTTTGCATTGTGAAGATAGGTGAACTCACCACTATTTGGTCTTTTAGGGATCATAATACCTATCTTGTATATTGGTTCTAGAGAGCAGTTATGAAATAAAAGCTCTTTTTCTTTTCTTTTCATTTTTGTTATTTATGTACTAATTTTATAGTCCCATTTACCCGTAGTGGTTACTACTCAGTATTAACAAATATTTGGTTTAATTTCATATTAAATATTCAAGTAGGAGGTTTATTAGACAATTGAATGGGGGTTTTTAATATCAGTAATCACTGAAATCACGTTAAATCTCAGTGAAAACATTTTAGACTATCACTGCTTATTGCGTCGAGGGCAGGGCTACATTTTCTCTCTAGGTGGTTGTTGGAATCACTTCTTTTACCCTTTTTCTTATTTTCTTCCCTGGTTTCCTCGCTTTGGATTTCATGTTTGGAAGGGCATGGCTATAGGTGAAATACACTTTGTGAAACTCTAATATTGCTTAATGTAGCGAATTTAAACTTTAATATGTGAATTAGACTTTGTGAATTTTGTAATCCTTTGCTTCATTGGAAGCGAAATATGTTAGGGTCCTACCTTAAACCCTTAAGTAGATAGATAGGATTCCATGTATCATGGCTATCTCTATTAAGGAATATCCATAAAGTAGATCATTGTATGAAAAACAATAAATTGTAAGAAGGCTCACTAGAAGGTTCCTTCTCTAGGAAGTATCTAGAAGGTTCCACCTACTAGAAAGGTTATGGAAAGTACCAAGAGGTTAGATAGAAGGCTTGGACCACTTGATTGATGAAGCTATACACTTGTTTTACATTTTGTAGGAAATCTTGGGTTAAAGGCCTAGGTTCTAGGTTTCTTCATTACCTTGTGAACCACCTTTATTACAGTTCTACCATGGAAGTTAAGCATTTTGTTACTATGTGTTCATATTATTGTTGGAACAATCCCTTTGGAGAAGATATGGAGTCTATGGTTGGATATTTTCTTTCATTGTTCCATCATTTAATGGAGGTTCCTGTCATTCCTTGGGGTCTTTTGTATTTTGGAACTGGACATGTGGCATTTACCATCTCGTAGTATATATGTTTGTTAAAGTATGTATATTCTTGCTTACATTGGATACTATTTGAATTATACTCTTTAGTTGTTTTGGCATCCCATTTTTTAGTTAATGATCTTCTACTTGATGACCATTTTTTCTCATTTGTAGACAATAATATAATTTATTTCTTTCTAAGCCTTGTGGTAAAATAAAAGTGCTAAGGTGAGAATCATATCACAAGACTGCATGTTTTGGGTTAGTTAACTATTAGAAAAACCAAATTCTATGTGAAATATAATCACCAAACCAACATCTGTGAATGTTATAGATTTCCACCAATGCAAATTATTGTATTATAAAAAATAAAATCGATGGTGTGATCACCTTGTTTTACTGAAATTGATTCTCTCGAGTATTCTTTGTGGAATGACAAGATACCTATACTTGAGTAGGATATGAAGAGTACTATCCCTTTATCAAAGGAACTCCCATCTCTCATGGTTGACTGCGGATCCCCAAGATGGTATGGATGGTTTGTTTCCCTTATTTCCCAGCTTCATTGTGACTCCTTGTATTATTGTAAGAAAAAATTTAAGAGACATACCTTTGGCAATGATCCCAAGGAAACATATGGGATCTCAATTTCTAATAAATCATGAGCATTGATTTCCATTGGTGCGTTCAATATTTTCTTGAGATAGTCCCTCTAATTCGACAATAATTTTCTTGTATTGTCTATACTCCTCCATGAGGAATTTTCGGAGTGGGAAGCTGCCATTTATGTTCCTATTTCTCTTGATTTAATTTCTCTTTGGATGAATTAGCCATGGATATATCTTCATATGAAATTCAGTCTCCTTGAATGTCCCCAGAACTTCTATATAATTACTTCAACAATTTGGAAGGAAATTAGGTTTTAAATATTACTAGCAGCATTGGATACAATTTGCACAGTGTTGTGATTTTCATTTGAAGGTCTTAGTCCTTACCATGGTTTGGTAACCAATATAGACATCAATATGAGTTGGGTGATGGGATTCATGACGTGATCATCTAAAGGGTTCTTACGCTATTGTATATTGTCAATCCAACGATGTAATTCCCAATTCTTCCATGATGCAAGAAATTCAATCATGATATATATATATATATATATATATATATATATATATATATCTCCAAAGACCACAACCTAGATGACTAGCCCTACAATACCTNAAAAGCCTCTTCAGAGGTCTGGAAAAGGATGAAATAAAACACCCCTAGAAGAGATCACAGTTCTAGACTTGCTTTCCCTTTAGATTCCTTCTTAATAGTGCCAAATTTCATACAACTATTAGTCAATGTTGTACTAACTGGTTGGAACAAAATAGAATGTTTCTCTAGCTTTGTGTGAACAATAAAAGTTGGTACAAAATGGAATATTTCTCCTTATTTGTGTGAACAATAAAGCCAATAAGTGTTCAATTTTTTCCAACTTTTTCTCTGGTCATTGTAAACGCCAGTGACACCAACGTTTTCTAGTGCTGACCTTCATAGTTTCTCTTCCGAAGTTACATTTTCAACAACAAAATGTTCACTGTCATCAGACCATCTGATACTTCAACTGAGAGAGATCTTTGCTTATGACAAAATGCTTCTATTGTCTAAGATTCGGAGGGTGAAAAAACATTTTTATTTGCTTCAAAGTTCACTTGTTCAATAGATATTTTAGTATTTTACATACCTCAACCTCAGAACAATTTCTCCTTATTCTTTCTATATGTTGAAATTCATGTATATCTCAAACACATACTCAAGATCAGATGATGCGATACTATTGGTCTCAAGTTTGAGAAGCTAGATACTTTAACATAATCGCAGTATTTTTTTTCTTGTAGTATATAAAAAACAGACACCAACTGAAGCATGTTTAATGTCATAAGGTATGCAACAAAACAAGTGCACAACATTACAAGAATGTTTTCTTCCATGGATGGAAGAGGTATTCCCTTATTCTTTCTATTGTTTTGATCTTCAATAAAGTATACATTCAAATGATGATTGTTTATCATGCTCAGATGACTTTGGATGAATTTGTTTATTTCTTTTAGACTTGCTTTTAAATTTTCTCATGAACTGTCTTTAGTTCATCTTTCTTTTTTTAGTACCTCATTAAGCTCGTAGATACTCTTTAGTAGCCTCAATATAAAGTGTCTTCTGATGTAGTTAATAGTCCATGTATTAAAACTTGACGACTTCAAGTAATATTCCAAAACCTACTTCATTTTCTTGTAACCCCATGTATTCTACAGATATAAATAAAAATAGAAGAAAGAATAAAGTTAAATATTATTACTTACTAACTGCTTGACTATTTCGTGGATTCCTTCAATTGATACCAGACCTTATTGCATCTATAATTATAAATACAACATTTTGTTCAATTAACGGTTTTGTTAATACAATAAATGACTATTGTAAATCATGTTTATATAACCCCCAAGGTTGTGAGATTCATCATTGAAAAGAAAATTGAAGAGAGAAATCTTAGATTAGAGTAGAAGAATAATATCATTTTTGAAGGGTAAAAAGTGTACTCATTAATTATTTCTAAAAGTTTTGATGTTTTTTCATTGTAATTGCATTATGTGGGGAGTCACTAAATAAAATTTGATGTTTTTACAGCTTTGGAATTCAGCTATCATTTTAGGAAAACTCCTATAAATAAAATAAATCTACCAATTGGCCTTGGCCCTTACATTGGTAACCTAGGGTCCTATGCCAAAACAAATGCACTGGAAGGAATATCATATGAAAGATGATATGGTGCATTGAGGAATTCCAAGAATTTCAGTGGATAGATTCTAAGCATTTACATTGGCCACCATGTACATAATCCCAGAGGGTGTTTCAAACTCTTACAATGGAGGTTCTTTAAACCCCTATAAGATGACTAACAGACTACTAGTCCTAAACATAACCCCTAAAAATTCTCTTGAAACTCTTATGTTATTAACTTATTATAATTCCTAACATGTGTTGGTTGATTATGGGGTTTCCATTGGATACCACTCCATGAAAAATTCAACACACAAAAGCAATCATAATTCAAACATGCCACATTTTACAGAGTGATGTCAAATCAAAACTAATATTGGTATCTTTGGGACTATGATCAAGGGAATTCATATCTTGGGTTTATGTTGGATCATGAATCATCAAATAAACTTCTATTCTACCTAGTTTCAAGCATGAGGATGGGGGACTATTCTAGGTTTGGAAATATGTACAATATTATTTTTTCATTGTATTATTGAATCTAACTACTTTACACACTTTCTATTTGCCTTGGGAGAATTTGAACATAGAGGTTATGCTGTCATAGCATGGATGGAGTGAAAAATGGGTAAAAAGAAACATAAAGCAGAGAGCAAGAAGACAATATGTTTTACCACCTTATGCATTAAGGCTTGTTTATTATTTCCCTATCAGAATTTTAAATCTCAAGTTTTCTGTTACAGCAAATTTGTCAAGATGATAAAGTGATTGATCATGAGATTGCTGATCATATGGAACTTACCTTGGTATCTATTCATGCATTGGTAATGCATGGTTTTTCGTTTTGTTAGTGAAATCACAAATCTCAATACAGAGATTATGAGCTAGACTAGGTAAGCTTCACAATTTCTTGAAACTATTGCTTTGCGACGGTTGTTTTACTGTGTAAGGAAATATATACAGCCCAGTATAAGAGAAAAGGTACTGCTGGTTAAATGAAATATTAACTGTCTGAGCATGTGAGAAAAAGAAATCACGATATGTTTGCAAGTGCTGGAAAAATATTTGAAAAGAAAATAATGGTTATAGTAGAACTTAGAAGCTTAGAAGGAAAATGTACTTGATTGAGTAAACATCTCATGATTTTTTAGAATTGAAGCCTAGTCTTTGAACATAGCTATGCATGTATTTACCTTAGTCACATTTTTGTTTTTCAACTTCCTCCGTCTACATCTATAGTTGTTCTGCATTGTATTGCAGGGGTCTTAACATATGGGTTTTATATGACATCGATGAACTTGCTATAATATTGACAGTCATTTCCATTTCTAGTATAGCAAGTTTGTCATTTTTTTTTAAACAAGTTTCTTATGTTTCTATAGCGATGCATCGCTATATCCATGCCGTTTCATCGCTAAAGGCACCAACACTCCATTGCAAAAGTTCATTTTTTTTGAAAAAAAATGTATGTCATCGCTGTAGCGACAGACAGTTCATCGCTACACCCACTCTAAATTAGCTAAGGTTCCTCGCTATAGCCATGAGGGAGTTCATCCATACTCATTTGTTTGTTGCTATAATAATGAACTATTGTCGCTAAAGAAACGAAGGTTTCGTCGCTAAAGCCACGAAGGTTCGTCGCTACACATTTGTCCATTTATATAAACCACAGATTTCGTCATTGTACCGATGGAAATTTTCCATAAACTATTTTTTATTTTTTTTTCTACAGCGATGAGAGGTTCGTCACTATATAGTTTCATTGCTAATTTTTTGTCGCTGTAGCGATGCACGTTCGTCAAAATAGCGACAAAAGGAATTCGTCAAATAGCGACAAAGTTAGGAAACCATGGCTATTGCGACAAAAAAATTCCCACAAACCATAGGGGCCATTTTCGTTGCTAAAGAAACACACAAGTGTTTCTTTATCAATGAAAGTCCGTGGGAAAAATGTCCACATGTACTAGTGTTTTAAGGAAAAAGCTAAAGCTAGTTTTTAGGTATGTTGCCTTGTTTTTGGAACCAACTCAACTCCCTTATTTTCCTAAAATAAAAGCATGATAAGTTCAACTTTCCGTCACTTATGAGTTGTACACTCATTCAACAAATTTGTGATCCTCTTCACTAATTTGGAAAGTGCTTTATCCACCTGTGGGGGATTTTGACTAGTTTAGTTACCTTTCTTTTGTAGTGATTCAAAAATCCTCCTAAATATTTCAAATCCTTGGATTATCTGTTGTATGAGCATATTATATCTATTTCATGATGGCTGGTGTAAATTAATATCATCAACAGATTGCGGATTTTCACATATTGAGTCCCCTTCTTGAGTGTTTCTTGCATATTTTCAAGCAATTTTATGAGTTCAATTGTTCTAATATTGGGATTAATTTCCACATGGTATCAAAGACACGGTAGCTTCATTTTTATCCTCTTCAATTTTTCATTTTTAGGGTTGACATCACTCACTGGGAGCACATAATTTCTTGTCAAAAGGGCACAACTGAAGAAATGGATCAATCTCAACCAATCATCTTGAATCCATTCAACTATTTCGAATGGAAGGAATGGATGGAGATACTGATGAGGAGAAAAGGAGTCTCCATAGTGACCATGGAAACTAAATATGATCCTGATGCAACATCAAAGGAGATCAAATGGCATAATAGGATATATAAGGCATATGGTCTGTTATGTCTAAGCATTTCCAAAAACCTTCTATTTCATATTGATGGTCTTACATCAGCGAATCAATTATGGGATAAACTTCAATATTTGTTTGGGAAGAAATATAATATGAGAGGTCATCAATTGGATAATGAGATGATATAATTGAGTCCAAGTAGCTTTGAAACCTAGTAGGTTTACTTCTCAAAATTCAAGTCACTAGTTTTGTAGCTAAAACAGTGTGGTATTGATAAGGAAGATGAACAACTAATCTTGGCCATCCTTTCAAATCTTGGTCCTGATTATTATTTATTTGTTTCGACCTTCCATGCCTCCAATTTGATAGCTCGAAATTGGAAGATTCCTTCAATGGCAGATTTCATAAAATACTCGGCTCAGAAGCAAGACAAAATGGTCTTGATGGGCACCATCAAGGTTCCAAAGATAAAGATTTGGTGGCTAGAGATTCGAAGATGAATTCGATGGATAAAGAGAAGGATAAGAATCCTCTAGATAAAAAAGGATACAAGTCCAAGTGTTAAGAGGAGTCCTCAATCTCCATGAAGAAGAAAGGTAAAGAGGAAGGAAGAAAGTGTGCTTACTGTCTTAATGGATTTTATCTTAACATATCTTGCATGAAGAAGCAGATAGATATGCTGACTCAACTCCTGGAGAAGAAAAAAATATCCCTCCTTGGTGTCACAAGAAAGAAGGAAGGATGATCGAGTTTCGAAGACCAAGAGAGAGTACATGTCCTGGTTGTAAGCACTGTAAGATCTCCTTCCTTTATCGTCGATTCTAGAGCTTCTAGGGACAGGGTTTCAGAAAAATAATCCTTCTCATGTATTGATGATTTGAAGGGTCCTAATATTTTGCTAGGAGATAACTCATAAACTAAAAGAAAGGGTAAAGGTAGCATTTACTTTGACCATGGTTCCTTCAATAATGTTTTGTATGCCCCAGGTCTTACTGCTAATCTCTTGTCAGTCTCCTAGATGACTCACACTGGATGTCCTAAGAAGGTTTTTTTCTCTCCCAATTAAGTTGTAATATCTGATATTGCGAATGCTAGATTCATTGATAAAGGTTTTGTGGATCATAGTTCTAGAGTTTACAGGTTCTGACACTTCATTCCTTTCTCTAACCCCTCTACTCTCCTCACACATTCCAATGAAAAAATCAAACTTTGGCATGAGAGGTTTGTTCATATAAACTATAAACACATTTCATATTTGTGTGATAAAGATACGGTTTCAGGATTACCAAAGATAAAGTTTTCCAAAGGAGCTTGTTAGGGTTGCATTCTAGGAAAACATCCAGAGCATAAGTATGAGAGATTCAGTCTTGAGAGAACCTCAGCCACCTCTTGAGATCATTCACAGTGAAATTTTTGGTCCCTTCCCTCATATGTCCATAATTCAATCCAAGCATGTCCTTACTTTCATAGATGACTTTTCCAGGTTCGGTTGGGTTTACTTTTGTAATCTCAAGTCTGAAGTTTTTTACCACTTCAAGGTTTTCAAGGCCTTGGTTGAGAACCAGTCTAGGAGGGGAATCAAGATCATCATATCTGATAGTGGTGGTGACTATGGAAAGTATTAGTTATTTAATTATTTCGAATATGCAGGTATTCAGATGAAACACTCTATTTCCTATGCACCTCAATAGAATGGTGTGGATTAGAGGAAGTATAGATGTCTCAAGGAGATGGCTAATTGTATGTTGTAGTCTAAGACTTTTCCACCAAAGTTTTTGTATGAATATATAAAATGTGCATCCTACATACAGAATAGGGTGCCACACAATCATATTGAGGGAGTTACCAATTTTGAATCTTGGACTGGGCACAAACTAGATGTCTCTCATTTTAGGACTTTTGGCTCAGGACCATGGGCTAGAATTCCACTAGATTAAAGGGAAGATTTGGAGCCTCAAATCCAAGATTTCCTATTTGTTGGGTATTATGAATATTCCAAAGGGTACAATATGATCAACATGAGGACTCAAAAATACTTCCTTGAAAGTATTGTTCAGTTCGAAGAAGAGCCTATGGTAGCAACAGAAATTGGAGAGTCCTCCTCACCTCATCCACCTTTGGTTGCAAGTGATGGAACTAATGAAATTTTGGATTCTTATATTTCCAATAATTATGATTTAATTTAATATATAAATATCTCCACAAGTACAAAGTGGGAATAAAAAACTATCCAAGCAACTGGGGAACTAGCTGGGAATCCTGGGGATCCTAGGAGGACTATATCTCAATTTGAGAGTGCCCTTTCTATCAAGGACCTTTGTTTTGTTGATAAGTGTTTTATAATGGTTGAATCTGATCCAAAAACATATGAATATTCATTTTAATACTCAATCTAGAAAACAACCATAAAGGAGGAATTCCATTCGCTCCAAAAGAATGATACATGGGATCTAGTCATTCTCCCCCAGGGAGAAAGCTAGTTAAGTGTAAGTGGGTTTTCAAAAAAATAAATCTGTTGATGGTTATCCTTTGAAATATAATGAAATTTTAGTGGAAAATTTATTCTCCCAATTCTAAGGAACTAACTACAATGAGACCTTTGCACCATTTGCAAAGATGGACTCTATAAGACTAGTTTTCACCATTGCAGCTTCCAAACAATGGGAAGTACATCACATGGATGTAAAGAGTGATTTAACACATGGTGATATGAAATAATAAATATATATACATCATCCCAAAATTTTTGTGACTAATCCATATATTCTGTGCAGGTTTAATAAATCATTGTATGGGCTAAAACAAGCTCTCACATCTCGGTATGCCAAGATTGATGACTTTTTCTATCATTGAACTATTGTAGATGGAAGTATGATCCAAATGTTTATTTGAATATGATTTATGGTTCATTAATAATCATTGTATTGTATTTGGATGACCTCTTGATCACAGGAAGTTCCAAGAAAGAAATTTTCTCCTTGAAGGATGCAATGAACCATGCCTTTTCTATGACTGATTTGAGATTGTCAAGCCAATTTTGGGGGCTTGATATTTCTCAACAAGATATTGGAATCAAATTAAATCAGTCCAAGTATGATTCATATTTTCTAAATGAGTTGAGAATGAAGGATTTCAATCTAAGAAGGACTCCTTTCCTTTCAATACTTAAGCTTGAATAAGTGCATTCAAATCCATTGGAAAACAACACTATGTATAGGAAACTGGTTGGTTGTCTTCTTTATTTGACTCATACTTGACCTGATATATATTATGTAGTGATTGTGGCTTCCACACAAATGGATCAGCCTCATGAAATCCATTGGAGGGAAGAAAAAAGAATCCTAAGCTTTGGACAAGGAACAAAAAATCATGGGATTCACTATGATGCACAATCTATCCTAGAGTTAGTTGTTTTTTCTGACTCTGATTGGGAAGGTGATAACAATAATAGGAAATCAACTTCTGAATATGTGTCTATTCTTGCATATGGACCAATCATCTGGTCAAGTGAGAAACAAAGTGTAATTTCACTTTCATGTATAGAGAAAGAGTATAGATGAGCTGTGAATACAACTACTCAATGTTTTTGGTTGCAGGGAATACTTGGAGAGTTTGGGACCGATACAGAGACTTCTACAGTAATCTATTGTGACAATCATAGTACCATTCATATCTCAACTGATTCAGTACTGAGGCATCAAACCGAACACGTCGATATTCATATGCACTACATCAGGGGACTTGTGCATGATGAGGTAATTGATCTACAATATTTCCCATCATCTAAGCAAGTTGCAGACATCTTCACCAAAGTTTTTTCAGATAGGAATTTCAACAATATTAATGACTTAATTGGCATATATAATCATTTTGTGAATATAGATTGAATACGATATTTCATACAATTTTGTTCATGCCCATGTTTGAGGGAGGATTTTCCCACTTGTGGTTTTGCCTCTTTTCCTTGTTTTGTATGGACAAGCAATATGTAAAGGGTGACTAAGCCTTGTTGCTAGGACCTATATCTCTTTTTTTTATTGTACTTAAATTCATGCTTAAGAGGGGATGTTGGGATAATCAAAACCCATACCAAGACTTAGGATAAAATAATTAATCTCATTTGATTAATTCCTAGGTACTAAACTAGATAGTTTGCACCCAAACCCATTTTTGAGTTCAAAATTACAAAAAATGCCTCATGGAGTGAGTTATGAATATTATGGATAAGATTCTAACAACTCATAGAATTCCCAGAAAGGAAACTGCACATTACTGCTTTTTCTAGTCTTTCCATCTTTTCTATAGTTTTAAGGCAACATATAAAGCTAGTTTTAAGGTAGATTGACTTGTTTTTTGCACCAACTCACCTCCCTTATTTTACTCATATAAATCATTATAAATTCAAGTTTTAATCAATTATGATCTGTACACACTCATTCAGCAAATTCATGAGCCTCTTCACTGATTTGGAAAGTGCTTTATCCACTTATGGGGGATTTTGACTAGTTTAGTAAGCATGCTTTTGTACTGATTCAAAAATCCTCCTAAAACTTTCAAATCCTTGGAGTATATATTGTATGATAAGACTACATATATTTAATGGTGGATGGTGTAAATTAATATTGTCAACAATTTGTGTATTTTCACATATTCAGTCTCCTACTTGATTGTTTCTTTCATATTTTCAAGCAATTTTGTGAGTTCAACAGTTCTAATCTTGGGATTAATTTCCACAAGGACCAACTCAAATTACTAGTGGACCAGGATATAGACATATTGGGTCATCCTGAAGACAGTGTATCTCTCGACTATAGGGACATGCTGCAAATTTCTCTTGCGTGAACAAGAACTTAACAAAAAGTAACAACACCATGCAAAATGAAGCTAGAGTCACAATTGACTTATCAAATAGTCTCCAACCAAAAAATACATATAACCCTTGATGTCAGAGATTATATCAACAACCAAATATGGATTATGAATGATGTCAAATATCATTCCTTTATAATGCACAAAGACTTATTTAGGTTGAAACTAGGACAAACACACTGACATCATTTTGAATTTTGAACATGGCTTATTTTGAAAATATAAGTTTGTATCAAGAAGTGGTGATGTGGCTATGGTTCCATTGATACCAGTAGGAAAAAAATATGAATTTCTTCAAGACGCCAAATATACAAATCTGGATCATTTTTTTGCATGTCTCTATAAAGGTCAATTGTCAGCAAGAATAATTGAAGGAAGTTAAAACTGATTTGGATATCAGGAAATTATTTTTTTTGCAAAATTGGGTATAATTTCATTACAAAGATGATAATTATTCTCTTCTATACTAAATGCATAATTTCTACAAATATCATTGTGTATTTCTCAAATATAGTTTACAGAACTTGAAAGAGAGAGGTCTTTGAAATATTACTTGAGACATGAACCAAAACCTGAGATCATCTATGGACGGTTTTCACATGTAGAATGCATGACATTAACATAATCATGTGGAAAGGACTTGTCACATCTTAAATATGAGAAAATAAGAAACTCTATCATCCTAAAGGTACATGCAGTATAAATCACTCCTTTGTTATAACTTTGATTTGGACTTCTAATACTCCATTAGGAAATGCTAGTGGGTAGTGAAGTGTGTTAATATTTTTTTATATATTTTCTCTAGAAACTACTTTCAATTTAATATTTTATTATAATACAAATACCTTATTGTATATACTTTGTTATTTCTTATTTGATTTTCCCATAAAAGGGCTAAAGGGAGGGGGTTTCTTCAAGTGTTTAGAAATTTGAAAAAAAATGAATTGTTTGATTGTGGTGGTGAAGTAAAATCACTCTATATTAATGTTGAGGGAACCTTCTTACTGCAAAAACTTTTAGATATTGCAAAAAGGTACGAAGATGTTTTTGAAGAACAATTGTTCCTATAGTTCTGGAAGACTGAATGGTCAAAATTATAATATTATGCATCCTTATAAGTTTGGGATCACTGGATTAGATTTGTTGGAGAATGTTTCCTATGCCAAAGAATATAATATAGATAATAAATCTAGGTTGTTGCTGGAATCAACTTATATGACACCTCAATATTGAATTATGGGCATGAAAACACCCTAATCTTGGCAATTAAACCTAGGGAAAATGACATTGTTTTAGGGAATTGTTTAAGAGTTGCATCCTTTGTAGGTGTACTAACATTACAAAATTACCAAAATCATTTTTAAAAGGCTGTATTAACATTTCAATATTTGACACAGTGCCTACCCTAAACCAAATCACATAGGAAACACTTAGAAACATTGAAACATAGAAAAATTTCATAGAGTAATCCGAGGTCAAATGGTTGGTTACTAACCAATTTCAGTGGAATTGAATCTTCTGTGGCTATTATGGAAAACCTTCATTTCCTCTGGGACCTCAATAAGATATATGACCTATTTAGTGTCCCCTATGTAGTCCTTAATGATAACTATGAACTCTTCATTAAACTCTCCAACCTCCTCGATGAGCTCTACCACCTTAGCTTCAATGACCTCTCTAACTTGATCCTCCGACGAATCCATGGGACTTGGTTCGACATGGGTGAGAAATCCAATCTAATCCACTCGAGCCTCCATGGTACTTGGTTCGACATGGGTGAGGAAATATAAACTGATCCTTTGACACCTTTGTGAGACTTACAGGGAGAGGCGAGTGTAATGTTTTTGGGAGGAAATGATTTATGGTTTTTTTTTTATAATTTATTTTCATTATTGTTTTATTTTTTTATTTTATATTTATTATTGTTTATGTTTTATATGTTTATTATTGTTTAATTTTTATTTTTATTATATGTTTACTATTGTTTTTTTGATATTTCATGTTTATTTGGGACCTCAATAAGATATATGACCTATTTAGTGTCCTCTATGTACTCCTTAATGATATCTATGAACTCTTCATTAAACTCTCCAACCTCCTCGATGAGCTCTACCACCTTAGCTTCAATGACCTCTCTAACTTGATCCTTCGACGAATCCATGGGACTTGGTTCGACATGGGTGAGAAAATCCAACCTGATCCACTTGAGCCTCCGTGGTACTTGGTTCGACATGGGTGAGGAAATATAAACTGATCCTTTGACAACTTTGTGAGACTTACAGGAAGAGGCGAGTGTAATGTTTTTGGGAGGAAATGATTTATGGTTTTTTTTTATAATTTATTTTAATTATTGTTTTATTTTTAATATTTATTATTTATTGTTGTTTATGTTTTATATGTTTATTATTGTTTCATTTTTATTTTTATTATCTGTTTACTATTGTTTTTTTGATATTTCATGTTTATTTTTGAACAAGGTTATGGGGTATAGTATTCTAGATTTATAACTATATTATAAATCTATAATAATATATACCCCTTCTTATTTCTAGAATTTTTCATTGTTTTTTTCCTCCCACGTGCTGATCAAATTTATATAGTCTCCCCAATATAAAGTGCATTCATACACAAGGATCACATCACATAATATATCTTTGTACTCAATAATTTTAAAGGAACTTTGCATTGGTTATTTACTATTACCACATATTCTTTTTAAAACGAAAATTAAGTATAAGTCTAGTAATTCTTCTACCCTTCAAACGCAATTTATCTACCACTTTAAATGATACCATATCCTCATTATTACTAGAATAAATGACATATTTATTATTAATATCCAATGTTTCACTTAGTTCTAGGGATATTTTCCTCAACCACTTGTCTCCTTATGGTATATGTTGTTGTGCTTGCACTGTATTTATTGTATGATCATCATATTCTTTCATCACCGTATTATTCTTATTTGTGTGCAATTTCCTCCTGGTATTTATCCTTGGTATAATTATGCTTTATCCTGATCATTCCCTCTCACGCCATCCCTCTATGGGAATTTAAATGGTTTATGCCTCGAATCTCCACATGTGTAATTGTAAATATTCCTATTGTAGCCACCAAAATTTTCACCTCTTCATCAATATCCATCTTGAGTATTACCTCCACCTCTACCTAATGTAATAACTTAATTAACAATTTCATCATATTTCTCCTTGCTTATTATGTGTTTCACTAAACCTGTACTTCTACTACCTCAAAAACCTTCCCTACTATATTTCATCTTGGTGTCTTTGTGTGTTAACTTTTCTTCTATTCTTAATGATAGGTTATAAGATTCCTCATACTCACCTATTTTAGAAAGTCTCATCTCAAATGAAACTTCAAACTTCAATCAATTTAAATACCTTTATACTCTTTAGTTTTCTTCCTCATCATGACATGTATGCATAAATTTTTTCTAGAATTCATTTGGATGCTCTTGTACTCTTTTGTCTCTTTTCCTCATTTTATACATTTCTCTAAAAATAACTTCTGTATAAAATAGTAGAAACAAGTTATCTCTCAAATTGAACACCATATTACATAAAGTTATGCTCCTCTCCTTACTCTAGAAACTCTGTCATGTTGCACAAATTCGACCTAACAGTAGCATGTAATTTCAAACTAGTAATAAAGAAATTCATTGTGTTTATATCTTATATATTCTCATATGAAGGAACCTCTTCATCTCATTTATCCAACTAGCTAGTTCTTCACCTTCAAACATACATCATAGTGAAATTAATTTTTTACACTATTTTTTAGTTTTGATTTAATATATAGACAAACAATACATCACCTAAGAGACATTCCATTGATGTAAATTCCATGGTATTGATGTTAGGTTAAATTTCAATACCAAGGAATTTAAATCAATGTAGTTCCACTTACGTGACATATTATTAATATTTTTAGAAAATCTTTAAACTTTGATATAAATTCAAAGAAGGTTCCATTGGAATATATTGTGTCCAATGTTGAGTATATAATGTTATATCCTTCCTAGTTAGATATACCGTATATGATTAAGTAGGATAGATAATTGTTTCCCCCTTGGACTCCATCACTTTGTACATTTCAGTACAACTATCCCTATCATCTCTTCGCTAGAATTTTTTTGTGGATTTCATCATGGCCATCATCTATGGAACTTAAAAGGACCAATGATAATTTTTGAAATTTCAGAGTCTTGAAACAATATTAAGAGTGTTATTTTCCTTCTCATAGCCTCACAAACTTCTTAAGAAACTCCATTTATTCCTACCATAAGGAGATTATAAACAAACAAATAAATAAGGGTAAACTGTTAATCCTACCTAAGAAAAAGGAGTCTTTGGAATTATATATTTGATTCGTTTCTCAAGGACTTGCAACTTGGAGACAAGCTCTGCAAATCCATACAACGACAATCTTTGTAATTCGAAAAAATGACAATGGGGATGATGAGGATGATGACAAAGAGGATAGTGACGATAAGGATGAGGATGATGATGACAATGAAGATGATGATGATGAGGATGATGACAATGTCGATAATGATGATGAGGATGAGGGTGATGAAGAAAACAACGATGTGGATGATGATGATGACGAAGAAGAAGAAGAAGAAGAAGAAGAAGAAGAATATGATGATGATAATAGTGATGATGATGATGATGATGTAAATGAGGATGATGATGATGATAATGATGATAACAATGATGATGATAATGATGACGAGGAGGATAAGAATGACAGTGATGATGATGATGATGAAAATGAGGATGATGAGGATGATGATGATGAAAATAATGATAATGAAAATGCGGATGAGGATGTTGATGAAAATGAGGATGATGACAATAAGGAAGAAGACAATGCAAACAATAATAATGATGAGGATGAGGATGAGGATGGCAAGGATGTAGACGAAAATGATGGGAACGATGATGATGATGATGATGATGATGATCATGATTATGACGATGATTATGATGATGGTGATGATGATGATGATGAAAATGGAAATAATGAAGATGAGGATGAGTATTATGATGATGATGATGATGACGACAACAAACATACCGTAAAAATATAAAAATTGTTTCATCAGTTTTAACAAAAAGTAAGCAAAAACATACCAATAATATTCAATAGAATAAAAAATGTAGCAATATATATACCAAAATAATTACCTTGATGAATATATGCCAATCATACATTTACACCCCCACAAAATCACCTTTCTTTGTTATGATATTATTAATGTTCAAAAAAAATCTGGTGGGAAATTTAATTTTTTGTATGACTTCTTTTACAACATTGCTTTATTTCTCCCTTAACAACCATGTAAGAGAGTTTATATTATTTTGGTCTCTGCTTCTATGTAATTGAATGACATATTTCATTGCATGATTGGCTTCCTGAATGTTATTGAAAATTTTGACAACTTTTTCTTTAACGATCCTTCCATCCAATATTCACCATAATGTTTCAGCCACATTCTTTTCGATATGCATTGTACCAAATAGATGAGAAATTTGTAGGTGTTCATACTAGGGAAACCTATTGAATTGTTTAGAATAACTTTGCATTCTTCTTGGAAGCCCATTAATTCCTCCATGATCACGATGACCATCATGGATAATAGTTTATAAATAATATACAGAAATCAATGTCAATTACAGTAAACAAAACACAATAAAAAAATTCAAAACATTTCATATATGATTATAGATAGATAATTTGATCTATACATACCTTGAGTATTTCTATTATATTTCAACTTCCATAGGTGAGGTGTCATTCTCTACAGTTTTAATGTAGTCTCTTTCTTCCAACTGAATATATGTTGTTCGGTAGTTCGATACATATGATTCTTAGAGAGGAAGTGCATATTCTAAGCAAACAACTCATTTCCTAAACTTTTTTAATGACAAAATTTGATCTTAGGACCACAAACTAGACATGTAAATTTTCCCTACATTTGAAGACCTACATAAAGAGATGTATTAACTATGTCAATTATAATTATATAAAATGAGTGGCTTATTTAAAAAAAACATGCTTGCATAGTATATCAACTTCATAAAATTAAATACTATTAAAGTGGACGTTATAATTACATACCACAAAAATGTGTTAATCGTGGGGCATCATGTATTGTCCATACAAATATTGCATTGAATTGAAATTTCTATTGTCGTATCAGTCTAGATACATCATACATAGTGATTCCATTCCATAGCTTTAGTAGTTCATCAATAATAGGCTCAATATATACATTCATATATTTAACTTGGTACTTACTTGATTGATTTGAACATATAAAATTTATAATTATTACAACCATTAAGATTTATAAATAATAGAAAAGACTAAAAGAAAAATAAATATATGACATTATGCAAAAAAATATTTCAAAGGAGATTCCACTACATTAAAAAAAATGTTAAAGACAAATACATTGAATAATCATTGACAACCATCGAGGAATGTTATTGTTGATAAAAAAAATAATCCCGACTGAGTAAATAGATATCATATTTGTAAATGGATTGACACCATCTACTTCCAAATAAAGCCTAAAATTACGAGGTTCTTCTTTAAAGTGTGGCCACTTTCCCTCGATATCTCTAAATGCAGAACCATCTGCAGGAATTCGAAGAATGTCATCTTGACTTATATTATGTGCTTGGTAATATATAAATTGTGCTATGTTTTTGCACCTAAACAATCATTACAAACATGGAATAATGGGAATATAATGAATAACCTTAGGATAAACCTATTTGTTACTTGATCTGTTTGATATCTACTAATATGGCATTCAAGACATTATGTTTCACATTCATGTTGTTTATAATATGTAATATGGCCATCATGAAATGCATCGATTGCTTCATACCGCATTCCAATTTCTTTCATGATGACATATAAATATTGATATGTGTTAGGTAAGATATTTGACGGTGGTAACTAAAATTCATCTATCACATTACAACAAATTAAAGTAAAAAACTAGTTAATATAATATATAAATAATATTAATAAAACATTTTTCATACATATTAATTTTACTTATGAACTAATAATAAAATTTTTAGAGGAATAAAGATAACCTTTATCACGATCATATATTTTTGATGGAATATATTACATACCTTAGCATATGTTTGAATAATGTGTTTGATAGATGATGTATAACCCTCAAGTTCATTACCAACAATATAGCACAAGGAATATTTGTGTTGGAGCCTTCATAAAGGGGTTCATATGCCTTCTCAAGAAGAGGCAAATCATGAACATCATCAAATTCATCATTTTCATGATGATCATCACCACCATCCATTCTAACACTGAATGGATATCATGGATAAATGTATTTGTACTATCATCTTCAACTATGTTATCTATATGATAATCTTCTTCAATCTGATCATTAACTTGTTATCGATTATTAATAGATCAATGTTCCATCGGTGTTTGTTTTGAAAGCACATCCCCGAGGCGATATTCTGTAGGAGGTACTTAAGATACATACATGAAACCATGAAACCATCAAGAGATAATAGTTAATATAAGAAATATTAAAATTATACATAGATTTACAAAAGCAATCAATATAAAGGCATATATAATGCAAAACTTACCAATGGATGATAGTCATGTCCCCCCTTAGCATGTCCATATTCCCTACAATGTCTTTTGGTTGTTGTAATCTCTATTCTTTTCCTTTTAAACCCCCTGCATTGACTACATGGACAATAACATTTCCCATTACCATTTCTTTTCAATCCATTCCACAAAATAGCAAGCAATTCATGATTTTGAGCATGTCGATCAAGAATATTGTTATGTGGTGACATTTTATGATACCAAGCTTGACTTATGATTACCTATCTTAAAAAATCAAGATTGACACTTCACTATTTTTAATCACAGTAACAAATGAAATAACTGTGGATTTTTGTATGTAAAACAGTGAGTGTGAATATTATAACTTCCGCAAACCATCGCTTCTATAGAACACGTCAGAATATTCCTAATATATATTTTCTAAAAATAATAAATCAATCAAATATCCAACGCCCTTAATGTATTGACCATTATAGTTGGATATTCAACTATTTTCAGATTTTTTACTACATAAATCGAAAATTTGACTACTTGAGTCGGATATTCGATGATGGTCAGAAATTCGACGTCAAATTGGGTAAATTAAAAAAATAAAAATAAAAAAATAGTAATTACAAAGGTGAAATCAAGCGATAATGTAAATTTTGTCAGATTGCATTGGATTTTTTCGTTCGATTTTGGGATCAAATCTTGTTGTAGATGGTAGTAGCCATAAAAATGTGTTGTTGACTGAAAACTTGCAGTAGACAACTGCCCTAGTGGTGTCTACCAACAAAGAATAGAACTCCACACTGAAGTTGATGATCTATGGAAGGTAATGAAGAAAGTAACCATATGGTGTTACCTTGTGAAAGAAGAGATAGTCAGCCACAAATTGCAGTTTGTTGAGAGAGATTACATCAACAAGTTTACTGGGAAGCATCAAAGTAAATTTTGGGATCGTGGAAAGTTGCAGGAAGTGAAGAAAGAGGACAATAAAAACATAATATTTTGGGTTTGGGAAGACTTAAATTGAAGGAAATAATAGAAACAGAACAACAATGTAAAGGAATGAATGAACAACTACAACACAAAGTATGGGATCCTAGAGGGTTCATAAATTAATGACACATGACCAAGAGGTCATGAAATATTTCTATTTTGGGAGTCTAATGCAAAAGAATCCTAGCTTCCAAAGTCATCAAGCTTGTGGTAGACAAAGTGAAAAAACATGAGTCTTAACACAACATTTCACAAAGAATTCTAATTCATTAGTGTAAATAATTATATTTTCTAAGCTATTATAGGAATTTTTAGGGAGAGTAAGTTAAAATTTAGAAGGTTTGAATATATAAAGTTAGTTGTAATAGAATTTTCCTTGTCATAGCATGAGAGATCATAGGATCAATTATCAATATCGCATGATCTAAACAAATCTGTTTTATTTTCGAAAGTTCTATTTAACTATTGTAGGACTACGAGAAAAGAAATAAAAGAGAGGGACAAAGAGGAATAATTAAGCCGAGGCCAATTAATAGAAAGAAGAGAGGCCAGGGTTGATAATGCCCAAATTCTATAAGCAAGATATGTAATTTATATGTCTGGATTTGATTAATAGTAAACATATTTACATTCTTTTGATTTTATGTAACATCTTTGTGCATGTATTGATTATAAATCGATTAAGTATCTGTAAATTGTGAGTAGCGATTTAATGAATATGTGAGAATTGAATGGTGAATTGACTATGTATTTAGTTATTAAGTATGGAAATTGAATATGATTTTTGTAGTGATGTATGAATGTAGGGAAGTTGAATATGGCATAATTTCCAGTAATCGGTATAGAATATGTGATTCCTATGAAGAATTAAATTATGGATACAATTTGGGGAAAATTTTACAAAGGGTCACATTGGAGAATAATGTTTAAATGATCATGAATTTGGAGGAAATTGTTCCAGTAATGATGCATATGACATTTTCTTGGAAAGGTTGTGCATTCAATATTGAATTACATTGGAAATTGCATTGAATGCAAGTGTGATATTTGCATTGGTGTATACAAGTCAAGTTTTGGGTGTTAATTTTGTAAAAGGATATAAAAGAGATTGTGTCCTTTTGAGATTTGAAATTCAACCCTAGTTTAGATATGAATGGAAGTGGATCTCCCGTAACAAGAATTTTGTTTCTGTAGATTAGATAAACAAATATTTTGGGTTTCATTATTTAATATAGAATGCAATTGCTTGTATTCAAAGCATGGAATGAATAGTGAAGATGTTAGTTTGGAATTAATTATGGAATGTATCAGTGTTAAATACATATGTGCAATATGTAGTAAGGTTTGTTGATGATGCATCCAAATTGGTATTATTTGATTTGATTTTAATGACCTAAGCTCACCCAGTTTGATAAAATTATAACTCTGTGTTGGAAGAAATAGACTAAAGTTCTGATCCCAAATTGATAGCAAATGTACTTAGAAAAATATGAAATTTCTAGCTAAGAATGGTTGAATAATTGTCAACCATAGTAGCATGTTTGTTCAAGTAGTGTGACTATTCCTATTACTACATGAGTGTGTTCAATTCATGTAGCAACATGGAAATACTACAACATCATTCATATAGCAATGTTGATTGTTCGTGCAGTAGCATGGTAATCCTACATAAGTGTGATATTCCTGCAACATCTTGAATTTCATGTAACCATAAGAAGATGTAAGTTTTGATTGTGTAGAATAGTAGCTCATTACTCAAAGTCAGAACACAGGAATTGAGTGATAGCTAATTAATCATGTAGCATTTTGTTATAATATTGTGGTTTATATTGTTGGGGGATGATGTTTGTGAAACTGGATATGTTATATTGTAATCTGATGATGGAGTTTGTGAGGAAAGTGCGATGACAATGATAAATGCTCAGTTGAGATAAGATAAAATATTTGGTTGAGGTTTACATTAGACTTGTATATAGATAAATGTTAGCCAAAACCAAGCCGACTAAACTTGAGTTTAGGGCTTAGTCGATATTAAAATTTAAGTTTCACTTTTCACGCCAACTTCTTTTTATTTTTCATTTGTGAGGTGAAACTTGTCTATCTCCCGTCTAGAAAAGTCTATCAACTTTGGTCATACTTTCTACCTAACTAATTTACTTCGACTTAATAGTCGGTTCACTCTTCGAACACTCAAGTCAGCTGACCTCTTCGACTTCTCAAGTCAGCGACCTCAGTCAGTTGACTCAACTGACCTCTCAAGTTGGTTCACTTTGGTCGAAATCTACAGAGTAAATTTCTTAGTCTAAAGACTTAAGAAGTTACAAATGCTTTTCACCTATGAGTAAGATGAAGTAAAATGGACACATTAAAAAATCCAAATAACTTATAAAAACATATTCCCAAATATGTAGGAAGACTTGAGTCGACCAATGTGCCATAAAACCTGGAACTTTCACGTAGTGAGAATTTTATGGGTTCTTTGATCTTTCACTTAACACTAATTGTAAAAGACATTTACCCAAGTAAATATGGAAATATGTGCAGCCAAATAATCATGCATTCAACCATAAACTATTTCATATATTTAACCATGTGGAAATAACAAAGTATTACAAACCTGTCGGTCTAGAATTGTCAGTCTAAACTTGTCAGTCTAGATTTGTCCTTTTACAGAGCTTCGGCTCTTTGACTGAATCACATACATAGAAGTTTGAGCTTCATCTTCTCTTTTCTCACCCTGAGTTCCTCTCTATTGTGTGTGTGTGTCTATAATCTATCTCTCTGTCTATAAATTGATTTACAAATTTATTCTTCTATTTATAGGAAACCTGAAGATTGCTTCTACATGGGTTGAATAACTCACCATTAAAGACTGTCATAACTATCTACCTAACAACTTAGCTTCATAAATAAATTTGACTGGTTTACATTGTCGAATCGTGGACTCTTCCCTCTTGTCAGACTGATCGACAAGATATTGACTGGTACAGAGTCTAACAGAGTCGACTAAGAGTCAGGTACAGATCTGTGAGTAATTACATTTTTCCAACACTCCCCCTTAATTATAAGCAGATGGGGATTTTAAAAACAAAATTTACAAAATGTTTTAGAGCTTAGACATGATCTGTTTATGACAGAGTTCATTGTGTAGAACTTGTCATTCCAAGATAACTATGCAGATACTAGAATGTGTCCTTTTCCAATGGCTTTGTGAAGATGTCGGCAAGTTGGTCTTCAGACCTGCAAAATTCCAAACAAATTTCCTTGTCGTTCACCAACTCTCTTNCCTTGGTTCTCTTATGAAACACATGATTCTTTGATAATGGTATGGCTGAATTGTTGTCGTAGGATATTATTTTCGGTTCTTGATGGTTCTGTGACAAGTATTTTAAAACTCTTCTCATCTAGATAGCTTGACATGCAACACTTGTCACTGTAACAAACTCTGCTTTAGTTGAAGGAAAATATAAATGGGTTGTTTCTTTGAAGCCCATGAAACAACACGTGTACCAAAATGAAATGTGTACCCAGGTGTGCTCTTCCTGTCATCTATGCTGCCTCCATTGTCACTGTCAGTGTAGCCAATGAGTTTAAAATTTTATTAGGTTGAATACATAATGCCAAGGTCTTTTGTGCCATTTACATACCTCAGAATTATTTTACCTGCTTTTCAATGTGAATCTTTTGGTGACTCCATGAACCTTGAGATCATACTTACTCCATACATAATGTCTGGTCTTGTCACTGTCAAATACGTAAGGCTGCCAACAAGCCTTTTGAACAACGTAGGATGGACAGTGGATCCTTCATCATCCTTGCTCAATTTTAAACCTGTTATCACTGGTGTTGGGGCTATATTTCAATTAGACATGTTAAACCTTTTTAAAACTTCACTTGCATGTTTAGACTGTGATATAAAAATACCACTTTCAGACTGCTGAACTTCAATGCCCAGAAAAAAATTCATAAGCCCCAGATCAGTCATTTCAAATTCACTTTCCATGACTACTTTAACATATACTATGCCAAAATCACCAGTAAATATTAAATCATCTACATACAGGAAGACAATTAACATCTTACCTTGCTCATCCACTTTGGTGTACAAAGTCGGTTCACTTTCACTTCTGTGAAATACATTTTCCATGAGATAGGAATCAATCTGACTGTACCAAGCTCTAGGAGCTTGCTTCAAACCATATAATGCATTTTTCATCCTGTACACTTTATGCTCTTGCCCTGGAACTTAATACCCTTGTGGTTTTTCCACATATACTTCCTCTTCTAGATAGCCATTTAAGAATGTTGACTTGACATTCATTTGATGAACATGCCATTTGTTTTGTGCAGCAATGGCCAAAACTGTTCTTACTGTATCGATGCATGCAACAGGTGCAAACGTTTCATTGAAGTTGATGTCGGGTTGCTGTGTGAACCCTCTTGATACAAGTATTGCATTGTGCTTTTGCACATTCCCATCATCATATTTCTTTGTCTTATAAATCCATTTGACACTAATTACATCTTTGTCTTTTGGTATGTCAACTAGTTCCCATGTTTGGTTTTTCTCAATGCCTTCTATTTCTTCATCCATGGTTTGTGCCCATACTTATTCTTCAACAAATTATTCAAATGTTAGTGGATCATATATAGGGGAAAATAATGCAAAAGAGAGAGAATGAATCAGGTGTACCAACTTCATATATCTCCCTCAGACTTCTTGTCTTCACCGGTTCTGTCGATGTTGACCTAGACGAAATGCTTGATGGATTCTGTTATCCTCTTGGTGTACTTGTCGGTGTAGCTTGAGTTACTACTTGTGTCGATGGTCCTTGTGTTGAACCATGTCTTGGTGTCATGGGAGTCGACGGTGCTGCGATCGGTCGACTTACGTGTGGTATTTGAACCACTTCCTCTTCCATATCATCATTGTCAACATTCGACACAATGTTGACATTTATGTCAACGGTTACATCCCATGATTCATTCTTAACAAATTGAACATATCAACTAATTATCACTTTCCTTGCGATAGGGTCATACACCTTGTATGCTTTTGTGTCTTCTGAATAGCCGAAAAAAATACATTTATGTCCCTTCTTGTATATCTTCCTTCTCAGCTCATCTGGAATATGAGCATATGAAACACAACCAAAAACTTTTAAATGGGAAACACTATGTTTCATACCTATTCATGCTTCTTGGGGAAATTTTTTCTTCACGCTCTTTGTCAGACATTGGTTCATAATGTATACGGCAGTTGCGACTACTTCACCCCAATAATCATTTGGCAAATGCTTCGCTGCCAACATGATGCGTGCCATCTCCATGATGAAACTATTCTTTCTTTCGGCTATACCATTCTGATGAGGTGTATACCATGCAGTGAATTGTTTATGTATGCCATGGGTCTTGAAAAAATTTAGAAATTCATTTGAAACATATTCACCTCCTCTGTCGGTCCTTAAGATCTTGATGCAGTGACAACTCTGGTTCTCCACGAGTGCCTTGAACTGCCGAAAATAACTAATGCATCAGATTTATGTTTCAAGAAATATACCCATGTTTTTCTGGAGTAGTCATCAATAAAAGTTAGAAAATACTTGCAGCCACCAATGAATGATGTCTGCATTGGACCACAAATGTCAGAGTGCAAAATTTCAAGTGGTGTGCATGCTTTATAAGACTTTCCGACTAGAAATGTCTCTCTATGTTGCTTGCCAAAAATGCATCCTTCACAAACCCTCTCTAGTTTATCAATTAATGGTAATCCTTTCACCATATTATTTGTGTGCAGTAGCTTTAGCCCACCAAAATTCAAATGTCCAAATCTAAAATGCCACAACTAGGATTCCTCCTGAACTTCTGTTTGAAATGCAGCTTGCAAATTAGCGCTACAATTTTCTCTCTTGTCGAGTAGCTTGACTATTTCTTCATTTTCTGCCTTGAATGCAACTCCTGTGTTTTTCTTCCCTTTCATGTCAAGAACTATCCTCAATGGAAACAAGCGGTTGCTTGTCATTGGCACTTTTGCTATCAGCTAGTCACTTGGACACTTGTCTTTGATCACACAGTGACCATCTGCAAAGTAGACTCTGTAGCCTTTTTGTAACAACTATCCAATGCTTAAAAAATTGTGTTTCAGACCTTCGACATGATAGACATCATGGATATACTTACTCTCCCCCTTTTTGGTTAGAATATCAACAGTTCCTTTTCCTAAGATAGTGACTTGGACATTGTCTCCAAGTGTAACATTAGTTTTAACTGAATTGTCTAGACTAGAAAAGAAATTTAAGTTACCAGCCATGTGGTTGTTGCAACCTGAATATAAGTACCATGTCATGTGGACTTTCTTGAACAACATTGCATTCGAATGGAGATGTCTATGCCATTAACATTGCACTTGTCAAAGCGCTGGTGTTGGTCAACTGACTTGGGATTTTCCTTCCTTGGTCATATTGTTTCTTCCTGCATTCATATGCATAATAACCAAATTTATTACAGTAATGACATTGATTTTTTTATTTATCAAATCTCTGGCCACTTGGCTGACTTGGGTTCTGATTATCTCTTGTGCAACCGACATTTACAGGACTTCTGCCTCATCCTCCTCTTGAAGAACTTCTTCCTATTCCTCTGAAGTTGTTTCTCCCCCTTCCTCTACCACGGCTTATGGATGACTATGCTACAAATGTACCTTCCAATGATGTTTGTGTTCTGCTGACTCTGTGTTCATGATTGATGAGTGAAGCTTGCAACTCATCAATGGTAAATGTTGTCATGTCTGTGTGTTCCTCTAAGGTCACAACAATGTTTTCAAATAGTGGGGGAAGACTTCTGATAATTTTTTCAACAACCCTTTGGTCTTCTATGGATTCTCCATGAGATTTCAGTTTCTTTATCAACCCAACAACTCTGGTGTAGAATGTGTCTACATTCTCTGAATCTTTCATGGACAGAGATTCAAAATCTCTTCTTAGAATCTGCAGCTTGGATGTCTTTACCTTATCCAAACCTTGATAGGAAGTCTCCAATGTATCCCATGCTCTCTAAGCATTATTTTTTGCTGCTATTCTTGGGAGTATGCTCTCATTCATAGCTTGATGTATGTAAAACAGAGCTTTTCCATCTTTCTTCCTCTATTATGTTAACACATCTTTCTCAGCCTATGTGAGATTGTTATATGTTGTCATGTCTGCTGGTTATGCATAACCATGCTGGAGTATCTCCCAAGAATATTTACCTCTGAATAAAGCCTTCATTTTTAAAGACCAATATTCATAATTATTTCCTGTAAAAATTGGAGTTTGCAATGGACCAGAAGTGGAAGCCATTTTAATTTTTTTTCATTGACTTTCCTTAGAAAATTATATTTCCACCTTTTATGACAAGATTTATTTCTTAAATATTGGGATGATATAAACCTTGCTCTGATACGAGTTATCCAAAACCAAGCCAACTAAACTTGAGTTTAGGGCTCAGTCAATATTAAAATTTAATTTTCACTTTTCATGCCGACCTCTTCTTCTTTTTCACTTGTCACGTGAAACTTGTCTATCTCCCAACTGGACAAGTCTATCAACTTTGGTCGGACTTTCTACCTGACTGATTTACTTCGACTTACTAGTCAATTCACTCTTCGACCACTCAAGTCGGCTGACCTCTTCGACTTCTCAAGTCGGCTGACTCAACCGACCTCTCGAGTCGGTTCACTTTGGTCGAAATCTATAGAGTAATTTTCTTAGTATAAAGACTTAAGAAATTACAAATGATTTTCACCTATGAGTAAGATGAAGTAAAATGGACACATTAAAAAATCCAAATAACTTATAAAAACATATGCCCAAATATGTAGGAAGACTTGAGTCGACCAATGTGCTGTAAAACCTAGAACTTTCACGCAGTGAGAATTTTATGGGTTCTTTGATCTTTCACTTAAAAGTAATTGTAAAATACATTTACCCAAGTAAATATGGAAATATGTGCGGCCAAATAATCATGCACTCAACCATAAACTATTTCATATATTTAACTATGCGGAAATAACAAAGTATTACAAACTTGTCGGTCTAAACTTGTCGGTCCAGACTTATCACTCTACACTTGTCCTTTTATAGAGCTTCAAATCTTCGATTGAATCACATACATAGAAGCTTGATCTTTGACTTCTCTTTTCTCACCCTGAGTTCCTCTCTATTGTGTGTGTGTCTATAAGCTCTCTCTCTGTCTGTAAACTGATTTACAAATTTATTCTTCTATTTATAGGCAACCTGAAGATTGCTTCTACATGGGTTGACTAAATCACCATTAAATACTGTAATAAATATCTACCTAACAAATTAGATTCAGAAATAAATTTGACTGGTTTACATTGTCGAATCGTGGACTCTTCCCTCTTGTCAAACTAATCGACAAGATCTTGACTAGTACAGAGTCTGACAAAGTCGGCTGAGAGTCAGGTACGGATATGCAAGTAATTACATTTTTCCAACAAGAAATAATGATTTGAATGGTATTCACTTTTATGATAGCTAAAAATGTTTCATTATAGTCAATTCCTTCTTTCCGATTAAAACCTTTAGATACTAATCTAGATTTGAATTTCTCTATTTTCCAATATAAATTATAATTTTTTGTAAAACCATGTGCAATAAATAACATTTATACCTTTAGGATAGGGCACAAAATTACATGTTTATATATCCATTAGTGAACCATATTCTACTTCCATGGATCCTTCCTAGTATTTACTTTCTCTAGCTTCCTCAAATGAGTCTAGTTTAAGAGTTTGTAATACCTTTTCCATGAATTCCCTTCCATATCTCTTATATTTTTGTGCATAAATTTAATTTATACTTCTTATTTTGTATCTGGAAGAGTGTCATCATTGTCATGAGTTTGGACTTCATTTGAAAAAGTGGATTGATTGTTGGAATTATTAGTATCTTCATCATTATTTTCCTTTGTCAAATTTGGAATTATTAGTATCTTCATCATTATTCTCCTTTGTCAAATTTGTAACAGTATATTGCATATTGCTATCAATAATAGTGGCATTTTATTTCAATATATATTAAAGCATGGAAGAATTGGTTGTTCAAAATGAAAAGGTGAACCATGAGTTGAGAAAACTGATCACCTTACATCTCTACTAACAAAAACCTCTTTATTTACAAAACCGTACAACATGTAAGCCCTAGATTCATAATTATAACCGACAAACAAGCACTTATGGATTTTGAATTCTAACTTTCTTCTCTTTTCATGTTGAATATGTGCTCGGGAAGAGAAAACAAATGTCCTTCTACCACTCCATTATGATTTAAGGGTCTTTATTTTAATGTGATTCTAATAAATTATGGTATCCTATTAATTATATTCTGTGACACATAAAAGAACCAAACCCCAAAAATTGTTATGCAGACTTTTATAATGCAACATGCATTGAACCATTTCGAGTACAGTTCTATTCATTCAATTAGATACTCCATTATCCTAAGGAATACATGAAGACACAGTTTTCATTTTAACACCATGTTTTTCACAAAATGATTTGACTACATGATAGTAAAATTCACCTCCTCTATTAGTTATCAAGCACCAATTCAATTACCACCTTTATTTTTAATCAATGTTTTGAATATTTGAAATAAATCAAATGATTCAATTTTTCTTTCAAGAAAATAAACCCACACTCTTCAAATATAATTATCAATGAAAGTTATGATATAGTTGGCACTCTTAGTATAATTATTCACCATTTCCAGTTTTGTGATTGGGAGTTGATTATTTTAATTCATATTTGAATTAAAAAAGATCTCAAGAAAATACAAGAAATAAAAGTGTTAGAGAAATTAATCTACCTTAGCACCATGGTCTTACACCTACGACGAATTTTCATTTGTCCTGTACTTATGTTATATGATCCTACTTAGGTTCTACTAATCAATATTAGTCTAATAGGTGATTTTTGGCTCATTAAATCACAATTGAGGTGCTCCACTTTGATCATCCTAATAGTTGAGGCACTCTATTTTGATCATCGTGACATTCAAGGATCCCTCATTGATTACATACAACTTCTTGTTTGACTAGCGGCACTAGTGTGTGAATGTGGTTGTTTTGTGGTATTATTGGGAATTTATCGCATAGTAGAGACTCTCCCACTCACACATGTGTTCACCCATGCCTATAATTCTTGCATTTATGACTCAACATGCCTCCATACATGTTCACAATTGCATCCATGACTGTCTGGTTAGGTTTTGGAGCCTATTGCTCAACCTAGGGGGGTTTAGGGGTCAAATACTAGATTGACACTTGTATGAATCCATATGTCTTCCAAGGGCTAAAAAAATTTCCCCATTGTATTATAAATATGTTCCATACACATATACAATATGTAAACTAATAGAAATATTAGTTATTGGCACCATTCATATGTGTTATTTCATTCTCTTTTATTGTTCTCTTGCATATTTCGTCAACAAATTAGATTGTGAATATTGATATAGCTCCTATATCTCAGTATGAATCAATTATCACATGTTATCATAGCTTTGTGGAGATGCAAATCAAATCTAGATATTTTTGAGCTACTATTTAGGGCATTTTCTAGAAAATATCAATGTTTGCATTGCAAGTTCTTGTTGAGTATATAGTTGTCATTGATGTCAAAAGTGTTCACGAATGAAAAAGGAATAACTAGTGGATATGATGGCAAGACAAAGACTAAGGTAGTGATGGCATGGCATGGCATAGTTGAGAATGTGGCATGGCACATATGAGATGAATGAGATGGACATGGATGATAAGGCAACATGAATGACTGATCTGAAGACTTCCAAGACAGTATCGACAATATGATGTAAACAATGGTTAATAAAATAAATAGCATAGGTTCAGTAGAAGTAGAGATGCAGTATGAATGAAAAAACTATTAAAAACAGTCGTAGAGGATTTCCCTAAAGAGATCGTGCAGATCCACAAAGTCATGGAAAGATCCGAATTCGATCTGAAATCGATGGTCAGGAAGCATCCTGCATGAGATCCAATGAGTGAGGATCCGTTCCTCAAAAGAAAGGTGGGAGGATAAATTTTTGCAAAAGATCAAGAATTGACGGCTAAGATTAGTTCCACAAAAAGAGATCATCAGTGCAGAAGAGAAGTTGCGAAAAGTCAAGATACGATTTTGGGAAATGATACATCTCACATCCCACAATATGGAGAGATCAGATGACTGAAGTTAGTTCTGCTAAAAAATATCAAGAGTTTAGAAATTGAAGTGCGGAAAGAATTTTTCGAAAAGTCGAGATATAATTTTGGGAAATGTTACAACTCACATCCAACATCCCGCAATCTAAAGATTGACGCTCATGGAGAAGCTCGATGAAGATCAATGGTGAGGAATAGTTTAAACAGAAACTTGGTGTAAAATACGATTTCAAGAGGAACTATTTATTGTAGATTAATGGAACCCAAAAAGATTCCATAATAAGATCAATGGTCTGGATTGTATCTAGAGAAGAAGATTACAGAAGTACCAAAAAATGATAAACAGGGTTGTGGAAATGAACTCTCGGCTGTCAGAAGAACGAAATGGTGCATTTGCTGAAACTTAACGATGAAATGATGTGACGGTTGAACAGGTAGATGATGAAGAGGTATGTCTATAAGTAAAATGTCATGATCCAAAATGAAAGAATGCAGCTATGGAGAGATGTGCTGGTAGGTAATAGGTAAAAGGTATTTGTTGAATGAATGTGTAAAGAATAAAGTGTCTCTGTTAGAAAATCTGATAGAGTCCAAGTGAATGGTTTTTAAACTATTCTAAAAATACTAAGAAGATCAGTATAGGGTGGTAGGGTGGTGCTAGGGAAGGCCATAGGTTTGCAGGGGGTCATAGCCTCCTTCAAGTCGTAGCTAGAGAATAGGGTGTCATAGCATCCTTGTTTGTTGAAGAAGGCAGAAAACCATAGGGGTGTTGTAGCATCGCAGTCTGTAGTTGTAGGAAAAATATACGGTGGACCTACATCCTTTCTGTTGCAATAGATAAACAATTTTGTAAATTCATCTTATTAATGAGTTTGTGTTCGTGGTTTTCTCTTTTGAGGTTTCCACGATAAAATATCTGTTTTGATTGTTTATTTTGTGTATTTTAAAATAAAAATTGACAATATTGATTCACCCCCCCTCTTAGTAGTGTTGGATAAACCAATAATTGGTATTAGAGCAGGTTCCTTCACAACATCTTAACCACTAGAAGGAATATCCCATACAAAAACCATAATGGATCAACAAGAAGGATTGGCCACCAACAAACCTCCACTATTTACTGGAGAAAATTATGCTTATTGGAGTGTAAGAATGAGGCATCATATGATGTCCCTAGGATGGAAGGTTTGGGCAGAAACATAGAATGAATGTAATATAGGAAACCAATACCCTACGAACACAGTTGAACTAGGTGAATATTAAGGAAATGCCAAATCCTTAAACACAATCTTAAGTGGTTTAAGAAACTCGATATTTACTAAAGTTATGCAATGCACATCTGCCAAACAAGCTTGGGACAAATTGAAGATTATCTATGAAGGAGAATATAAGGTCAAAGAATCCAAACTTTAAACACATAGAGGTCAATTTGAAATTCTTAAAATGAAAGAAGACGAGAATGTTGGGGAATACCTTCTTTGAGTAGATGAAGTTGTTAATGCAATCAGAGGCCTTGAAGGAAAATTAAAAGAAAAAGTAGTGGTAAGAAAGGTACTAAGAACATTACCAATGAGATATGACCAAAAGCTATCCACCTTATAAGAACAATATGACCTTAAAAATGTCACAATGGATGAGTTACATGGAATTCTCACTTCGTATGTGATGATAATAGGACAAAATGGATCTTCAAGAAAAGAAGCATATTTTAAATATTTCATAAAAATTCAATTAGAAAACCCAAATGATGAGGAAGCTCTTTTCATTAATAAACTTAAGAGAGGGACTGGAAAGTACAAGGGGAAGTTACCTTTAAAGTGTTTTAATTATGGATGGATTGGACATTTGGCCTCTAAATGCACCTACACTAAACAAGATGAGAATGAAGAAAATGAAAATTTGAAATTCAAAATAGGTAAACCAGGAAACAAGAAAAAACCTTATGGGAAAAAGAAAATTGTTTACACCATGCAAGGCAGTGACGATTCAGAAGGAGGCAAAGTTCAAGAAACTGAAGTTTTATTTCTGGGTTTAGACACTCAAACCTCAAATAGTGACTTAGACATAAAAGGAGAAGTAGATCTACGAGTTGAACTTGTTAGCACCCTTGAAGACTTGAGAAATGTAGGAAAAATAACCGACATTCAAATATTATCATTATTTAGTTGGAATCCCAACTCTTAGATGCCAAAAAGGTTGAGGAGGACCTAAACCTACTACTCAAAAGAAGAATACATGAGTCTGAAAAGATTGTGGAATAAATCTTGCAATTTAGGAGAAATATTAATGGAGGATCTATCGAATCAAAGTTTGAAAATAGCTCAAGGATTCTAGATGACATTCTGAGTAGCCAAATACCATGAGGTGATAGGACTAGTTTGGGGTTCGTTAAAGAGAATAACAAAGTTTTTCCTCGAGGAAACCATAAAGGGGAAAAACCCAAAACTTCCTCAGAGATAGAATCAGCACCAAAAGAAAAAAACCCAAAAACAGTAAGATGATCTCCCGACAGTAGTGGTCACTCTCTCTCTCTTCTCCCAGCAACTTCTTCTCTCTCAGTTTTGTGCTACACCTGATTGTAAGTGAATGTGTGATAAATAGAGAGGCTCACTCTCTATTTATACTAATTCCTGACTTGATAATAACTCAATAGGGCCAACTTCTCAAGGAGAGTATAATAACCCTAGGACCCCACAACTATGGGGATTTTAACCATTGATCAATAGGAGGGTTACCCACAATGACTTGACATGACTTGTTTACATTATTGAATCTCCCGAAAGGAACATCGGGTCATGAAATGACTCAAGTACATTACAGACACTTCCCAGAATAAACATTGGGGTACAATACATAAGATATATAGGTGAATACATTTCAAAGTTACAAATGCATCAACACTCCCTCTTAACTAGGAATGTATTCTCTCGACACAATTTATCATCACAGGTCTTCTTCTCTGTATCATCTAGATAATCAATGAGTTCTCATCATCTTCATCATCAATTCATCTTCATTTTGATCTGGATCATCACTCGATCTGGATCATCACTGCTAGATCATCATTACTAGATCTGGATCAACACTCGATATGGATCATCATTGGGTCATCATCACGGGTTCTATCTCTTAATTATTCTCATCACAGTAAATTTTACAGAGCCAACCCTTTTTCATGCTGGATGCACATCTATAGAGTGAGTCCTTTTTCATACTAGATGTATCATTAGATAGCTAGTCCTTTTTCATACTAGATGTCGCATCACAGAGCTAGTCCTTTTTCATACTAGATGTGGCATCTACATAGAGCCAGTCCTTTTTCATACTGGATGTGTCATCACAGAGCTAGTCCTTTTTCATACTAGATGTGACATCATAGTGCTAGTCCTTTTTCATACTAGATGTGGCATATACATAGAGCCAGACCTTTTTCATACTGGATGTGTCATCATAGAGCTACTCCTTTTTCATACTAGATGTGGCATCATAGAGATAGTCCTTTTTCATACTAGATGTGGCATCTACACAAAGACAATCCTTTTTAATACTGGACGTGTCATCACAGAGCTAGTCCTTTTTCATACTATATGTGGCATCATAGAGCTAGTCCCTTTTCATACTAGATGTGGCATCTACACGGAGCCAATCCTTTTTCATACTGGATGTGTCATCACATAGCTAGTCCTTTTTCATACTATATGTGGCATCACAAAGCTAGTCCTTTTTCATACTAGATGTGGCATATACATAGATCTAGTACTTTTTCATACTAGATTTGTCATCACAAAGCCATCACTTTTTCATGCTGGATGTGGTATCATCACATACATCTGACAATGAAATGAACCAATCCTATCATCATGTCACAGCTCTTACATATGACCATGGAAGGAACCAATCCTCTCACCATGTCAGAAAGGCACAACACTTACATCTGACCATCGAAGGAACCAATCCTCTCACCATGTCAGAACGGATCACAGACTCATCACTTCCTGTGGGAAGGAACCTCGATCTAGAGAACACCAAGCTTCTCCCTGAAGTATTCAAACTTCACTCTGGCTAATAGCTTGGTCAATACATCAGCTATCTATTCATCTGTGGCAACATATTGGAGCTTCACTGCTCCTCTCTACACCATATCCTTGATATAGTGATATTTGATCTCGATATGCTTCGACTTGTCATGGAACACCGGGTTCTTAAATAACTTCGCACAACTCTGGTTATCTCAATATATAAAAGTATCATCCAATTGAATATCAAATAAATTAGAAATTAGCTTCCTCAGCCATACTACCTCACAACTGGCTGAACAGGCTGCGACATACTCTACTTTAGATGTACTTAATGCCAAGCAAGATGGTTTCCTCCTAAACCAAGAGATCACACCTGATCCCATACTGAAGCAACACCTTGAAGTGTTATTCCTATTGATGGAACTGCCTTCCCAATCTAAATCAACACAAACTTCTAGATTAATCTTCTGATGAACCTTATACTTGAGCCCATAATCAACTGTACCCTTTAGGTACCTCAGAATATGATTTGAAGCAATCAAGTGAACATGTTCTGTCAGGAACTGGCTCGAGGTGTTCAAAGAAAAGAAAATATATGGTCTTGTATTGGTCAGGTACATCAAGGATCCAATTATCTAACAATACATCATGGCATCAACCGACTCAGATGAATCATCCCTCAATAGCTTCAAGTTCGATGCCATAGGTGTGGTCATGGCCTTGCAGTCCATCATCCTGAATCTCTTAAGGATATCTAGTGCATACTTCCCTTGTCTGAGGGATATTCCATTCACATTCTACCACACCTCCATGCCTAAAAAAAAGTGCATCATACCCAAGTATTTCATTTCAAACTCGATAGCAATATTCCTCTTCATATCAGCAATCAACCCATCCACACCTGTTACAAACAGATCATCTACATACAGCAGGAGTATAACTGGGTTCCGTTTTTCAACCTTGTAGTATAGGTTGGAATCTGCTTTACTCCTTGTAAAGCCCAAACTAGATAGGAAGTTGTCAATTCTACTGCACCATGTCCTGGGTTCCTATTTCAAACTGTACAGGGATTTCTTTAGTTTACACACATGAGTCTCTTTGTCATGTGTCTCAAAACCGAGTGGTTGTTCCACATATACTTCCTCTTCTACTACACCATTCAAGAAACTTATCTTGACATCCATCTGCTGTAATTTCCACTTCATTACTGCAGCTAAAGAAAGTACTAATATGATGGAAGTATACCTGGCTACAGGAGAAAAGGTTTCTTCATAATCTATTCCTTCTTTCTCGGAGAAACCATGAGCCACAAATCTTGCTTTATATTTTTCATGAAGCATGGCCCTTGTAGCTTCCATGATAATTCCATTCTTCCTTTCTACAACCCCATTCTATTGTGGATTATATGGAGTGGTTAACTCCCTCTTAATCCCTGAATATTTGCATAACTCTTTGAATTCATTTGATGTGAATTCTCCTCCATTATTTGATCGAAAAATATTGATCTTCTTTTCTATGTGGTTCTCAATCAAGGCTTTGAATTCCTTGAACTTGATGAATACTTCATCTTTGTTCTTCATAAATTATATCCATGTCTTCTTAGAAAAGTCATCAATAAAAGAAACATAATATACATACCTGCTTAGAGAGCTGGATGACATTGGACTGCATACATCAGAGTGGAGGATCTCCAATATTCCTTTCGCCTTTCTCTCACTACTTCGAAATGTCTTCTTCGTATTCTTTCCTTTTGCACATCCTTTGCAAACACCTTCATGTTTTGTCTTCATTTCTGGAAGGCCTTCAACAAATTTTCTTGCAAGTGGTAGTGCGCTGTAATGTATATGTGCAAGTATTCTATGCCAAAGTTCATTTGGTTCTACTGAGTCATGAACCAAATCTTATTCTGGTCGGCCCTTCAATTTGTATAGACCTCCCTCTTGTTCCCCAATCACTACTACATCATCAATAGTCTTTCCCTTTGGCCACATAATAACTTGGTCATCTGTAAAATAAACCCTCATGCCTTTTGCACCCAATGCAGATATGGAGAGTGTTGCCACCTTTCACACACCTGGGTCACGTGGCAGAAATCTTCAAGCCACTCGGTGTGTCCTTAAGGGCAAGTCCCGAGTCAAGGCTGTCACCTTGTTCTTGACTCCTCTGTTTAGGATCAACTCCTAACGAAGCCAAGGGGGGTAGACCCTATTAAGTTACTAAGGATAATTACTTATTATGGCGATGTTAAACTGAATGAGTTACTTAGTAGTTTGAGATTTAACTATAGATAATCAAAGATGGCAAGATAAAAAAATGAACACACGAAAGCATAATCCTGAGACACAATATATATATAAAGTAAGAAAATAACCAGTTCCTTAGAATGGAGTCAAAAAATAAGATCAATGTACTTGCATGTGCTTGGAGTGAATGTTTTGTGATTGCCTCTTGGTACGTTTTATGTTAAATTTGAGGTGTGAGTTGTTTAAAATTAGGCGAAGGGGTGGACTCCAGATATACCCGAGAGTACTTGGAGTATGTCCAAAACTAAACCTTCACGGCTACCCGCAAGGAATATGTTGGATGAATGGAGTCTCTGGGGCTATTGTTCATAATGCACCCATTAGGGTGTGATAGAGATCGGCTCCCCGAGGTCACTTTTCAGAAGTTCCTGCTTCCTTTGGGTATTTTTCCACCGTGATGGTTTGATTTAGGTGTTGGATTTTCACCTATTGGTTCGTTAATTTGGGAGAGTGAATCCTAATTATACTCGTCACTCAAGTGCTTTTGATACATCCTGACTGATCGAATGAACCGCAGCCAAGTGTAGAGCATACACACCGGAGTCTTGTCAATTTTAGTAAATTTTACAATGGGTGTTCTTGTTTAAAAGAAAACCCTCCAGGAACCTCTTTCGATCCAAGTGGATCTTAATTAGGGAATCGAGGAGGGGTTAATTTTATAAAATATGAAAAACAAATGATGGAAAAGAAAATAGATACACAATTCTATTTTCCTAATTAGTCCTACCACGAATCTCTTTCCCCTTTCGGGTCAATCGGGAAATCGTGGGGTAAGTATTACAATTACTTTGAAATATAAAATATGGAATATGAAATTAATAATGAAATAAAGTATACTACCCTGTAGATTAGATCAATTCTAGTTTGAAAAGAAATGAGCAAGAAGCAAAAAAAGGGACACCGACGCAAATCCCCCCAAGTGGGATGGGGAATGGGCTCGAAAGAGCCAATTCAAAAAATATTTTTATTAACAGTGGTTACAATATCAGAGAACTGATATAAATCCTCTTTATCCTTATATGTAATGAAATCAAGATCTTACAAAGTGCGAAAATTAAAGGTTTTAGTCAAATGGGAGACCCCTGCGAGGATTTGAACGCTCCTGAGGCCACCTCTGAACAGCAGCTTCCTTTCTTTTCTGTCAAACCTGATAAAAACCAGAAATCATATCAGACTGAAGTATTTCCAAAATCACTCTGAAAGTACCTTTGGTTCAGCTCACTTTTAACCAAAAAAGGTATGCTGAAAACTAGTTAAAAGGGGAAAACACGAACCAAGGAAAGCAGGCTTTCCTTGGGATCTTGGCTTGCCTTTTGGGAAGCCAATGAGATGGGTAATTTTATTCCAGAATTTAAAATTTTAACGTACAGCAAACAGAAATCAAATGCATGAAAGCTACGAATTTTCTTTAAAAATACATGCAAAAAAGGACAATTTCCCTAAAGCTAGATCTAGAAAGCTTATGAAACCTTTTAAGAGCAAGATCTAGACTATGGGATTTGAAAGGATAGATCTATGTTGAAATTACTTTTAATATGATATATCTAAACAAAATCAAAGCTATGAACAAAGTAACCGGGTAAAAGTGTTGATCTTGAGGGAGGAAGAAGAGGAGAGAAATGTTGGTTTCCTTGAAGATCCACAGTGGAGCTTTCAGGTGGAATGTCGAGGGACTATTTCCTTTGGAAGGTTTTGGAGAGAGTGAAGAATCAAACTATATCAGCATCCTCTCCAATGTAGGAACCTGCAGCTCAGCTGAAATCAAGAAACTTGCCGAAAAACTTGTGAGATCCAATTAATACATACACATAGATTCAAAATAACATGCATATAAGCTTATAGGACATGTTGAATCTATATATCTAAACATGCATCAAAGGAAAGAGATGGAAAATAAACTTATTGAAAAGAACCTTTCCTATCAACATTATAATAAGCTTATTATCAATCTTAACAACTGATCTACAAGCAATTAGCAAATCATGAACACAGATAGAGGTTACCTCAGTAAAATAATGGCAATAATCATCCACACATAAAATGGCACAACACCATCTTGCCTCCAAAGCTTCTATTTATTTCAAATGAACAATAACAACAGTACAATAGCAGCAGCACCTCAATCCCAGTTCTCACTAGCTTGGAAGAGGTTGCTGTGCTTGGATATATACAAAAACCAGGAGATCCAACCCAGGGGGGGCAAAAACCCCAAGGATATAGACCAAATATGCTGATGGAGAGTCCATCAATGCCTGATCTGTGTCTAACTGAGCCAGATCTGAGCCTCACTGAGTGCAATTGTCAATCGGAGAGCTGATCGGACTGACACCTCAACCTGTTGACTGAAGCATCTACCAAAACTCATCCAGATGAGCCAAAACATGTTGAGGAGAGAGGGAGGGCGAAATTCCCCATAAAGGATGCTGAATATCAACTTTGGATATGATTTGATCACCTCCTTCAGTCAAGGATTTGTCAGATCCAGTCAATCTGCTTCAGATCTGACTGATTTCAATCAAATTGGCTGAGAATCCACTGATCTATTATTTTGGAGTTGCTCCATTATTCATCAATTTATTAATTAAAATAATCAATAAATGATTTTTTGGGGCTTTCTAACCTGAGTGATGGAAAATCACTCAAAACTAGGAAATAGTGGGTCCATGGGTTTACATGGTGCTCTTAGCTTGAAAATGAGCACCTACATGACTGAAATTGATTATTTGGCCCACTTTTATTACAAAATCAATTTTTCCAATTAAACTATTAAAAAATAGCCTAAGTTTTGGAAAAATTAAATTTTTAATAAAAAACACTGAAAAAACTAAAAAATTGAAAAATTGAAAAAACCTAGGGGGACTTAGACATGTTCATATGACTCGACCATGATGTCTATCATGTTTATACATTGAAACATAGACTCTAATAACCTCAATAGGCCTAAATGCCAAGCCGATTACCCCAACTTTGGAGGTATGGAGTGAAAAAATCAGAAATTATCAGTCGTATATTCAACAACCAATAATAACCAAGGGAAAAAACACCTTGGGCTGATCAGATTGACAAATAAAGTCTAAGAGACCGAGTCTTTTACAGAAACTATTATGCTAGAACATTTATTACAATTCCCCCATGGGTTATGAACATGTGATATAGTACAACAAGCACTTCCCAGAAGTACTTCCAAAGGTCTTCAGAAGTCCGAGCAAGTTATCCTTGTCCGGTTCACTAGGATCACTTGATAAAAAACCACTAAGTACAACTTAGATGGTAACAGAGAGTAGGTTCTTCTTTAGTCCTGGTACAAACAATACATCTTTCATCTTCATAGACTTTCCAAAGTCTAGCTTATAGGAGGATTCACCACTACCTTTTATTGGATACTGGTAGTCATCCCCAAGTTTCACCTTGTGAGGTGACTCATGTTCATATATTTTCACAAAGGATTCCTTGAATTTCGTCATGTGTTTGGAAGAACCACTATCTGTAATCCAATCATTACTTCCATGTGAGATAGTTCCCATGAGAGCAGAAATAAAGACGTACTCTTCATCACTTTCTTCTCTAATTCTCTTTGTCGAAGGTTCATCATCATCTATAGTATGAGCATGATGTTTTCTCTTGTTTCCCTTTTTCTTGTGTGAGCTCCCTTTGTTGTTAGGAAAATATCTAGATAGGTGTCCTTTCTCATCACATGTATAGCAAATGAATTTAGACAAATCTTTCTAATTTCTAAAGTTACTCCTCTAGTGAGAGTGCTTACCTCTGTGATGGCTTGTTCTATTTTTCTTGGATTGTACTGTGAGAGCTTGATATTCACTTCCCATATTTCTTCTCATGCTAATATTCAAGCTTCTTCTTGTGAGCATTCCTCCCATAGTCTACTAAACTTGACTAACTTCTTTCTGGCACAGATCCCTTGAATGAAAGAGTCTGAAGCCCTAGGGAGACCATTCAAGGTGGTCATCACAATTTTTGCATTCTATACTTCTTCATCTACCACTTAAAGTTCTTCCTTGATGTGAGAGACCCTTGTAAAGTAAGACTGGATGGTTTCCTCATTCTAGATCTTTACATTCTTCAGTTGGTTTCTCAGAGTCATCTTCTGGTTTATGTTCTTTCCTTCAAACAGTTTGATCAGGGCATCAAACATAGTTTTAGGTGTCTTTAGGGAGGACACCTATGGTATGAGGTTATCCTTGATTGAATCGGCAATAATTCTCTTATGGATGACCAATTTCTTCTTGTGTAAGGCCTTAGCCTCATCTCCCTTTGGAACTGGAACCTCCTCATTGATGTAGGAGACCAACTAATTTTCTTCCAGGACCAGGGAGATCCTATACTTCTAGGCTCGGAAGTTATCATCTCCCCCAGGATTTTCATCAATCTTGGTATGATGAGACATCTTTAACTGAGAACCTAAAATGGAAATACAAAAGATTTAGATCTTACCAGGTTAAGATGTTAGATTTGGATCTAGAGCTAAATTTCTGCAGAGCTCGTTCAGGAGCATATTAGGGTTTGACTTTCCCAGAGTTCTGTGGAACCAAAATGTTTTGATATTGATCTCTAAACTTTGATTTTGAGAAGGATATCAATCCAGGCCTGGGCTCACTCAAAAATTCCACTTCTGTGAAAAGCCCTAATTTTTGACAGTAGTGTTGGGTCAAAAACTGAAAATGCTCAGAATCAGATTCTGCTTCGATAGAAATATGCACCCTAGAGAGGAGAGTTATCCCAACCTTGTTTTGTTGAAAATATATGGAGAGGGATCCAAAAAATAGGAATCCCTAGTTTCCGTAGCGGCACAGTGTCTTCTTCTTAGGTGAGATTTGATACCATGTTAGATTTTTATCATTTAAGATAGCATTATCTTAGGATCTTTAACTGAGAGAATAACAAGCACGACAATCAAACGTAAGAGACAATGAACACAAAGTTTTCCCTCGGGGAAACCATAAAGGAGAAAACACCACAACTTCCTCAGAGATAGAATCAACACCAAAAGAAAAAACCCCAAAAATAGTAAGATGATCTCCCAATAGCAGTAGTCTCTCTCTCTCTTGTCCCAACAACTTCTTCTCTCTCATTTATGCGCTACAATTGAGTGTAAATAAATGTGTGATAAATAGAGAGGCTCACTATGTATATATACTAATTCCAGACTTGACAATAACTCATTAGGGATGAATTCTCTAAGAGAGTCTAATAACCCTAGGGCCCCACAACTGCGAGGACTTTTACCCTTGATCAATAGGAGGGTTACCCACAATGAATTGAGATGAGTTGTTTACATTATTGAATCTCCCGATAAGAACATCAAGGCATGACATGACTCAAATACATTACAGACACTTCCCAGAATAAACATCGGGGCACAATACATAAGATATACAGGTGAATACATTCTGAAGTTACAAATACATCAACACAACTGAAAGCCAAAACTTATGGCACTTACAGAGTGTTTTCTCAAAACATATGATTGGTGACCCAAGCAAGCTCATAGCACTAAAAGATAATAAGGGAAAATTTAGTTTTGGAGACATCCTATCTGTTGAGTCCAGATTTGGTCCCTTTTTAACCACCTTCAATCACCTTTCTTCCCTTGTTTTACACTGCTTAGCATGCCAATCAGACTGACTTTCTTCACTTTATTCCTTAATTTGTCAAGGTAAGACTGATTATTATTTTACCTTAGTTAATGCTTATTCTTGTGACAATTAAGGCCATTTATCTCTTGAAATTGTGCTAATATGTGTGATCTATGAAGATAATGTGAGATGAGCAGAATGCAGGGGATGAAGCTGAACAAGTCTAGGGACGAGGGGTGGTCGTGACACAAAAAGGATCCTTCATCTGCCCCTCATCTATGGAGGCACGTGACATTCCAGTCAAGGGCCAGTCAGAGCAGCCGCAACAGAACGAGCTATGATCGAGGGGTCTTCAGGATAGCTGCGCGAATATTATGGCGATCTGAGAAGATCGCTACTTTTGGGCCAGTTAACAATCTTCTTGTATTTTCTATGATTGTATTACGCCACGTTTTGTAACAAACAAGGTTATTCAGGGCGCCTGAAGATCAGAGATCTTCATGGCTGCCCTTTGTAATAGGATGGGATGTTATCACTTGGAGGTATAAATACAGAAAGATGTCTCGGCCCAGGGGGTTGGAAAATAATTAATTCATTTGTGTATTAACAACGGGAGCAATCTGTAATAATTCTTTCTTTTTAATACAAAGAGTACTGCTGGTTTAAGGGAGCTGTACATTGTTCATCTAGCGTCTCTGTGTGAAGGCTGGGCCCGCCTTCCGCAGAGATTGCTGAGTTAAGGTAGGATTTTTACATTTATGGTTGTGTGAAGTTTCATTAATTACATTTTCTGTGTGCGCAGCAGTAGTGTGTGTGATTTACAGGATTGCATGTCTCAAGATTGATAACTGTAACAGTGTGACAATCGACTGAGTAGTAATATTTATGCAATTTATTTATTAGCTGTGCGCAACTCTGTTCGTCTCATAGTTCAGAATGACATCCCACGAATCCTGTGTAATTCTTTGATTGCTATAATTGTTGATTCTTATTTCTGCAATTTGATTCTTAGAACAGCTAAGTGTGATCTGTCGCAATTGAATTTCTAGATTACAGTTAATTTATGATTGTGGATTCTGAGTGTGATTAGATCAATAGGCAATTCCATTGAATTGAGCAGTGAGTAGAATTTCCTTTCTGTCAGTAATTGTTGATTTCATTTCTGGTTGATGCATTGAAGGAAAGGTTGAATTCGTAGAGTTAAAAGATTTGTGGGATCACACATAGTTGAGGGGATGAACATAGTTGTTTAAGAACAGTATTCACTACAATGATTTGGTGTTTAGCATATACTGTGCACTTACCCTTTGAAACAAAAGACTTCCCTGGGTTGACAATGAATTTCGTAAGCTCTGTGTGTTGATAACAATTTATCTGCATTTAGGGTGCTCGACATTTTGGCGCCGTTGTCGGGGAAGGGTAATTAAACACTATCAGTAGTTGCATTTGATAATTCTTTTTTTTAGCCAGTCTATTTTTATTTCTTTCTCATGAAATGATTTGGGTTTTATGAATACTAGAAGGGTAAAACGTGATCAATTCCCAACCCCCAAAACCCCGCAAGATACTAACGGTGTAGGTGGCTCGGGTCGAGGTCGAGGAGTACCATTGGGCAGAAGGACGTTCATTGACGACCTTGTTGACAGAACTGATTCATCCACTGGAGCTCGTCTTCAAGAAACTCCCAACAGAAGAAACCCCGCTGATCCTGGGGCGCTAGCATCGGGATCCACGGTGGAGAAGACACGGGCAGCTGCGTTGTCCTCAGCCATCCCTGGAAACAAGGACACAGTTGTTACAACGGGACCTGCTGGTAGAGGTACGAATTATCACATTAACAGGAGGAGTGTAACTAAGGAAGAGTGGGATCAGTACCACCAGAAGTTCCTAGGACAGTGGAGAAACGAAGAAAGGAACGAGGAACAGGAGAAAAACGAAGAGAAGAACGAGGAACAAGAGAAGAGCGAAGAGAAGAACATAGGAGGAGACGAAGAAGAGGAAATAGAAGAAGAGATGAGTAACAGACACGGGGCAGACGAGGAAGAAGTGATGGGAGAAAACTATCACCATGAGAATCGCTCCCTGCCAGAGGGAACGGTGGCTACATTGCAATTTCCCATTCAACAACCAGATGGAGCAGCTCCTATGAATAATATCTCACCATCTGTGTTACCTCGTTTCCATGGAAAGGCGGTAGAAGACCCAGACGAATTCCTTTTCAAATTCGATATTCTTTGTCGCAGTTACGATTATATCACCGATGCCCAAAAACTAAAACTTTTTCCTGCTACCCTTAAGGACAATGCGTTACGCTGGTTCATGAGCCTTGGGGGAGGAACCGTTACTAATTGGGATGCAATGAAGTAGGTGTTCCTGGAGAAATATCAGGAATACTGTAACACCAAGGATAAGAGAGAGGAGTTATTTAAAATGGTGCAGAAGGAGGACGAAAGTTTGGAAGACTTCATGGAAAGACTGCTGTACAATGTGCAGAGAGCTGGGTAGACGAACATGGGATTGGATGTACTCAAAATAATCTTGCTTCGGGGAATCAGGGATGATTGTCTAGATATGTTAAACCTGCTTGGTAAAGGAGACATCTCCAAGGAACCTTTCGACAAAATTGTGGAGCTGTGTAAAAGATACTCCAGAGGGTCTTCCAGAAATAATAAGCGGGATAAACGAGAAAATCTAGAACGTGACGTCTTCGATCGAACTCAGAAGTCATCTAATGGAGGCGCCACCCGAGCAGAGATAGGCAATCTACTTGAGAATTTTAAAACAGAAATGATGAGCTCCATCTCTTCTGAAATTGATGTCCTGAAGGTGAAACAAAAGCAAGCAGTAGAGGATCTCACATTGGGTGTGTTCTGCCCCCGATGTAGGAAGAATCATCCATTGAGAGAATGCCCGCTTGACAAAGTGAACATGTGTCAGCTGTGTGAGCTGAACCATGACATGAAGGAATTCCCGTCACTCCCTCAAGTCAAATCCGTCCTGCAGGCATCAAATCCGGATGTGGAAGCAGCCTATTTTATCGCACAGAAGAAACCATGGCAGCCTCGAAATCAAGGTATGTCTCCAGACCCTCTCCCATTTTTGAA
>LPNX010133575.1:150498-166288 GCA_001517045.1 Pseudotsuga menziesii
ATGGTTCATCCTCTGAGCATAAAGATGAGGAGAGCTTACTGCATCCATTTGACTCAAGGCCCATCATTGAGGATGCTGGGCATCCCTTAGAAGGGACGGCTGAACCATCCAACGATAAACCTGAAGAGATACATCCTTCCCATATGAAAAAGCAGCCACCATACCCCGAGAGATTACTGCTACCAAAAATGGGGGGGCAACCTCAGTTTAACCTCCTCGAAGAGTTAAAAAATCTTTATGTTAAAATTCCCCTCCTTCAAGCGCTTCAAGATGTGCCCATTTACGCTAGAACAGTTCGGGAGCTGTGTACAAGAAGAACACAAAGGAAACTCAGGGATCCTCCTACGGTTCATGTCATAGGAAACTTATCGGCCTTGATAACAGGAAAAGCCCCTGTGGCTAAGTACGATGACCCTGGTAATCCTACTGTTACTGTACAGATAGGACAGACACAGATACCCAACGTCCTAGTGGATCTGGGAGCAGCAATCAATGTTATAACCATGGAAACTGTAAAGAAGCTTGGGCTCACCAAGTTTAGACTGACCCCTACTATTTTGGAATTGGCAGACAGATCCACCATCGGACCCGAAGGGATCTTGGACGACCTTGTTATATCAGTAGACTCATGGGAGTACCCAGCTGACGTTTTGGTGTTACAACCAAAATCGCAGCTGGGGGGACACCCATTGATCCTGGGGAGACCGTGGTTGGCCCACGGGGACTTCACTTAATGAACATCTCACATAGCACGTGCGATCATGGGATATTAAAGAATACCCTTAATTTCGAGAGATATTGACCCAAACACTTTTTGTTGAAACCCCCTCCCAATACTTAAAACCTCCTCCCCACCCCTTTTTATACCTCAATCCTTATAAACCACCCTACCCACCCCCACCTTAAACTCCTCATCCCCCCAATACCTGCAATATATTGGTTCGATTTTTGATAATTTTAAAACCCACAATATGAACTAATGTGATAGGATATTGGTCAACAAGTGAAGCCCCCGTGGGTTGGCCACAGCTGATGCTTGCATCAGCTGTCGATCAGGGTCTATGACGATATCTGATGGTATGGATACTAAAAACCTCACCCTGTATCCTCCAGCTCGGCCAAGTCTAGAGGCTGACACATCCCTTTGGATAGATCAGGAAGAGGAGGAGGAGGATGTCCAGCCATTATTAACTATAGGGAAGGCCTTAACTTTCAAAAATGAGACAGAAGATGATACCATTAGCAATTTCATTAGTGAACCCACTTCAGTAAATAGAGAAGTCTATCAAATTCTTAACACTACCCTGGGCAAGGAAGAGCAAGAAAATCTTACGGAAGAAGCCTTGGTGGGTGGCACAAACATAATTCCAGTTGTGAAAAATTCAGAGAGCATTCCGATTGAGGTAGAACCTGGAAGGACTTTGAATATCAATCCTAGTCTCTCCTCAGAGGAACAGAAACGCCTGATCAGCCTCTTGAAAGAATATAAGGGGGCGATTTCCTGGGAGTATACAGATATGATGGGTATCCCCTCTAATCTGTGCACTCATCACATTTATATCAAAAGTGACTCCCGGCCTGTGTGTCAACCCCAACGACGCATGAACCCCAATCTGAGGGATATAGTGAAGGAGGAAATCCAGAAACTTTTGGAAGCAGGGTTTATATACCCTATCTCAGATAGTGAGTGGGTCTCTCCACTCGTGATTGTACCCAAGAAAAATGGGAAATGGAGGGTATGTGTTGATTACAGGGAATTGAATAAAGCAACCCAAAAGGACCATTTCTCTTTACCCTTTATCGACCAGGTACTTGATACCCTGTCAGGGAAGAAGTTCTTCTCCTTCCTAGACGGTTTCAGTGGGTACAACCAAATCCAAATTGCTCCTGAGGATCAGGATAAAACCACCTTCACCTGTCCCTGGGGAACGTTTGCTTACAAAGTACTTCCATTTGGATTATGCAATGCACCAGCAACGTTCCAAAGAGCGGTGATTGGCATATTCTCTGAATTAGTCAATGATAGCATGGAAATCTTCATGGATGATTTCACTCCCTATGGCAGGGATTTCGATGAGGCATTAGAAAATTTAAAGAAGGTTTTAACTTGCTGTAAACAGGCTCAGCTTTCATTAAGCACTGAGAAGTGCCATATGATGATGAGTGAGGGGGTGGTATTGGGGCATTTTATCTCTGCCAATGGCATACAGGTAGACCCTGCAAAAATCAAAGTAATACAGAATATACCTACCCCTTCAACTCAGAAAGAGGTGAGAAGCTTTCTGGGACATGCTGGATATTATCGAAGATTCATAGAAAACTTCTCCAAACTGGCTTCTCCTCTGTTCTCTTTGTTAATGAGGGATGTGCAGTTTGTGTGGAATGCAGCATGCCAGACAACGTTCGATGAACTCAAGGCAAGGCTGTCTACAGCTCCCATCTTACGGGGGACTAATTGGACCCTGCCCTTCCACATCTCCTCAGATGCCTCTGACACTGCCATTGGGGCTGTATTAGGACAGCAGGAGGACCAAAAACCTTACGCCATTTACTATGTTAGTAAAAATCTAGCCCTGCTGAGCTTAACTACACTGTTACTGAAAAAGAATTCCTTGCTATTGTTTACTCCATCAACAAATTCAGACATTATATCACCGGGTATCCTACATTTGTGCACACTGACCACTCTGCCATCAAATACTTAATGAACAAACCAGTTACTAATGCCAGAGTGACCAGATGGCTTTTGTTGTTACAAGAATTTGATATCACTATTATAGATAAACTTGGGAAGGAAAATGTTGTTGCTAACTTTTTATCCCATATTACTAATAGTGATGACAGTTTGCCTGTTGAGGATTCCTTCCCAGACGAGCATCTATTTTCACTTTCAGTTCATTCTCCATGGTATGCAGATGTTGCTAACTATTTGGTTGTTGGGAAGCTCCCGTCATATATGACAAAACGAGAAAAAAGAAAAATTATTCAGCGCAGTGCCAGGTTTTGTTGGTTAAATGGCCATCTCTTCTACACAAGGCCTGATCTTGAGATCAGGAGATGTGTAAGAGAAGATGAGATCTTTCCTATATTAAAAGCCTGTCATGAGGGGCCTTGTGGAGGCCACTTTGCAGATAAGAGAACAGGGCACAAGGCACTGCGGATGGGCTATTACTGGCCGAATCTGTTTAGGGATGCCAAGAAGTATGTCCAGTCCTGTGACAGTTGCCAAAGGATGGGCCAACCCAATCGAACAGATCAGATGCCCCTACAGTCCCAACTTGTAGTCGAACCATTTGAGAGATGGGCACTGGATTTTGTTGGTCCTATCAGTCCTCCTTCAAAACAGAAGGTCTATATTCTGGTTTGTACTGATTACATGACCAAGTGGGTGGAGGCTGTAGCTTTGGCTAAAGCTAATGATCAGGCAGTAATTGATTTTCTGTACAACGAGATCTTTACCCGTTTTGGGGTGCCAAAAGAAATAGTTACTGATGGAGGTCCGCAGTTCGTGTCACACCAATTTGAATCCTTGCTCAGGAAGTATCATGTGCAGCACAGGGTGTCTTCACCTTATCACCCCCAGGATAATGGTCAGGTGGAAAGCACCAATAAGGTTATTGAAAATATCCTCACTAAAACAGTAAATAGTCATCGAAAGGATTGGGCTGACAGGCTTCCAGAAGCACTATGGGCATATCGCACGACTTGGCGTGACACTACAGGATTCTCCCCATATGATCTGGTGTACGGAAAGAGTGTTGTCTTTCCAATTGAGTTCGAGATTAAAACCTTGAAGACAACCACCGAATTGAACCTGGACGTAACAGAAGCGCAGAAGCAAAGACTGAATCAATTGAACGAACTGGACGAGAAGCGGTTAGCGGAAGTAGATAAGACTTCGTTGCTTCAGCAACAAAGATCTAATTGGAACGACCGTTTTATTAAAAAGAATATCTTCAGTGAAGGAGACTGGGCGTTACTTTATGACTCCAGATTCAAAAGATATTTTAAAGGGAAACTGCGTACACGGTGGCTCGGTCCATACTTGGTTGACAGGGTTTTTGATAACGGCACTGTCCGTCTGGTGACCATTGACGACAATCGTATACCATTAATTACTAATGGCCACAGACTAAGACTATACCATAAGCCTATTTCGAAGGATGCATTCATTTCGCAGATTGCTGCCGACCCAGAGTACCAGCTGTTACCGGGGCAGGAACTTCTCCCTGCCTTTGCCAACCTTTAAACTGTAATTCGCACTATTGAACCACTGTATATAAATAAGTTTTTTTCTACTGTAGCGTATAACTCTTGATTCTTTTTCTTTTTTTTGCATTTGATCTCTTTGGTTGTTGTTTCCTTTTAAGAAATAAAACTGCAGGGAAGTACCAGGCGAACGATCAGAATGGGCCCGCTGAACGAAGAACGTTTTCCTTTGTTCCCTGTGTTACATTTCCCTTTTTCTCAGAATAAACACTCCCGGCGGCTGAACAAATGCTTCCGCAGCTGAACATACTTTCCCACAGCCGCAAATTTTTTTTTCCAAGGCCCGAAAACCCTTTTTCCTGGCGGCTGAACAAACGCTCCCGCAGCTGAACAAACTTTCCCACAGCCGCCACCTTTTTCCAAAGGCCCAAAAACTCTTTTCCCGGCGGCTGAACAAACGCTCCCGCAGATGAACAAACTTTCCCACAGCCGCCACCTTTTTCCAAAGGCCCAAAAACTCTTTTCCCGGTGGCTGAACAAACGCTCCCGCAGCTGAACAAACTTTCCCACAGCCGCCACCTTTTTCCACAGACCCAAAAATTCTTTTTCCGGCGGATGAACATAAGTTTTCCGGCAGCCGAACATACACTTCTGGTGTCCGAACCACATGTTTCCACGGCCGCAACATCCTTTCCCAGCCATTGTGAATCTGACAACCGTGATTTTTCCCGACACCGTGATCTTTCTTAACGGCTGTAGCATCTTTTAATCGGCCGCGATATCATGATGGGAAACTTCACTCCCGCTTTATTTGGCGGACCTTTTAGCATTACAGACTGTTCTTCCGTTCTTTGCAGCAGTAACTCCTGTATTAATCGCAGCAAATTGCTTCCGCTATTTCTTATGGCTCTAATTTATTCCGCTCGTGCCGGCCAATTTGGCATAATTCCGACCCCGGTGACGCGATGTTTTCTCCGTTTTTCTGGCGATGGCATTATGGCATTGATTACTATTATTATTATTGATTTAATTCCTATGCACGAGCTCGTCCTTCCAGCGTCAACAAATATATGGATTATTATTCCCCGCAGGTCATTCTATGCACAGTCGCACGAGGTATGGCTTTGATTTTTACATGATTAAGTGTTAATTTGGGTTTAATGATATCAGTCGTGCCTCAATACGTATTACCATTATGACTTGATTAATCCCTCCCCCGTGCGACGTAAAAGCTCATAACCGCCACCTTCCCCAATTTGGAATAAAAATCTTGAACCTCCCTCTGCACTGCACTTTCCAAGTTTGTTATCTCCCTACTCACATCTCCGCTCCGCGATCTGTGCATTCCCCGCTCTGCAACCTCCACTCTCGGACTCCAGAACTCTGCTACCAGAACTATGGGGCTTCCAGCTCGCCATGAACCTTTAAACACGAAGGAACTCCAAAAAAATCCTGCGGTTTTCGCCATCTTTCAAGCCGCTGGCTGGATTGAATTCTTCGAGCGACTAGACGGATTTAACAGAGAAGCAGCTTTGCAATTCGCTTTACACCTCAAGGACACTCACTCAGAAGTATGGGGGCTGCGGATAGAATTTTCTGAGGCCATTATATCTGAATTTACTGCAATTCCAAGGGAGGGAAAGCCATGGTTTGAACGACGAGTTCCCACGATGGTTGCACGGGAGGAATTTCTACGAGAAGGGGAGCACGTTCAATCATCAAAGAGAGGAATTGCACTGCACTCACTTCCGCGACCATGGGATCAGGTTGCTGTCTTCCTGAAGAAATACATCACTTGCGAAGGTAGGTACCAAGTTGTTTATAATTCTGAACTGCCTTTGCTTTCCCATCTTCGCCATGGCATTTTGTTAAATATTCCCTACTATCTGTTCCATACCTTACGCCATATGGCGGTGTTTGTCCAAACGGCCAAACATCCCCATGTTTCGCTGACCCACCATGGCCTTATAAAATTAATCATTTTAAGAACCCTGGCCCAGCACAATATCACTTGGGATCAATTCATAGCCTGAAATCAGGAGCCTGCTCCTGCTCTGGGTCTTCCAGCCGAACAGGCACAGCTTCAACATCATGTGGAGGATCGGCGTCCCTCCAATATAGTTGGGGGGGGAGATGATATTGTACCAGAACAAGCACAACAGGGGACACAAGCAGAACCATTGAGGGGAAATGTTGAGAGACAGGTAGACAGCAGGGTAGCTCTGCAATCAGAAAGAGAAATTGGAGCAGCATTGGATGCTGTGACAATTGAACCTGAAGGTGACAGAGCTAAGGCAATTGAAGAACAGATGGAACAGATGGAGCCGGTCACTGTCGAATCCTCACCTGAGTGGGGAGGAGGAACCTTAATTGAGGAAGAGAGATCTGAGGCACAAGAAAATATTCCTTTGACCCCAGCAGGGAATCCTGATAAGTCATCCCCCCAAACAGAAACGTCACGGAAAGGAAGAAAGAGACCAATTAAGGAGCCGAGCATAACGGCACTAGGCAAAAGAATCAAACCAAATGTAATCTCAGAGGAAGCCAGAAAAAGATGGAGAACCCTGGAGTCACAGGTTGAGATTCCAATCCTTGTACCAAGACCAATGGAGGCCCCAGAAAGGTCAGTTGAGGCAGAACCCAGCCTTGAAGGACTTCTGGAAGAAAATACAGTATTAAAAGAGGAAGTCCAATTACTTCGAAGGGAAGTGGAGACTTGGAAGGAAACTTGTAGGAAACAAGGAGAGAGGAAAATGTATACATTGGTGGAGGTGGCAGACCACCTCGAGGGAACAGAGTCTATTGACCCTGATAGGGAGGAGGAGCAAGTAATGTGTCCCAATTGTGTAGAAATTTTCAAAAAGAAAGGCCATGGGATCGTAATTCGCACAGTACAACGGTCCACACCCACAAGGGAAGAACCTGCAGAAGAAGAAGATGCTGCAACACAAGAACCAGCATCTTTGATCATCCTTGCTGAGGTTGCTACTAATCCCAGGGAAGAAAATGAAATCAGGAGAGATGATGGGAATGAGGATTGCAATGTGAACCCAGAATGCTCCCAAGATATAGAGATGATGGAAACTGAGCCACGGGGGCAGAACATTGATGAACCTGAACAGGGGACTGCAGTTTCAGAAATGCAGATGGGAAGGGGAAAAGAATCTGGAATGGATGACACTCTGGAACCTAAAGAAGAGTTTGACACTGTGAACCCAGAATGTCCCCATGATACAAAGCTTAGAGAAGAACTGCAGCCACAGGAGGATGAAGAAGTAATCCAGGATGTTGTCACACAAGGACCAACATCCTTGGGAATTCCTGAACTTCAAACAGAAGATGATCCAGGGATCGATATCACACCCGATATACAGTATAGTGAGGATGAATAGACAATAGCCTCAGGTGACACTGAGGTCCTGGAGGAAGAGCTGTATGATGGGGAAGATATCCAATCTCAAGAGCAGGGGAACGAAGATGTTGCTGCTACACAAGAACCAGCAACACAACCATTGAATTCAGGAATGCAGGAGGAGGACACTGCCACACAAGAACCAGTGTCCCAAAAAGCAATGAAGATAGAGGATGAGGAGAGTTTGAAAAGTGTTGCTGCCACACAAGAACCAGCAACACAAGAATTGAATCCAGGAATACAGGAGGAAGACACTGCCACACAAGAACCAGTGTCCCCAAAAGCAATGGAAGCTGATGCTGAGGAGAGCTTGAAAGATGTTGCTGTCACACAAGAACCAGCAACACATGAATCAGATGTAGAAATGCAGGCTGATCAGGGAGAATACACTGTTACACAAGAACCAGTGTCTCAGGAAGACTTGGATACAGCCGTAGAAAATAACCAAGAAGGTGTTGCTGCTACACAAGAACCAGCAACACATGAGTCACACTCAGAAATGCAGATGGATCAGGGAGAAGACACTGTTACACAAGAACCAGTGTCTCAACAAGCACCAATTGCAGTTATGGAAGAAAATCCAGGAGATGTTGCTGTCACACAAGAACCAGCAACTCTCATAGAAGAAGTGCAGGAAGACACTGTCTCACAAGAGACAATACTCCCCTCTTCCAAAAATTTTATTGATTTGGATGCAGAACGGGAAGAACATTATAAAAAGGAGATTTTAGATCTTACAGCAGAAGTTTCAACCCTGAGGATGGAAGTAGTTAAATGGAGAAGTCAGGTGGAAGAAAACAAGAAAAAGACAATTGCGTTGGATGAGCATAAAAGAATTGTTAGAGCGCTGGAAGAACAGGGGGCTGAAGAACGTATGGGCCACAAAGTTCAGGTAGAGGAGCTGCAGCAGGAGATAAAGAAATTGAAGAAATTCTCATTCATGCAGAAGGATAAGGATCAAATGTATGACCTATCCCGAGAACTCATAGGCACTAGGAAGCCCTCTTCTTCCTATCCAGTGTTTCTTTTCGAGCAGTTTGTCTGGTTCAAATTAAAAGCTGTACAGGAGGGGAGGGTATTTGAAATTGCAACCTTAGAAAAAATTTTGGAGACCTTTCTTGGGAGCAACTTTGAAGAGAAGAACTTGCTATGTGAACTGTACCTGCACGAGATGGCATGCCCTATGGATCGGCATTCAAATCCTGTTCCATTTGCAGGGGATGTTCAGCTACGAGCATTTGCCTCTTTTGTGAACAATCATGTTCAGTGGGAAAGGTCTTTTCAGACCTTTTCCCACAATGAAGGCTATACTAATTTATGGATCCGTAGTGAACCCCAGAATCCTGGCATTCTCTTGGTGGCTAGCTGAACCATACAACAGGGATTTTTCCATGACTAGGGCAGAGGAGCAGAAATATTGGCAGTTCTGGGCTATTCACAGAGGTTTTCTGAAGGCAGATAAGGAACCTGAATTTCCCTACAATTTTTCTTCTCTCCACGAACAGAGCTCAATGCAGGATTCAGATTCTGAGTGAAGCAGGTGGTTGCATGAGGACATGCAACAGGGTAGTTGGGGGGAGATGTTGAGTCCAGATTTGGTCCCTTTTTAACCACCTTCAATCACCTTTCTTCCCTTGTTTTACACTGCTTAGCATGCCAATCAGATTGACTTTCTTCACTTTATTCCTTAATTTGTCAAGGTAAGACTGATTATTATTTTACCTTAGTTAATGCTTATTCTTGTGACAATTAAGGCCATTTATCTCTTGAAATTGTGCTAATATGTGTGATCTATGAAGATAATGTGAGATGAGCAGAATGCAGGGGATGAAGCTGAACAAGTCTAGGGACGATGGGTGGTCGTGACACAAAAAGGATCCTTCATCTGCCCCTCATCTATGGAGGCACGTGACATTCCAGTCAAGGGCCGGTCAGAGCAGCCGCAACAGAACGATTTATGATCGAGGGGTCTTCAGGATAGCTGCGCGAATATTATGGCGATCTGAGAAGATCGCTACTTCTGGGCCAGTTAACAATCTTCTTGTATTTTCTATGATTGTATTACGCCACGTTTTGTAACAAACAAGGTTATTCAGGGCGCCTGAAGATCAGAGATATTCATGGCTGCCCTTTGTAATAGGATGGGATGTTATCACTTGGAGGTATAAATACAGAAAGATGTCTCGGACCAGGGGGTTGGAAAATAATTAATTCATTTGTGTATTAACAACGGGAGCAATCTGTAATAATTCTTTCTTTTTAATACAAAGAGTACTGCTGGTTTAAGGGAGCTGTACATTGTTCATCCAGTGTCTCTGTGTGAAGGCTGGGCCCGCCTTCCGCAGAGATTGCTGAGTTAAGGTAGGATTTTTCCATTTATGGTTGTGTGAAGTTTCATTAATTACATTTTCTGTGTGCGCAGCAGTAGTGTGTGTGATTTACAGGATTGCATGTCTCAAGATTGATAACTGTAACAGTGTGACAGTCGACTGAGTAGTAATCTTTATGCAATTTATTTATTAGCTGTGCGCAACTCTGTTTGTCTCATAGTTCAGAATGACATCCCACGAATCCTGTGTAATTCTTTGATTGCTATAATTGTTGATTCTTATTTCTGCAATTTGATTCTTAGAACAGCTGAGTGTGATCTGTCGCAATTGAATTTCTAGATTACAGTTAATTTATGATTGTGGATTCTGAGTGTGATTAGATCAATAGGCAATTCCATTGAATTGAGCAGTGAGTAGAATTTCCTTTCTGTCAGTAATTGTTGATTTCATTTCTGGTTGATGCATTGAAGTAAAGGTTGAATTCGTAGAGTTAAAAGATTTGTGGGATCACACATAGTTGAGGGGATGAACATAGTTGTTTAAGAACAGTATTCACTACAATGATTTAGTGTTTAGCATATACTGTGCACTTACCCTTTGAAACAAAAGACTTCCCTGGGTTGACAATGAATTTCGTAAGCTCTGTGTGTTGATAACAATTTATCTGCATTTAGGGTGCTCGACACTATCCTCCAAAATAATCAGAAAAGGAACAGATGTTGTCAACAACAAGATCAAAGCAAAACAAATTTTGTTAATTAAAAACCTCAATCCTAATGTTCTCAATGTAATTCAAACATGTGACCAAGGAAACATTTGCATCTTTGATTCAAAAAAATGTGAAATCAAGAATAAAAAATTAGGAAAAGTCGTTGGCATTGCCTTGAGAAACACAAACAATGTATATATATTGGAAAATGAAAACCAAGGTTATTTAAGCACGGTAGATGAAATTTGGTTATGGAAAAGAAGGTTGGGGCATTTAAGTTTTGACAATATTTTCAAAACAAGAATGAAGGAAGCTATAACAGATCTACCTAAAATTAGAGTTCCTCTAAACTCTGTGCGCAAACATTGTCAACATGGGAACCAAAACAGAGCTAGTTTTAAAACAAAAGAACATATGACCTCACGCCCTTTGGAAATAATACACATAGACCTTTGTGGACCAACCAGAACTAAAAGTATACAAGGAGATCACTATTTCATGTTTCTCATTGATGATTACACAAGGATGACCTGGGTGGCATTTCTCTAGGAAAAATAAGAATCCTTTGAAAATTTTAAAATCTTCAAGGAAATGGTTGAAAATGAGTTTGGCATGATAATCAAGTGTCTATGATCAGATAATGGGTAAGAATTTACCTCAAATGAATTCAATTACTTATGTTAAGTTTATAAAATTAAGAGGAAATTTTCAACTGCAAAAACTCCTCAGTAGAATGGGGTTGTTGAAAGGAAAAACAAAACAGTCCAAGAAGCTGCCAGAACTATGCTCAGTGAAGCAAAACCGTCAGATTCATTTTGGAGAGAATTTGTATACACAACTATATACACACTTAAAAGAGGAAAAATCAAAGTGAATAAGGATAATACCCCTTGAGAATTGTGGTATGGAATACGAGCCTCAATCAAATATTTTAAATTGTTTGGTAGTAACTCTTACATCAAAAGGAATGAGGATGACCTTGGAAAGTTTGACTCCAGAATTGATGATAGAATCTTTTTAGGATACTCATCCACTAAAAGGCATACAGGTGTTACAATAAAAGGTTACATAAAATTACAGAAAGTGATGATGTGAAAGTAGATGATATAAAACCAAGGGAAGAGAAAAAGTTTGACATTATTGAAAATACATGTGATGATGAAATAAAAGATTTGAAAAAGGACAAGACCATTCATAACGAAGAATAAGACAAAGAGAAGGAATATACACAAGAAGATGATGAAGAATTCCCTAGACCTAACACTAAAACTCCTTCTAGAAGGGTACAAAAGGATCATCCAGAGTCACAGATCATGGGTGATAAAAATGATGGAGTAAAAACAAGAAGACAACTACGAGATGTGGAACAAGCCCTACTCTCAATAGTAGAGCCCAAGAACTTTATAAAAGCCATAAAAAGTGATGAATGGTTAAAAACCATGAATGAAGAACAAGATGAGATTGAGAAAAATGAGACTTGGGAACTTGTCCCAAGACCTAAAGATAATAATATTGTAGGAACTAAATGGGTTTTCAAAAAAAATTTCAGTCAAGATGGACAAGTAATAAAGAACAAAGAAAGACTAGTTTGTAAGGGGTATGCGCAAGTGGAAGATATCTATTTTGAGGAAACTTATGCTCCTGTAGCTTGAATTGAAGCAATCATAATGTTTTTAGCACTATCATGCCATAAAAACTTCAAAGTATATAAAATAGATGTGAAGTTTGCATTCCTGAATGGAAAACTAGAAGAATAAGTGTATATTGAACAAGCTGAAGGGTTTCTCTTGTCTAGAAACAAAGATTGTGTTTCTAAAATGAAAAAGGAACTATATGGTCTCAAACAAGCTCCAAGAGCATGGTTTTCAAGACTAGATAGTTACTTAAAACAACAAGGTTTTAAAAGAGGAGTCACGAAAAGTAATCTTTATCTAAAAATCGAAGATAAAAATATGATGATTGTTGTTGTCTATGCGGATGATATCATTTTTGGAAGCAATATTCAAATCCTAAGTGTAGTCTTTGCCTCTGAAATGAAGAAACAATTCAAAATTTCAATGTTGGGTGAATTGACATTCTTCTAGGGATTACAAGTCTACCAAACAAATGAAGGAATTTTCATCTCTCAAGTACATCAAAGATATGTTGAAAAAGTTTAAAATGGAATATTCCAAATATTTTGGTACTCCTATGGTAACTAGTTGTAAGTTAAGTAAGGATGATGAAACTATGGAAGTAGATCATACCATGTTTAGATCCACGATTGGAAGTTTGCTATATGTGACAACCACAAGACTAGATGTGATGCAAGCTGTTGGATTAGTGGCTAGATTCCAATCAACTCCCAAAGAAACACATGTAACAACAATAAAAAATATTTTGAAACATCTAAAAGGTACTACAGAGTATGTTTTATGGTATCTGAAAGGAAAAGAATTTACCTTTAAGGTGTTTACTATTGCAGATTTGTCAGGAAGTGTTGAGGATCAAAAAAGTACTATTGGAGCAACATTTTTTCTCGGAAATTGTTTAGTATCATGGTCACATAAAAAAAAATGTTAGAAACAGCTGCAGAGGATTTTTTCAAAGAGATTGTGTAGATCCGCAAAGTCATGGAAATATCTGAATTCAAGCTAAAATCAACAGTCGGGAAGCATCCCACATGAGATCCAACGAATGAGGATCAGTTCTGCAAAAGACAGACGGGAGGATAAATTTCCACAAAAGATCAAGATTGGATGGCTAAGATTAGTTCTGCCAAAAGAGATCAACGGTGCAGAAGAGAAGCTGCAGAAATTCAAGATATGATTTTGGGAAATGTTACATCATTCATCCCACAATCTAGAGAGATCGGACAACTGATGTTAGGTCCGCTAAAATAAATCAATTGTTCAGAAATTGAAGTGCGGAAAGAAGTTTTCAGAATGTCAAGATATGATTTTGGGAAGTGTTACATCCCACATCCCACGTCCTGCATCCCATAATATGAAGATCAATGCTCATGGAGAATCCTGATGAAGATCAATGGTGAGGAATCATTTAAACAGAAACTTGGTGCAAAAATACGATTTCAAGAGGAACTATTTAGAGTAGATCAATGGTCCGGAGATATTCAAGAATAAAATCAATGGTCTGAATTGTATCTAGAGGAGAAGATTACGAAAGCACCAGAAAATGATAAACAAGGATGCAAAAATGAACTATAGGCTGAAATGATGCGACGGTTGAACGGGTATATGATGAAGAGGTATGTCTGTAAGAAACATTCATGATTCAAAATGAAATAATGCATATATGGAGAGATGCATTAGTAGGTAATAGGTAAAATGTATTTAGTGAATGAATGTGTAAAGAATAAAGTGTCTATGTTAGCAAGTCTGATAGATTCCAAGTGAATGGTTTTTCAACTATTCTGAAAAGACTGAGAACATCAACCTACGGTGGCAGGATGGTGCTGGGGAAGGCCATAGGTCTGTAGGGGGTCATATCCCCATTCTAGTCGTAGCTGGAGAATAGGGTGTCATAGCATCCTTATCTATTGAAGCAGGTAGAAAACCATAGGGGTGTTGTAGCATCCCAGTTTGTAGTTGTAGGAAAAATCTAGGGTGTATCTACATCCTTTCTGTTGCAGGAGATAAACAATTTTGTAAATTCATCTTATTAATGATTTTATGTTGGTGGTTTTCTCTTTTGAGGTTTCCACGATAAAATATGTGTTTCTATTGTTTATTTTTTGTATTTTAAAATAAAAAATGACAATATTGATTCACCCCCCCTCTTAGTATTGTGGGATAAACCAACATTTCTACAACTTTTTTGTCACACAATACGCAAGAAGAATGAATAAGACTCGAGTATTGATACCATACTCAACTATTTTTAATAGAAGTTCAAAATTGTGATCCAACTAAGGTCGAAATGCCTATATAGAGTCACCATGGGGACTGCGAGCGAGACAAAATCTATTGTGGAGAAGGATAAGTACTTCAACAGACTTGATGAATCATTTGGTATTCTTTGTATCAGTAATTCAAGAGATATCCTCTTTCATGTAGATGGTCTTATCACACCCAATGAATTTTGGCTCAATATTAAGTCTCAGTGTCACCTGAGGCTATTGTCTATTCATCCTCACTAAACTGTATATTGGGTATGATATCTATCCCTGGATCATCTTCTGTTTGAAATTCAGGAATTCCCAAGGATGTTGGTTCTTGTGTGGCAACATCCTGGATTACCTCTTCATCCTCCTGCGGGTGTAGTTCTTCTCTAAGCTTTGTATCATGGGGACATTCTGGGTTTACAGTATCAAACTCTTCCTTAGGTTCCAGAGTGTCCTCCATTCCAGATTCTTTTCCTCTTTCCACCTGCATTTCTGAAATTGCAGTCCCCTATTCAGGTTCATCAATGTTCTGCCCTCGCGGCTCAGTTTCTATCATCTCTATATCGTGGGGGCATTTTGGATTCGCAGTGCAATCCTCATTCCCATCATCACTCCTGATTTCATTCTTTTCTCTGTGATTAGTAGCAGCCTCAGCAAGGATGATCAAAGATGATGGTTCTTGTGTTGCAGCATCTTCTTCTTCTGCAGGTTCTTCCCTTGTGGATGTGGGCTTTTGTACTGTGCGAATTATGACCCCATGGCCTTTCTTTTTGAAAATTTCCCCACAATTGGGGCAAATTACTTGCTCTTCCTCCTTGTCAGGGTCAATAGATTCTGCTCCCTCGAGGTAGTCTGCCGCCTCCACCAATGTATACATTTTCTTCTCGCCTTGTTTCCTACAAGTTTCCTTCCATGTCTCCACTTCCCTTCGGAGTATTTGGACTTCCTCTTTTAATACTATGTTTTCTTCCAGAAGTCCTTCAAGGCTGAGTTCTACCTCAACTGGCCTTTCTGGAGCATCCATTGGCCTTAGTACAAGGATTGGAATCTCAACCTGTGACTCCAGGGTTTCCCATCTTTTTCTGGCTGCCTCTGAGATTGTATTTGGTTTGAGTCTTTTGCCTCCTATTGGTGCAGTTATGCTCGACTCCTTAATTGGTCTCTTTCTTCCTTTTCGTGACGTTTTCGTTTGAGGGGCTGAATTATCAGGATTCACTGCTGGGGTCAAAGGAATGTTTTCTTGCGCC